>JBAMHW010000020.1:313028-349853 GCA_037177495.1 Rhadinocentrus ornatus | reverse complement strand
TCAGTCCAGTAGAGCAGCTTTGGGATGTGGTGGAACGGGAGATTCTCATCATGGATGCAGCAGCTGTGTGATGCTGTAATTTCACTTCTGGGATTAATAATTTTATTTAATTTTGCTGACTTTTTTGAAAGGAGATCTGTTTTTTATCAGTCCATAATTACTAATATACTGTTTACACCTAGAAGGAAGAAGAAGAAGAAAAAATTGTGATTATAATTAAAGTTTTTCATGTACAATTTACTAAACAATAAAAATAATAAAACCATGTTAATGAAACATTTACTTGACCAGAGTGGATAAAAAGTCATTAAAGACGACAGACTGAGCAGCTTGTAACTGATGTGTTTTATTGTGAGATGGAGAGTCATAAAAAACAAACAAAAACAATCACTATAAAAAAAAGATGAGGGTGTTAAAGGGGGCGGGGCTTATAAAAGTGTAATTGTGGAAAATAAAAATAAAAAATTGGCACAAATGAAAGAAAAAAAGAGGAAAATACAGAAATATTATTTTGGCTTGGCAACAAGGACAGTCTGTGCGGTTAAAGATCATCCTTCAATAAAAACGGCACACACTCATGCTATTAGACATACGATTAGTATTAGAGAGGAGGGGGCGGAAAAGAAAACCACCATGAGAAGTCACAGGTTCTGGTTCTGGATGCAGGTGACAGAAGAAAAACATACTTCAGGAAAGCCGGAGATGGATTCTTCCAGGCTCGGAGTCTTCGGCCTTTCATTCTTTTTTCTTCTTCTCATACTAAAATATATTATCGCATTAATACAAACTACAGTATTGTACACTACATGGTGTAATAAATAAGCATAAAGAAATATAAAAAAATAACACATAAATATAAAAGTTCTCTATGACTACACAGGAGGGTGGGGGTAATACTGCCACTGATGAAACATACAGTACACACACTGCAGCAGAGCAGGAAGCAACGTAATACTGTTGGGTAAAACAGGTGGGGTTGGTCTGAGCATTTCATGGTGAGCTGAGAGTTAATCCATCTGTGTTATCTAGAAAATATGCATCCTAAATGTTAGTCCCTCAGATCAGAAAAAGAAGCAACTCATCTAAAAATCTATGATTGGTGGTGGCCAGCCTGAGGCAACAGTTTTCCGGCGTATTGGTCGATCTGATACCTGATCATCGATATTCAATGGCACTTCTGATATGCATGCTCCTCTGGTTTACTTTATTAGTCTGTTTTTGCATAAGGCTTGGAGTGGGTGGGTGTGGGGACAGTTTTCTACCTCTAAACATTTTAAAGCTTTCCTCGATCAGACGCTGTCCGTCGCTTGTTTCATCTGCACAGGTGTGTTGCAGATTGAAGGGGTTATGTGCCAAACCGTTCAGATTAAACAAGCAGGATATGAAATGATAATTAGTGGTCTTCAGAGGTGCTGGTAGGTGGATTAACCTGCCGAGATTTATCCATTCATTCCTATTTAACACTGACTTGTACAAAAAGAACAACACAAAAACAACAAAGCAATGTTTTTCTTCTTAAGGCTCACAATCCGCCCAGAACAACACAAAAAGTAACTGTACTGTGAACAGCTGCGAGCGGGATTCATGGAACGTCGATAATACTGAAGGGTGGACAACACAACTCCGTCTGAAGGTAAACCAAGCCACTTGTAGTGCACAGGATTTTCTTATTGTACTTCCAACTTAACAAAATACTGACTTTTTTTTGTTCATTGGCAATAAAAACATAGAAATATCTCCCAACTGTACAGCTTTAAAGGTTAAAATATGAGTGATAAAATTAGTAACACTGATAAAAAGAAAGGACCCAAGGTGTTTTAGTAATAAAACATTATCTAAAACGTGTCGGCTCTAGCTTCCAAAGTCTGTATATGCGCATCCTTCATTTGTTAAAATTCCGCTTAGTTTTTTCTTTACAAATGGACTCTTCTAACAGGGAGAAGCGCTCCTCCTGTGGAAAAGTCACCAGTATTTTCAGGCACACCTGGATTTTTTTTGTTTGTTTTTACACAGTAGTGAAGTGTCAGAGTGACCAGACATCATCTGAGGAAGAGGAGGGGGGTGGGAGTCCGATTGTGTCCCGTGGAGGAGTCTGGTTCCTCCATTTTAGTCCTGCTGCTCCTCTTCAGGAAGCCCGTTTGATTCTTTACTCTCCTCCGTGACTTCTTCCTTCCACTTCAGCTTCCTTCATGATGACTTCCTCCTCTTCCTGACCCCTCACCTGGACCTCCTCCTCCATTTTTGCTTCCTCTTCCACAGCTCTCTCCATCTCCTCCTCCTCTTCGTCCCCTCCCTCGTCCCCGATCTGCACCACCTGAATTTCGTCCATGTCCACCACACCTTCCGTCTCCTCTTCCTCCTCCTCTTCCTCACTCTCCTCGTCGTCTCTGGTGCTGCTCCCTCTCTCGTCCGAGTCCAGCAGGGACGGGGCCATGTCCTGCCTCTGTAGAGCCTCTGTCTCAGCCCGGGCCTCGCCGTCCTCCTCGGGGCTCTCCCTCCCACCCGGGTGATTCTGTGTCTCCTTCTTGCAGTAGGAGTAGCGGTGGTTCATGTGCTGGGAGTAGGAGCCCGAGTGGGAGAAGCGTTTCCCACACTTGTCGCACTGGTAGGGCTTCTCCCCCGAGTGGAGCCGCATGTGTTCAATCAGGTGGTGTTTGTGTTTAAAGGCCTTGCTGCAGATGCCGCACTCGTGAGGTCGCTTCCCTAAAAAAGAAACAAACAGCAGATTTAAGATAAGCTGAAGTTCTGACATGTGAGGAAAACAAATCCCCCACACTGTTGTGTAAAAGCTGAAAAAGGAATCTATCTTCAGCGTATCCAAGGAGAACATTTCAACACCAGCAGTTTCACCTAAGATGAGGTCACTTGGAGCTGGAAACCGTTGCTCCACGCCAGGTATCGGAGTAATAAAGAAAAAGAAACTAAAACGCCTCTGAGAGCTCACCCTGAGCTTGGCCGCAGAATCATCATCCAGCCCAAATCACTACCAGAGCTCGCCTCTTGCAACATTCAGGAGCTTTACATGAGAAGCTTGCAGTGCAGAGGTGGGGAGCTGGTGGAAAGAAACTCTCAGACCTCTGCTGTGTTGAGTAATACCTGCTGGAATGGAGGTGTCCACCCTTCTGCTCACTGGAGCTCAGAATTCCCCCTTCGCCTGCACTCTGATTCATCTTTCCGAGCCAACGCTGAGGAACAGTGAGGCAGCAGCTTCTTTTTGTTAAAACATCCACTTCAGAGTGTGTGTTACCTGTGTGTTCGTATTTGTGTCTCAGCAGTGAGCTGCTCTTCTGAAAGATCTTGTCACACAGGTCGCAGGCGTACATGCCGCTGTCCGTCTTCTTCATCTTCTTCCTGGTGGGGCCTGAGTCGGAGTCGTTCTGCTCCTCCATGGTGGACATGCCGTCTGAGCCCACATCCTGCCGCTCCTCCTAAAGGAAGAGGGGAGACGAGTTAATGCACTAGTAGGAACAAGTTTAGTTTTTGGTTTTGTTTCACACTCAAATGAGATGGGTGATTAAGAACGGGGATTTTGAATCACACCCTGTCTGATAGCTGGACCAATCATTTCCTGAGTTGGAAACGACTCAACATCAACAGTTCTGCTGAAACTCATCAGTCCGAGGATGCTTCTGACATGTTTTGCTGCCACACTGACATTAATATACATTCCCAGCAGCGTTCCGAAGCTGAGAAATCGCACTCGCAACTTTTCTTTGCTGCCCGGAGGTTCACCTTACGACACTGCGTCACACAGCAACTGGATATCAACGCACTGCTCATTTTGAACACCGTGGTTGAGCAAAGACATGCAGGAGGACATTATTGGAAAAAGAGATGAAAAGAAGGAGAGAAAATGAGATTAGACAACAGTCAACATCAGACTGACTTTAACTGGCTGGAGAGATCTCAGAGAAGAGACAGGATGCAACCGAATTAGCCGTCATTAGGGGAGAGACAATCTGCTAGTTTAGTATGGTTTTTTGGTGCTGGGCAACAAATAAAACTTTTAGTTATGAATAAATGCATCGTTGCGAGCAAAATTCAATAAAATTCAAGAATTTAAAATGAATGAATTGCTCACTTCTTTTTTAAGTGCCGCTATGTGAAATAAAGTTCAGGGACACGTTAAACTTCACAGTAGCAGCTGAAATATTTCTTGCAAATCTCTAACATTAATGTAAGAAATTCAAGGATTAAAAATTTATTAGAAAAAACTTTTAAACTCCTGCTCTACTGGTAGGACAAATTTTTCAGTGGCTATAATGATTTTAATAAAATCTGCCAAAGTCAATCTGGTTTGGGTATCATATACCAAAAGTAAGTGTTTATTATCCCATTACTATTTCCAATTTTGACAATTTAACAGCTACTATGTAGCGAACTTTTATCTAAATCATCTGTTAAAAAAACATTTATCATTATTATTGTCCAAAGGGAAAAAAAGACATTTTAGTTTTTTTTCTTAGTGTGAACTTTAAAAGGTAGTAGTACTGGGCAGCACCTAAATTTAATTAATTACAAAAATTTATTTAAAATATCAATATCAAATATCAAAGTAATTTGATCGCTATAATTCTTTGTCTATAAAAGTTGAGTAACTTCTGGTTTACAAATTTTTTAGCATCGTTTTTCCTTTTACAGGAGCGGCTGTAACTTTCAACTTTCAGCCATCAGGTGTCAGTGTTTCCCCTACGGTTTTGGCGTACAGTTTAAGGGCTGTCGAGCCCGTAATTAACATCACCTTGACCTTCTTGGGAGGCCAGGACTTGTTTCTTCTATAAAGATAGGGGAAATACACACACACACACAAAAGATAATGACTTGATTATATATGCATCTAATCTAGAGAACGTCAGGAACGAGTTTTCACGAAGCGCTTCCTTCACCTGATAATTGTTTGTATTTATTAATAAACGGGTTAACGTGCTCAGTCGTGATTTTATTTATTTTTTTTACCAGGAGGATTTCTGCCAGTCCATTTAACTCGGAGGTAAAATACTCAACAGTAAATCAATGAGGAACTGCGTTTAAACAGATTCCAACAGATCAATGAGGTGTGTGCAACAAAGGGCAGCTTCATGTCCTCTGGTAACACACACACACACAGGTGTAAGCAGAACTGTGTGCACACCTTGACTCCATTGAGGTGGATGGTTTCGGGTGTGTCGGTCCCTGCGGGGCTGTTGGCTGTTGTGGTGTAGGTGTAGGCCAGCTGGGGGATCAGGATAGTCTGTTTGTTTTTGGTGGCCAGCGCTCGGAGGCACTGCATTGTGGTTACGATGTCGAGGGGTTTGGCACTTGGCTGGCTGGCGTACAGTGTGATGGGGCCGCCCCCCATGGCTGAGAGTGGTGATGCTTCTTTTTTTGTGCAAGTTAAGTTCAGGGGTTCTTCATTGGTGCGGCCAGAGGAAGCAGAGGCATAAACGCAGACTTTAGGCGTCACTTTATCCGCTTCGTCTCTGGCAGGCTTTGGCAGCGACAAGTCCAGGGGTCCCTCAGTGCTCTGGGGGGTGTCAGCTTGGACGGGACTACCTGCTGTCAGGTTGAGTGGTGAGGGGGAAGCCGGGGAGCTGTGAGCGCCATTGACTTCTGCTGGAGTGGCTTCTGTAGGGCTGTCCTGACTCAAAGAAGGATTTATAGTGGTCATGTCCTTTCCTGGGACCAGCGACACCACAGGGGGGGCGTCACAGGTGTCCTCCTCCTCTGAGGGAGGTGTTGGGGCCCCCAGGGATATCTGACCCTCCTGCATTTTCTCAAACCACTTCTTTACTACCTGGACCGGCAGATTGACTGAGTCAGAGATCTTGGCCAGCTCGTCCTTGCTGGGTTCTGCATTTAAGGCAAAGTAGGCCTTGAGCAGGGACAAGAGGTTCTTGGGCTGGTTGCAGAGCACCCCCTCTGACAGCAAGGTGGCAACAGCAGACTCAGACTTCTCGAGGCCTGCTCCATTCAGCCACAGACCTTCCTTCTTGCAGTGTTTGAGGGCGTGGAGAGCCTCCAGCCCACCAGGACAGTTGTCACACAGGAGACAGCTTTTAGTGGTCTTTTCCTCTGTTTCTGCAGCCTCGGGGGGCCGGGGGCCTCTAAAGGTGAGATCCTCAGGGATCTTCTGAAACTTGAAGTTGTCAGCAGTGTGAGCTGGAATCCCCGGCTCCTTCTTCAGGTTCTGGGCTGTGAGCTGGCCCTGGTTGGGGTCCAGACTGTAGTTTATAATGATTTTGGCATTTCCGTCCTGACCCACAATCGGTAGGCTGATGGCTGAGATGAGCTGCTGCTGGGGGGGGTGGAGTGTTCCAGTGGTTAACCCCGAGTTCACCGGGCCTTTGGCACTGTTCTCCAGCACCTGCCGGATGACGTTACCGTCCACTGCCACTTTGAGAGCATTCTGCAGGTCCGCCAGGTTGATGCTGATGGGTGACACCAGCCCAACGGTGGGGAGGACCACCGCCTGCACCGTGCCCTGCAAAGGGGCCGCGGCACCTCCGCTGAAGACCCCGCCGTTCATGGCAGCCAAGGTGGGCGACGTTAACACTGTCGGCTTGTATTCGTAGTCCATCGGCTCAGTCTTGATCTGGTTGAGGGGCAGCTGCTCCTGCAGGGGCTTGCTGTGCTCCAGCTTCTCCCTGATCTGGCTGCAGAGGACGGAAGGGGACGTGGGCATCACTGGTGGACCCTGGGTTTGGTTCTTTGCGCTCCCCAAGCGCTGCCTGCCGTTAACTGAGATGACGCTGATGCACTTCTTACTGCTGATGTGGGAGCTGTATGAACCTGAGTGGGAGAAGCGCTTCTTGCAGTTGGAGCACTCGTAGGGTTTCTCTCCTGTAGCAAACCACAAAATGTGCAACAGAGAGAGGGGGGGGGAGAGAGAGAGTGATTTCCATTAGTGAATGAAGCTAAATGAGCAGGCTAGGCTATGAGCACCACGACAGGAAAGGCTCTAATGCATTTCAATGATGCTTAAACGCTGAAGTAATGGCACCGTTGGGAAAAGCCCTTCTCTAATTGCTGTCCCATAAAGCCAAAAAAACACACTTATGGTACATTAAGGAGGAAAAACACGAGGATGGATAAATACACAGAAATAAATAGAAATACAACAGAAATATTGGTTCTGTAGCGACCCAAATGTCTGTGGCCAACAGCGATGTGAACACCGGACCCTAAACACACACAACATGTTGCCATGGCGACAGGGGCCGTCCACTCACCACTGTGAATACGTAGGTGCTCCTTCAGGTGGTGCTTGTATTTAAATGCTTTGCCACATTCAGTGCACTTGAATTTCCGATTGCCTCCCGTCTGTGTGATGTGCCTCTGTCAGATGAAAGGGAGGAGGGGTGAAAGGTCGCTCAGTGAGATACACACCGTAAACACAACCTTTATACCGCTGTTATTTCATGTCACATTTCACAATGTCATTAATCAATCAAGGGCAAAAGTTCATGTTTATTTGTGACGTTTCCTGGAGAAGCAGCTCTGAGTTACAGTCTTAATTCCTTCCGGAAACAAGCATTTCGTCTGAAAGTGGGCGAGATGGAGCAGCAGTTTTACCTGGTCCCGTCCGTTCCTGTGGACCGTCATGTGCCTCTCCAGCTGAGCGCGGTATGCAAAGCTGTAGCTGCACTCCGGGCAGCTAAAGCTGTCTTCAGTCTTCTCGTGCCGGTACTTGATGTGCTCCTTCAGGGAGCTGTAGCGCTTGTAGCCCCGTGCACAGTGGGGACAGGTAAGCAGCTGGGAGAACGAATCAGGAGTTCCTGGTTTAAAAAAGAAAAGAAAAAAATTAAGAGCAATGAGTACGAAGGTTGAACGAAGCTCTTTGAAGTTTTACATGACCTGCAATGAGCCCCCCCCAGGTAAACCGCAGCCAGGTAACCATCAATTCTGGTTTCTGAACTTTATCCTGACACAAAACCAATAATTCTTGATTGGTCAGCTTGTTATGTTGTCACACAGTAGTTCCTACCCGGTGATGGGAAATCCAGCTCTTTTTAAAGATTCGGCTCCTTGGCTTGGCTCCCTTAAAAGAACTGGTTCTTACAGCTTCTCTTTTAGTGTCACTCAGAGCTTCTATTTTAACCCTAATTTAGCATTTACAAATAATACAGATATCAACATTTGAATAAAATGTTTAAATAAACGACTGAACACAGAACCACAACAAACAAATCAAATTAAAAAGGCAAAAGTCTGAACATAATGACTCTTTAGATTCACTAATTTCTCAACCTTTTCCTGACACATTTGTGTTTATATTTTCTTGCATGTGATTGGCTGCATGGTGTGCCAAAAGAAGGGAGGGGCTGTGGGGTTTTTAAATGTTCTCGTGACGTAGACAACCTCTCTACATCATGAAAAACACAACCTGGTTTTACCCTGTAGAGGGCGTTGAGCTATTTTTTTATCCTCAAAATCCTGTTTTTAAAATAAATTGAACCAGTGTACGTGGTTTACAGCTCATAAAACACATTTTTGGGTGCACTACCCTTTAAGTGGATATTTTTAAAAATATTATAGTATAGCAGATTTTGATGAGCCCATTTAATCACTTTGGACCTGGTTTTAAAAAATTAGCTTTTTCAGACACCTGAAACACCAGTTCTATGTGAACGTCGGTTTCCATGTGAACATGGCCTTCATTTTACAGTTGAAGCCTCCTATGGGGGGTTGGAGACCCCAGGTTGGGAACCCCTGATGTAGATTAGATTAGCAGCATGCTGGGGGCTTCTCACCGGGAGCTCAGCTGGTGAATAGAGGGTCTCAGTGGTCGGGCTCCCACACAGGTAAAGCATTACCTTGTTAACAGGTGATGTATTAAGTTCCTCTGTGGGCCAGGTGAGGGTTTTGTATGGGAACACACACATATTATGGCTCAGGTAGACGTGAGTCAGAGCTCACAAAGACGTGACAGATTTACTCAGGTGTTGCTGTTCCTTTGACCCCCCCTCCCTGCTTCTTCCTCCTCCCTCCCTCCCTTTGGTTTTTCCCTCAGTGGAAGCAGGTAAAAGCCAAAAGCCCTGGGGCCATAAAACCCTCAACGTGCTGCACTTAACAAACAGCAGAGTGTAATGATGTCTGAGAGTGCTGCTAATAGGGTGGAGTTAACAGCTGAGGTGAGACAGGGAGCAGGTACAGCCATCCCCTGGGGGGGGTCGATGGGAGAGTAATTACTGTGTAGCTGCTGTAACAGCGAGCTCTCAGGTGGCAAATGTGTAATTTGCAGTGACGTCCCGTACCATTCTCGTCATGGACGCTGGTGTCGGGGGTGTCCTGACGCTGAGGCTCATCGTCTGGGGCCTCTGGGTAGATGATGGCTGTGTCTCCTTGCTGGAGCATCTCCTCCACCAGGGCGTCTGTGCTCAAGTCCTCCTCGGCATCTGAAGCGCAGTCCTCCTTCACTGAAAGGGGGTGGGAGAGAAACTGATTACAACGCATGACACAGTAACCTTTGAACATGAGATAATCTGATAATGTCTAAGTGAGCGGCATGACTGAAACATGCAGAATCATGGGAGAAAAAAAGAAAAAGACATCATGATATTTACAATTGTATGAAACACTCATTAGCCGGAGGCAACGGTGAGCTTCACAGCTCTGCTCTCAGTGCTTGGAAGGTGCTTGTTGTGACTGGAGCTGATAATTAGGTGATGAATCCTGTCCTGTTGTGTTGCTCAGATGAAAATCCACATACACTCTGCTCTGTGAGGAGGCTCGGCCTTCACGCCGTGATTACACTGTGCTGTGTGGTGGGGATCACTGTGCAGATGTTTCATGGACTGATCCAAGCTCTGATGAGCGGATTGTGTTTTGTGAATTTTCTTGTGTTGACGGACGGGGTCAGCTGCATTCTCCTTAGAGACGGGAGCAGGTGAAGCCGAGTAAATACCAGCGCTCTTTCACACAGCTTCACTCCTGCTTCCTCTGGTGCACCTTAACAAAGCCACGAAACAATGCTGCTACAGTCATTTGTTGCCATGGTTATTAAAGAGTGCTGGAAGAAACCTCCACCCTGCTCCGACCCTGAGAGAGCAGACAGACAAAGAGGCTGTCCTTCTGGTCAACGTGTGTGTGTGTGTGTGTGTGAGGCAGCAGGTGCTGAGAAAGTTGGATCATGGGATTCTCATTCCACATTAGATCCTGCTAACCCCACGTCTCACACGGCTCCTCTCCCATGACCTCAGCAGCATCCTGAGACATATTCCCCACATTCTCCATCGAGTGTTGAAGGAAACATTGCGATATTCTGGGAAACGTGCTCATTTGTTTTCTGGCTAAGGGTTAGATGAGAAAATCAATACCTACACAGGTTCTGCTGGGTTTAAAAACAGCTTTTCATACCCTCAGATATGAAAGTGTGGATGGTATTAAATGATTATTTGATAAATCAGAGGGGAAAATCAAACCAGGGCAACTTGCCTCCTAAACCCATTAGCTGGTTGTGTCCCTCTTGACTGTAACTGCAGTTAAACATTAGCAACAACTTTAAAAGTAGTCTTTCACATCGCTGTGGAGGAGTTTTGGTCCACTCTTTGCTGAATTGTTTTAATTCAGCCACTTTGGGAGTTTTCAGCAGGTTAAAGGTTATTCTACTGCACCTTAATCGGATTTAAGACCTGGACTAGGCCGATCTAAAACCTTTGTTTTGTAGTGAACTCGCTGGTGTGCTTGGGATCTTTGTCTTGTTGTATAACCAAAGTGTGCTTGCGTTTAATAGTTTAAAACTTCAGGTCCCTAATTTTAAAATGGTGCCAAACTGGTTATTTTTGGAGACCCCTTCTTAACTGCCTGTACTAAAACCTCTTTAGTTTTGTTTCACCCCTTCACTTTATCAGAGTTGGGCTTTGGAGAGATAATGTTCCCATGATGTTCTATGATCTGATGGAGGTTTAGATCTACAGCTCGAAAGGGATATTCATATTCATTTTCAAACCCTTATTTTAAGGTAAGCCTAAGGCTTTTTTCATTTTTGCCCTCTGTCTACTGTCATTTATTTTTCACCAGTAACACATATATACACCGATATTTTAACATTCCAACACTCTCCAGCTGTCCAGCTTCTTCCACAATGAAGGTCATGGGTAGAATTTACTTCACAATAAATAAAAATTAACTACAAAAACTACAGGCATTTGGCTACCAGTCAAATAATCTCTGTAGCCTAAATCTAAAGTGTCTAAATATTAGAAATGAAATAACATTTTTCTAAATAAACAGATTACTAAAATCCTACATTATTATTATTATTCATTATATATGGTAACAACAGAATAAGTGAATAGTGTTGTTTAGGACTTAGTTGAACATCTGACTCAACAAAATGCCCACAACATGCATCACAACAAATCTTCAAATTGTTTGTTTTACTGTGACTATGATTCAAATTTACCATGTGGCTACAGAGATATGCTCATTTCATCATGGAGATGCAATTTTAAAGCAGAGGTATGAAACACAGGTTCAGGGTTCAAAGGGTTAATGTCAGGAACTGATAGCTGGACATTCTCCTTCAGGATTTTCTGTGTAGCGAGCAGAGACCATCCATTACAACACATTATCCGGGTTGGGAAGCAGCAAAGCAGCCCCACACCATCACACTACCACCGCCATGTTTGACTGTTGGTATGATCTTTGTTAGTGTTATGTCAGATGTAACAGGACGCACAGCTTCCAAAAAGTTCTATCAGAAGGATTTTCACTAAGACAAGTGAGGCCTGCAGCGGTTTAGATGTTGTTTTTGGTTCTTTTCTGACCTTCTGGATGAGTCGTCAATGAACTCTTGAAGTAATTTTGGCCGACCACTCCTGGGAAATGAGTGGTGGGATTGCTTTAAGGGGGCATAGCACTGTATATGATGAGGGGAAAATTCTGAGCTGTGTGTGAGGAAGTGCTGATCAGGCTGACTTTTCCTCCGTATCCACACACACAGTCTCACCTCGAGGCGGCTGAATGTTGAGTGTGTGTGCGGTGCAGAGTCCTGGTTGGGAGTGTGTGGTATAAATGCATGACAAGCTGTTGTTTTCGCTCTGTGTGTTTGTCTCTGTTTCAGTCCTGAGCAGAGCCAGGAGGTTTCACAGCATCTGCTGAGGTGGCTCCGTGTTATCAGGCTGCTCCCCCAGATATGAAACATCACACAGGACATTTATGTGCTGACGCAGGGAAGTGAACACGCCGCTGCACACGCAGAGAATCAGTCCAACAAGCTCCTGAACTCCGGTGCCGTGACGCTTTCTGCTCAGATCTTTATTTACTGCAACTACAGTGCATATTACAACAAATACACCAGACCACCCACTCTTTCCTCTTCTCTTTCTCATCCTTCTCTGCCAACATCTCTGCAACACGATACAGCAGTGTCCCATGATGCATTTCCTGCCCTTGACAACCTTTGACCTCACTGCTTCCTGTGGTCGTGTATCCACACCAGTTCATAGATTTTTTCTAGCAAGGGAGATGCATATCAAAGGTCAAGTTCTGGGAAAAAAAAATCAAATATTACACAACTGTCAGAAAAGATGTTGGTAGTCTGAATTCAGCAGGTGGGAAACAGGAGAAGAGACGTGGGGTATTTCCAAGTCTGGGAAGATTTGCTTATCTGTGTCTTTGCATTATCAAACAATTGTGTCTCCACTGGATAATCTCCCCCATCTCTGGAGAGACGTCCTTTCCGGAGCAGAAGGGTGGCTCATTTCTATCACTATAGCATAACAACCAGGAAAGTGTCCTCAAAGCTGTCCAAAATGGACAGGAGACCTTCAAACCTCCATGGATATCAGACTAACACTGAAGAAACGTTGGAATGTAATGTTAATAAAAACAGAATGCAATTATTTCCAAATCTCATCAACTCATAGTTTATTCCTAATAGAACAGAAACAACATATCAGAGGTTGAAACAGACGTTTCATCATCATTTGGGTCTGGTACTTGTAAAATTTCAGAAGAAAAGTTTCTCACCCTAAAATTATAAAAACTGAAGATCCCAACATCTAAAATGTTTAATATCATCAAAATATTCAGAGAATCAGAAGGTTCACCCTGAAATCTATAAATGCAGGTTAAACGTCATGCAAAGAAGAAGCCAGATGGAAACAGGATCCAGAAACAGCAACATGTCATCCAGACCTCTCTTTCAAGGAAGACCTTGCAGGAAGACCTAGTGGCTGGTTAGCTCAATTGCAAAGCAACAGTCTCCCATTTGGGAGACCAGGGTTCGAATCCCCCAGGGGACGAACATTAACACCTTCCGGTTGGGTCCTTAGGCAAGACCCTTAACGTTACTGCCTAACCATTGTAAGTCGCTTTGGATAAAAGCGTCAGCTAAATGTGATGATTTCAGCAAGACAATGCTGAACCACATCCCTCACAAGAGTCTGGCTGCAGAACTGGCCTGCCTGCAGTCCAGACCTTTCACCAATACAAAACATCTGGAAAAAAATGGAAGCATAAATCCACCAACCAACATCCAGGGCTCTAGAGCAGCTAGAATCCTGCATCAGACCAGAATGGGACAACATTCCTCCCCCTTCCCAGATGTTTATCATCATACACACTCAGCTTTCGTCTAAACTAGGGGCGACTGCAGATCTGCAAGAAGAGCAGTGGTCTGGATAGTTTGGTGGTTTGATTCCAGGTTTTCACTGACTACATGCCGAAGTGTCCTTGGGTAAAGACAGATCTGACCAGAGCTAACTCTACATCCTCCACCTGGAGTTCCCAGCATGCTGCAGTTTCCTGCCACAACACCATACTGGAGCGGAGAAGTAACAGCAAGCAGCGACGAACCAAGAGGGACAAAAAAAAAAAACAGAAAAGGACACGAGGTTGGAAAGTTAAGGAAAAGTCCTGAAAAACAACCCTTTTAGTTTAGTGACTGAAGTCTCATGAGACGGGGTGTCAGGGCTTTAATTTGAGCTGAAGATTAGTGGGTGGCGGTAACTTTTCAAGGCCACGCCACAGACTTGCTTCTGAGGAGTGAAACCATCAGAGAGGAGGATGAACGTCTGAGACGTGTTTGTTTAAAGGTTTTCTTCAAGTTTCATCAGGATCATCCACAGTGACGGCTGTGATGCTGCATGATGAGAAGTGTGTGAAAGTAACAATTCACCAGTACCAGTTTATTCTTTCTCCAACTGTGTGTGTGTGTGTGTACAGAAGTGCCTGCCGTGCACACACACAGACATTTATGCACTGTCACTCTGTATGTGTGCGTGTTCAACTGAAACCAAAAGGCTGAAACTGAGGGAAACTCATATGAGAGGAATTTAAAAAATCCCTCCCTAAAACAAAACTGATATGACACTGGACATTTTCTGTCTTCTAAATATCCCCACCCACCACACACACACACACACACACACACCTACCTAACACATCTGTCACTTTGAAATATCAAGCCAAAATGTGAAAGTTGCAACAGCCTGGAATAAAAGTGCTTGTTGCTGAATATGTGATGAGGTTGTGTGTGTTATTGTTGCAGAAACCTCCCAGCTGACCTCATACATCAGAGAGGCCTTGGGCCCAGGTTGAAACACCAACATCCTTCAGCACCTGTGGTTGTTTTGGAGACTGATGTCACTTCCAGGCAGGTTGAGGTAAAAAGGAGTTCACGGCAGCCCCTGATGAAATGCCCACCAGTGCTGTAAGGCTCTCCGCTGGCACTTTAGTGAGAAGCTGTTTTGTGTACTTGAAGGTCTCTCCCTGTGTTGGCATTGTCTGTGTTTAATGTCATGCTTCCTGCTTTAGTTAGAAAGCCTCTGTGTGTAGTACCAGTTTCCTGACGCTGTGGTTCACAATGAGACAAAGACTGCTGGGTAACACAGATGTTGCTGCTGCTGCAGAAAACTTTCGCCTTCTTGTTCTGCAGCAGAAATCAGGAGATAGTCTCACCCAGATCCCAGCTGTGCACGGCCGGGTGATGCTCATCGTCCGGCAGGGTGCTGTCGCAGTCGGCCCCGTCCGCCAGGCTGCTGTCCTCCTCCACGATGTGCAGCTTGTCCTCGTCGTCCGAGTCTGAGCCCGCCTCCACCACATTGTTGTAGTTTGTCACTGCACCAGAAGAAGACAGGAGGTTCCGATGAGAGAGTTTTTATTTAATTAGTCTTTAAAGCAGAATGAAGACTGCCACCTTATAAAGATAATAAAAGGTGCAAAGTGTGTGTGTGTGCGCCTTAATTACGAGAGCTGCATGTGAAAGGCTTTGAGCTGGCAGGGTTAAATATATTTGCTATGTCATTTAAATGTCAAAACTATTAAAGGGACTGCATGTGGAGGAAGAGAAGGGGGTTGGTGGGGGGGGCAGCAATTAAAACAAAGCACGGGCCAACTTAAATAGATTGGATGAAACTTGAAATGACCTCCACAAGGTGGAGGGAGGTTGTTAAAGCGAGAGAGGAGCTGATCTTTCATTCTTCTTAAAAAAAATATGTCTTGTTCGGCATCATGGCAGCAAAGAGCCTGGCTGCCTTGTTGTGCTGAATAAATTTGCTTTGACAAGCGGAACTTAACTTAAGGTTATAAGGCTCTCCTTGATACTTAATTGTTCTTATTTATTTGGATATTGCGACCTTACATTGCAATGTTGGACCTGACAAGGTGGAAACAATGGAAGGTAGAAAGAAAAAAGAGACAAAAGGCAACAACTGTACAACCAAAACAGTAAAACTAGCTTTCGTGAGAAAACAAACCAGACAATCATAGACAGACTGAGAACAACTACAGCAGCAATAAGACTGCAAAACACAAACGTAGCTACTGATATCAAACCTAAACAACAACACAGGTACTGTACATGCACATTAGTGTCACAGCAAATGTAACTGCACCTCCTCCAAAGATCAGAAGCCGACAACGAGGGCCCAAAGGTACTCTGACAAAACCGTGTTGAATCCTACTGAGGCTGAAGATATTGGTGTATCTATCAGTCTGTGCCAGCCCATCAGAAAAGAATACTGTGTGTATTTTTTACACAGTTCATAGTTTTGTGCTACCAAAAATATCTAGTTAAATAATCATTAATCCACATAGATATGGTTTCAAGAAATGATGTCACAGGTGCTCAAAAATCCAACTGTGAATAAATTTGTGAGGTAGGATGGCTTGACAATGTAAATGACCCCCCTCAGTATGCTGCCTTATGTAAGTATGCAGGTAGGATGGACCACATCGGCCCACCACAGGGACAGCAGAGGAAGGCACCAGCCAGGTAGCCCACAGCCACATTTACCCAAGGTGCCAGGAACGAAGGCCACCGGCCCCGTCAGGCACTAGCCGGCTAGGACCAAGCAGAGCGCTGTACCCAGGTCCCCACGAGCCCAATACCCTGGAGGGCCGGGCTCGCCTGGACAGCCACCCATCGTGGGGTCAGCACCCACCCCAATGCCCCATATCCAAGCACCCCGGGGACCAAGATGCCCCCAACCCCCACACCCTGATGGCTCATGGTGATGCAGTATGAGTGTGTGGTTTGGTCACTTGTGTTATGAACTGCAGGAGTGTGAGTCGGGGTTATTACAGGGATGTCTCATCTTTTCATTTCCAGTGTCTCACTTTTACACACACACACACACAGCTCCAGCAGAGCTACAGATCCTCTCAGAGGCCAAATCAATTCCCAGTGAGAGCAGCTCAGTCAGCAGAGGACACACACAAACACACCACCTGCACTGAATATGCACTGCCAGAACAAAGCACCTTAACATCTTTTTTTACTCTCTCCACCTACTCGCTAAGCTCTTTCTGAAGTGGCTGCAAATGTTTTTTTTTCTTCTATATTTCTGCAGGAGGAGGCGTATCTGGCAGGATTGTGAGCTTCTGTTTCAATCAATGAGAATTGTTTCGGTGAGGTCTCACAGCTACGAGCGGGTCATCACAACCAGTCAGTATTCAGAGACTCAGCAGACGTGCAGGGTTCAGGTTGATGGAGGGGGGGTGAGGCAGGAGGAAGGAGGTGTGGGGGCGGGAAGGATGAAAGGTGGAAAAGGAGGAAGGGAGAAGCAGAGTTTTATGTTAAATGGCTGGGAGGGTCATTGCTGCTGTGCTGCAGCTAGGCCTGTCGCAATAACACGTTTTGCTCTGCGATAAATTTTTCTCAGAAATTATCTCGTTAAGCGATAATATTGCGCAAAGCGATAATGTTGTCATTTTGAGACCATTTTCAGCTAATATAATGATAATGCCATAATAATGCAAGTACACCCTTTCAAAGATCAATAAACACTGGAACTGGAAGAAATCTTAAATAACAAACAAAAACAATAATAGAACAGACTCTCAGTCTCATTAACAATGAATGAAAACCAAACAACCAAAAACAATAAGTATGATGGATAATAAAGTCTTTGTTCTGTAAACAAAATTGCCCTTCAAAAAATATATAATAAAATATGCGCATCGTTAGTGAAGCTGAAATATCTCCCCTCATCGCTGCGTGTCAGACTGATCTAGGAGCAGGGAATGAACCGCTGCTGCGTCGCAACGCTTTTCCACTTATGCCGGGACACTGGCCCAAAAGTACTGCGGCCCACTGGGAATCCTCCCGAACCTCTCGATGAGCCGGCATCGCTCTTCATGTGTATTTTGTCATATACGGTAGTTTATAGGCTGACTCTATTTGTGTAATGTGCCTGCCCATTACAGGGTTTATTACGGTAGACCAGGAAGTGGGGCTTTGTACTGACGTTGTAGGCTACATGTGTGTGTTCTGCTACATGTGGGGAGCATCGATACAATAAATGAGAATTTTATTTTTCTCCATTCGACTTATTTACATGATTCAGCGTGAGAATCGGAGGTTTAGCGTGAGAAGCCACTCAAATGTGCAAGTCTCATGGCCGATGCGTGAGAGTTGGCAGCCTGTAAAACAAACGCAACATAGCGGCTCGCACAGGTGCTTCACCGCGGTCTCGTGCTGCAACATGCTGCTGTCACGTATGACACCAGAGAGATCACTACGCAAGAAACCTGTCACATTCCACCTGATAGAGTCAGGACTTCCCAGCTACTCCTGAAGGCATCCTCCCTCCACCAGCTCTGATTGCCGATAGTCGAGATACTCCTTAATGAAACCTGTTGTCATACAGTCTGTGGTAAAGTAAGATAGAAAATTTTTTTTAAAAGGATTATCACGGCCGGCAAACTTATCGCGCTCATTTTTTTTAACCGTGCAATTAATTGACATATTGCTTATCGCGACAGGCCTAGCTGCAGCTGTGACATCCAATCAGGGTTCATCTTTACTCTTTCACTCTGCTCCATCATTTTTAACACATCCGTTCAGACTAGTCCAGGGGTGATACACATCTCCCGGACAGGGATTACTCTATATTTTAGTTCCTAACCGGTAAGTCAGGCAAACATTTTGTGATTAAGTCCCTCTATCTTTCCGCTATGTGAAGCCCAAACAGGGAGCAACACTTTACTGTGAAACAGACGGTACTTTAGGATGAGTCTGAGTGGCTGTTTTAGGGTCACAGCCACTCAGGTGTGGAGCTGAGGTCAGCAAATACAAAGGCAACACTGCATCCACCAGCAGTGTCAACTATAAAGCTGTAGAAAAAAATCAATGTGCTGCTGTGTGCAGACGGGAGCCGACAACAGTGCACGGACAATAAAAGTGGGAGCTGCAGACGGGGGTGAAGAGATGGTGGGTGTGTGACGGGGGGGCGGCCTTCCTGTGCCAAATGTTTGGTGGTGTTGAAACAAAGTCTGTGTTCCAGCGGGAGATGTAACACCTAGCATCAACAAAGGCTGCAGTCCCTTCTGGCTGAGCCGGCTGAGCGTTTGGACAGCTGGCCTCATTAGCGTTAGCATGCTAGCACACAACAGGAGGACGACGCCTACGCATCCGAGAGAGCGCTGGTAGGTGGAGGAAGTGGAAAGCTTACTTCTGCTCTGAAAGTTTGCTTTTCCACATTGGTTGAGATGTGTTGAACACCTGAGAAAATACCACAGCGCAGTCCACATGCACACTCACCTACAATCTAACCTGCACACGCAGATGCCTCCACATAGTGTTCCTCTGTCCTGGTCTTTTGAAAGACAGTGGCAGGCCGTCCACGTCAGCTGCTCCTAAAAAAGGCTGCAGGACTCCAGCACCTGCCAGCCTGTATCCATTACAGCCTGGCAGGGTTGATCCCAAAACCGGTCCAGCGCTACTCCGGAGGCATCACCTTGTGTAATGCTGGTGTGTTTCGTCAATCCTGACACAGCAATCCTTATGAATCATTTGAGGAATGTAAAAAACAGTGTTTTCCTACTGAGACATGCCAGATAGGGATGGTAATATCTCAGCCTGACTGGGACTGGACTGTGTGCTCTAAGGCCCTCGAGGTGTGAGTGGATGTCTCAATAAGCGAGGTTTAGATTTGGATGCACTGAACAAACACTTTAGCGACTGCAGTGAGCCTTTACCTTGATTCATTACACACCAGGACATTGGTAAGAAACCTAAAACTTGTACCTGTTATGTTGGAGCTGACATTCCCATACCAGAATGTCTAGCAGGAATTTCTGGAATGTCCAACCAAAACAGTTTTCTCTGAGTTTAGCTCTTAAAGAGACAGATCAAAGGCTGCGCTCTCTTCCTGCTAATTTCAGTTAACTGACTGACACTGTGAGCTGTGCTATCGCTCTGCCTTTCATTAGACACACCGACTCATCACAAGTAGCAGCAACTCTCTTTTTGCCCTTCTACCTCTCCTCTGGCTCTATATTTAGCCTTGGTACAGGCTCCCTCCATTGAGGTACGCCACTTATCTCATCCTGAGCTCAGGGCCATGCAGACAGCGGTGAAACTACCACAGGCATCCTCCAAGAGGACAGGGTCTGCCGTCACTGAGTCTGCCCTTGTGGCTCTGCAATGCCATTTTCTCAGGGAAGTCAACCACTATAGAAAACCCAACTCCAAACCAAAGTAAAACAAAGCCGTGCCATTCAAAACCTCAAGTATGCCGTCTCAAGGTGAGGCGCCACATTCAGTGCTGAGGTAAACGCTGCTGGTTTTGTTAAAACATGGGCTTTCCTCCCACAGAGTCAGGAAGGTCAGCTCAAGTGGCGATAACAAAACAAAGGAGTTGGGGATTTTTATGGTGAGCTTGTTCAGAGCAGTCCAGAGAGGAGAATCTGTTTGGTTGTAGTTGTGCTTAACAAGTTCAACATAGTTACAGATAGCAAACACGTCTGATACCTACAGCACAACACACAACTCCAAAATCTCCTCTAGCAGCATCAGCTGACTCTTACTCATCTGAAACGGAAGTCAAAAAGCAGAAGCATCAGTAAAAATAACACCAGGCAGACCTGACAATAACTCATTTTCTGTATTTACTTGTACCACAACTGCTGGAGGTATAAAACACTCCCCTGATATTCCTAGGTGCAGAGTTCACCTGGGCTAATACGCAAACAAGTGATTCAGATTAAACACTGGGACAACCTGCGGAGCGGCGCTGCGCCTCTGCAGGAATCACTTCAGAGTTGAGCCCGAAGGCAATGAGCCCTTGTCTTCCTAATGATGCTGATCAAGGTCTCAGCAATGTGGGCTAATGAGTCTCGGCAGGTAACCCATCTACCATCTGATGAGCACTTTTCATAACAACACTAATGCTAATGGAAGCTATTGTTCTCTCTCGGTGGTGTGAAGGAAGTCTGGGTGTCAGTGAGTGAAGGAAATGGATGCTTGTTCTGAGCTCCGTTCTTTGACAAATCGGAGAGGCTGCTGATGGTGTATCTGTCCAGGATGATGAGCTTGCTGAAGAACCACACTCTTCTAAATAAGGCCAGGTGGGCTAGTAGGGATTGGAGGATGTCCTAACACCACACACACTCTCCACTGAGTTTACCCTGTGGTCTGTGTGTGAAGCTCCTGGCAGACATGCTGGGAAAGCCAAAGGTTCTCCGTGGTTGAGGTGCTCACTTGACTTCCCATGACACACACCACCTCCAGATCCAAAGAACTTCCTCCCTCTTTCCTGCTGCGACTGTTGGACACTGTGGGGACAGAACGTCCACCTCATCAGCCTAACACAGCACCAGCAGGTGAGTGTGCAAGAAGGGCTGCAGGAGCTCGTGGGGAGGGACGGAGGCGAGGAGAGGAAACATCTGCTGTTGATTCGGGTAAAGCCAGAAAACCTGAAGTCACGCTTCCGGCAACCACCTTCCTTCTGCTCTCCTTTTTCCTTTTTTTTTTTTGATCCATCACTGTTTCCTCATTCGTCAAGTCCAAGTTATCAGTCCTGTATGTTCAATAATCACACAATATGTCAGCTGAGCTCTTCCACCACGCTGTAAATAAGCCTGAACAGCAAAAAAAAAAGAAAAAGTCTTCATCAATATTTAGCCAACACTGCAAACACCTGGGTACACACTTGTTTCCTCTCTGTTAAGAGTGGGACACATGTGCAGCAGCAGGAAGAGGAGCAAACACAGTGTCGCGTTGGCCTCTGTCAGATCTGGTCGGCACGTCGTGGGATAAATGAAACATCCCTGTCGCCTCTGCTGTCAGCCCCCATCCAGGCTGATGGTTTCTGAAAGCTGCTTCTCCTGTGATTTCTCCACTTTGTGTCCAGACTTGACATTTTATCACAGTGACTGCCTGAAGGCACTCACACTGTAAAATCTAACAAGTTGGCTTGACTCTGAAAAACAAACAAAACAAAAAAAAGACTGATCCACACATACACATGATGGGTTCAACTCCACTGATGAGCTTAAGCTGTTCTTTCAGCTGCTTTGCAGCAGGAACCTGATGAGAACGTGGTTTTTGCTAAAACGAGGTCAGACCACTGACCTCTGTTACGCTGCAGCAGCTGCCTGAATTCTTTTAAGCTCAGAGACAATAATCCACATAAAGACACTTGAAAAGTCAAGACATAAAAGTTACCCAGCAATAACTTGAGAGCAGTTGTGTCACACTGCCAAAATTACTGGAAGATGAATGATTTCAACCTTCACTCAATCATTACTACAACAGGTGAACTGCATACCTGTAAATAAGATGTTGCAGATGGTGAAAGGTGGATTATTGCTGATATAAAGTCAATAAGTTGACCAAAAAGTGTTTTTATGTCTGTTGACTTGTAAACTGCTTTCCTCTCACGAGGATTTTTGGAAGTAGAGATAATCGAGGGTAGAGAGGACTTTTTTACATTTTAGATTTCCTAAATAACTCAGTTTTATCAGTTAAAACATAATAGTGAGAAATGACAAGATAGGAAACTAAACCACAGATTATTTTACACATTTGAGTTTTTATGCTTGGAAAATGAGCATGAAATCATAGTTTAGTTTAGTTTCTATTATCTTTAGCTCTTAACTTTAACTTTTTTGTCTTGTAAATTATTGATAAAAAAGTACTTGAAAAACTATTATTACAGCCAAACTAACAGTACAAACTTTAGTTTGTTACTTTTATTTTCACACTAATCTTATTTACAACCATTAAACTTAAATAATTTATTAAACTTTTGTCCTCCAAAGTATATTTGCCTTGTTTAAGATGAGTGTTAATGACAACTTGATCTGATCAAGTTAAATTTAGTGTAAAATTTTACAGTTGGTTTCCACCTGCACCATCAGCAAGTGGCAACATGATCTATGGAGGAACATCTCTATCTCCATCCATAAATACAACCAGAAATCATTCAAAATGACATTACATGATTCAGTTTCCACCCTGCAGGACTGTGGATGAACAGCCAAGCTGCTGCAGGGAGGGCGTGTGTGTGAGTGTGTGTTTAAATATATGCAATGAGCAATAACCTTGTTATCCAACCAGGTTGTGCAGTGCACGTCTATATTAGGTTAGTGTAGCACAGGGCTGCAGCATTTTAGGAGCAGGTGACTGGACATTCCTGCCTGTATTAGGTCTGACAATTTACTGTGGGGGAGTACTGAGCAGGGAGAATTGCACTAGCCTATGAAAGAGGGAGGGAGAAACATGGATAAACAATCCTCCAACTGGAAAGTCTTATTAATTCCAGCTTACCTGTATGTAAACCTTGCTGCATCATTCACTTTTCTCTGGTCAAAGAATGTGTTTGTTATGCAGATTAATACAGAGGCTGCCAGTCAGCAGAGAGACGAGCACATCCAGACACACACCAAAAAAAAGAGGGCAGGAAAGATAAATGGTGGAGGGGAATGATGGCAAAGGTGGGAGGAGTAGACCTGCTAATGGCTTAAAAAGACAAAGCTGGCCTGTCATGTACGATGCTCATCTGAACTGATGGCTGCCTCGGGGAGGGAGTGTCACAACTGTCAGAGAAGCTGAACGAGCGGATCGCCAGGAGATGGAGGCTGGGAGAGGACGCCACGGCAATGGCGGGAGGAAAATGAAAGGGACAGACAACCAGGAAGTGACAGGAAGAAAGAAACTTTAAAGAGTGAGAAAAAGGGTGAACGTCAATGTTGGTGTGAGCACCTCAGAAAGGTCAGGTGTTGGCGGCTCTGCCTGACAGCCATCTGAGTGGGGGGGTTTAACAGGGTCAACAGGAAGTGATGTTCCGACTATGTTAGCTGGACAACAACTGACCACTCTCTGGTTTGCAGAATGTCAGCTCTGTCACAAGACTCCAGAAGCCAGACGTCCTGCACAACAACCAACACACACATACACACACACACACCACCCGAGGCTCACAGTGTCACACTGCTTTCCTTGTGCATGTGAAGCGGGAGAGAAAGGGGTTAACACAGTAAACTTACATCCACAAAAGATCTTTTGTCACTTAAGTCCTCCACCAGCCCCCCCCCAGCGTCCTTTCCTTTTCCCCAGGCTAAGTGGCTTTTCCTGTGTGATCAGGAACAGTTACCCCCCCTCGTCTCCCTCAGGACAACTACAGCCGAAGAGCAGTCAACCGGTGCTGCAGCATTACCCTGCTGTTCAATGACCATGAGGGCGGACAGCTATGAAGATCTGTCCTGCTAAACCAGGCGAGGACGATAATGAGTGTGTACATATCACAGTGTGTGTGGATAGGTAGGTCTTCTGGAAGTCTGCAGAGTGGGATGGAAAAGGGTACAAACAAGTGCTTACACTAGGTGCTGGGATGGTCCTGGGAAGTATGGACAGAGCAACCAGGCCAATAAATCCCCTCCACCGTCAGCGGGCCTGGAGTCAAAGAGCTCAAGAGAAAAATGAGCTGCTCCTGATGAGGAGCTGATCTCATTTGTATACTGGGTCAAATATTCATGCCACCCTGTTACTTTCAGACTGCTGCGCTTTTCCTCCTTCTAGCTCTGCTCGGATGCTGCTTTCTTCTCCTCGAGGCTCAAACGTGGAGGCCAGAGTGGGGTTTACACTCACAGAGCAGCTAACAGGGTGGGACCTGCGTTACCAAAGCACACTGAAATCATTGGAGCGGACTCTCGGGACTGTCCCATGTGATGTCACCGCACAGTGAAGCAGAGCAACGCCCAGATGTTTTCTGGGCTTCAGCCTCCCTTCTTCTGTGTCTTCCAGCAGAAACACATCCGCCGTTAAACAGCTCATCACAGCTGGGTGTGTTGGGGCTAAGACTCTGTGGACGGAAGATGGTACAGTGTGTGAGTTCCCCACTGGTCTGTGGGGATTTCCATTAGACTGCACATGATCCTGAACACTGGTTTCCTGTGCTAGCTAGGATAGGGACATTAGCTCTCTAACAACTTGGTAAGTGTAAAAACAAGTACATGTAGAAATCAAATCTACAAGTATGGAGCAATTCTGCAAGTCTGAAAATACAAGTTCATTTTATATGAATGAAAAGTTTGTCCCACGTTTTACGCTCATTCCAATAACCAGTCAGCGTTTAACCTTTAGTGAGCTATGAGTCACCCTGGCCCTGGTGAGACGGCCGTATCGGCACTTTTCTACACAGCATAATAACTGGTTGAGGACACAGGGAGTCTTAGCTCTCCTCGCTCTGTGATTGGGTAGGAATTAAAGAAATCTGATTGGTTTTTGAGTAGGCCTCCACCCTCAGCGTTCCTCTGTCCTGGTCGATTGAAAGACAGTGGCAGACCGTCCATGTCAGCTGCCATCGGGACAAATGTTTTGTACTCGGAAAACTGATTTGTATTGTCAGACTTGTAGAATGAATCTGTACTGGTGGATTTGATTTCTACCTGTACTCTTTGTTACAATTTTAAAAACTAATGTGCCTATCCTAGCTGGATGGATCCATGGTGGTGACTCCCAAGGACCAGGACCAGCGCTTCTTTTTGGAAACTCTAACCAATGTGCTCCCTTAGCACCCTCCCTAACACACACATATGTAAATATGTGTGTGCGTGTGGTTGAAGCTTAGCTGTATGCAGATGTTGTCAGACAGGTCGGTGATAACACTGCCTTTAAATAAACTCAGCAGCAGAGTGTGTGTGTAGCTTGTTGAAAGGTCCTGGGTGTGTGATTGATGGAAGTTTTAGCACAGTAAACACACACACACACAGGCTGGTGCTGGGTGGAGACAAGGGTGGTCATATGCAGCAGCATTCAGCTAACATTATTCATCCTGTGAGAGCTGAACCCAACGTGCTCCATACTGATGAGCCGGGCAGACACTTTATATACATGACTACACACACTTTAAACACACACAGAAAACTGAGGCAGTTTAACACGATTGTGTCCTTCTGTCTTCCTCCTTGCATGATGGAGTGATTCAGAGAGAAGGAGGCTGGAAGAGGGCGGTTGAGAAGGAGAGAAGAGCGCAGGAGATCAGGCAGAGAGGAGGAAAGCTTATTCTAGAGTCTCTGAACTGAAATCCCCACCTACAGCTGCTCCCTCCCAGGTGTTCACAGTGGACATCCACAGAGGGAGGATAGAGAGGAACAAGATTTAGGCTGTTTGTCTTATTTTAACATTTCTCTTCATTGCTACGTGACTCATTTTTCACATAAATATCTCCCTTTTCCACAGCAGAGTTCGGGGCGGGACTTTCTAAGGAAGAGGAAGCTGATGGGGCTATCGCAGAGCTGACACAACACTTCCACTACCTGCCAGAAGACACAGGACGGGGACTCTTTCAGAGGAAGCTAGTCTGAACTCTTCAACATGTGACTGAAACAAATGCAGCAAGTGTGACCAAGCAGTCAGCTGAGTTTGGTGCATATGAACGCATCTTAACCTGCTCCACTTGCTATCCAAGGGACATCTTGATAAAGAAAAATGAATGAACTAACAGCAGCTAACATAACAAGAGGACAGTAAGCGTGTGCTTAATGCAACATTGCAGTAATGTGATGGAGGTGCGTGTCTAGGTTAATCTGATCAACTAATACTGTTTGTCCATTAGCTGAATACTTTATCCCGAGACCGTGTGGAGACCTGATGAGGGCTGACTTCACCAATGGACGCCTTATTGTCTATCTGAAATGAGTTCAACGTCCGGCTGAGCTCCGGTCCTTATGCAGACAAGTTAACTTCATAATTCATGAAAGCCACCTGTACAGAGGGCAGCACAGAAGATCTTTGCACACACTGTTTAGCACCAATCCAAACAAGTAGCACACCAAAAGGACAAGAAGACTCAGCTAGAAGACTCTACATTGACATCCAAAAGAAACACAGTTCAAACCCCAGTGAGTTATATGAGAATATTATCTTGGGCTTCTCTATTTTCAGGCTCCCCGTCATGTTTCTAAGGTGAATTTGGGGGCTATCGCTGGATTCTCCTGATTCTGACCATTGATGGAGGTGTCCATCATCAACATCAGCTGATGAATTCCTGAGACATTACCTGCATAATACCTCGATTAAAACATTTAAGAAACTGCTCAGGTTCACTTCTTTTGTGAGTAAATTTTTTTTTATCTAGGAATAAAGGCCGGAAAACACACCACACAGATGCAACGTTCCAGCACATAAAACCCTCCATATGGCAGGTTGCGGGTCCGTCAGATGAACCGGGCTGCTATCCTGTTCTTAGGAGGAGCTAATCATTTACATTTTCTACTGTGTTCCAGGTAAATTTACACTGTGGGTGTATTAACACCAGGAGAGTCTTGGGGATTCGGTTTAATTGGGTAAGGAATTCAGAAAAAGTCCTTTAGGTTTGTTTTCACACTGCACTTTACTGAAGTGAACCAAACCATCCGGAAAATATCACACAGTTACAACTGCTCACTAGGGGGCGACATTTCCCGAACTGTAAGTCAACAATGACACAACGAAACATTTATACGGCTTTCACCTGAATTTGTCCAGAACGAGCAACAGGAGAGGCGGCGAGTTGTCCGACATGTGTTAATATGCAGGAGAACCAGGGTTCACCTGCAAGTGAACCGAGACCCTCTGTTGTTAAGTGGATAAATAATCAATCTCTGGTCTACAAATGAGCGTTCACACTGCTTTAAACAAACCGTACTATCTATGAAAGCGAACCAGGGTTTGTTTGAAGCAGACCAAGCAGCACCAACCTGTCTGTAGATTTTACATTTAACCCTTGTGGCTGTGATGATATGCTTCATTTATTTTGGACAGGAGGCAGCAAAACAGACCTCATAATGTAGAGGTCAACTTCATCAAGTTCAGCTTGTCGTAATATGAGATATGATCACAGTCCTTCACCACCATGCATGTTTCTCTGCTCGAGCTCTTCTGCCTCAATGAGGCCGGAAAACGCACCACACAGATACAACCTTCCAGCACATAAAACCCTCCATATGGAAGGTTGCGGGTCCGTCCCTGTAAGTCATCCATGGCTGCCTCCCATTATTGTCCAATTAAAGCAGCTGGCGCCATGTGAGGGCGCACATCACTACCGACACCTCCGCTGTCTGCCGCGTTTCCCACTACTTGCTTAACACCAACAAATATCACTTGTTGTGTTGGGACCAGAGCACTTAAAAGAAAAGAAAAAAAACCTGACAGATTACTTAAGCGGTGCATTTTCACCCTGATGTTCTGCTTCTGATAGATGGATATAATCCCCCAGCCTGTCTCAGTGAGATGCCTGCACACGGACTCAGAACTGATAGCATCAATCCTTTCATGCATAAACAAAAAAACACACCAGCAAAAATAAAAAGAGCGGAGCAGAAAACAAGCAAAGGTTAAGCAGCAGCGTTGTCATCCTGTTAAAACTGCCGTTTCAGCCTGGCCAAACAAAAGCTGGCTGATAAGCACGGCGGCGCATCAAAGCCTCCCAGATTATAGATTACCATCAAATCAGCCGTGGACAGGCACCTGCTACTTTACTGTAACATGCCGTGTTACTGGACCTGATGTGGACCTTTGGACTGGATGCTGGCCGGTTCTGAAGTCTTCTGATGTTTGTGGCCATGTGCTAATATCTTTGCAGCTATGTATACCATGCAGTCCCTGTGACATTTTAACTAGCTGTAATTATCGTCCACTGTTCTCTTTCAGTAAACAGTGGCATGGTGCCAGCACCCCCACTAACCCCCACCCTCCAAAAAACATCCTGTTACAGCAGTTTGCTGCCTCTCTGCCCCATCACTCTCCTCTGCCAGCAGCAGTGTGAGGATTAAAGGAAAATCCTGACCTCCTCATTCACCTCTCTGTAATGCCAACACTCATTTTAAATGGCTCCTCCAAAAGTATCTGCTGGATTACTGCACAGGTGCCCCCCCCCCCCCTTCTCAATCCACCTCTGCACAGCATAAACATTTGCTACACTCTTCCCCGGGGTCATCATAAGATTTGTGCAGCACAGATCTTTACACACACTAGGAAGCAGCAATGCTAACATGTAGCATAGCAACATGATGGGAAAAACTCAGCTAAAAGACTTAACCAAGCACTGGCATCCAAACCAAACACAGTTCAAACCCTAATTAATTGTATTTAGTTGTAACAAAAATCAGAAAACATCACGTCCACTTTAGAGCTTCTGCTAATTTCTCCACTTTAAGCAAACGACACAAACAAGATGTCTCTGCTGATTACTTACACGTTTTCATGGACTAACTTGAGCTTCACTTCTTTCTGGATCTTCATGGTGTTTCTAAGGTGAATTTGGGGGCTTCCCCTGGAGCCTTCTAACTCTGTCCATCATCATCATCAGCTGATGAACTCTATTAAAACACCTGATAAACTGCTCAGGTCACTTCACTGAAAGCAGCGTAGTTTTTAGGAGGAGATAACCATTTACCACTTCTACTGTGTTCCAGGTGAATTTACTCCGACAGTAACACATATTCATCACTTCAGGAGTCTCACGTCGCAGCATTTTTTCAGACATACATACACCCGTTGTAGCTGTGATGATTTACTACATTTGTTCTGGGTTACATTCTTAAACACAACCAAAACAATACCAACAAAAGGTATATAGGTATAAGGTATCAGACTGCTGTGTGCACGCTACCAGAAGCTGCTGGATAATCTGGGGGAGATTTTGCTGCTCCGCCAGCTTCAGTGTGGAGGTGCTGTGTGCACATATTGTTTTATTATGTTTCACATTATAAATATTGCAAAATGACAGGAAGCGTCCTCTCATAAACACGTCACAGCCTACAAACGGAGGCGTCATGAGACCCGATGTAACCATCAGAAAACAGAATCAAATATAGATTCTTGCTAACTTTTATGACCCACAGAGAAATCAAAGAATCAGATTAGATGTTTCTATATCGGTTCTCTGTTTGCATACTCTTACAGTCTCATAGGTGTGAGGGAAGCCTCTATATGCATATTTCATTGGTTCTGTTCTGTACAGGGGACTGGGTTGGAGGCACTAATGGAGAGGGAACAGCAGAACAACTCTCATGCTCCTTTAATGGGAATAAATAAAGGATGAGTGGAGCCTCAGACACCAGGTTAAGATGCTGCTTAGCACCTCTGGACCAGAGCCCGGTGTTGGAGGCAAAGAGGGGGATTAGAAGAAGACATCGGAGAGAATACTAACATCATGAAGCTGCTGAGTGATAAGCTGCCACGACTTTGGTGCGGAGAGAAGCTGCTGCGGTGACCACTGTTACTGTAGGTGTCTTGTAATGAGGGCAAAGGAGCAGGGAAACTTGTTGACATTAAGTCTGGATCATACGCCTCCACAGACCTCTTCCCTTTGATCAGCCTCACAAGAAAATGAAAGGTGATGGAAAAGACCGAGGGGAAAATGCACAAACAGGGAGAAACAGCAGAAGAAGTGGGGGAGCAGAGGCGATGATCCCAGGGAGAAGGTTGTGTTGAGACGCTGAAGTGAGGCGACTTAGGCTGCTTCACGTCTTCCACCTCAGACGGCGTCATCATGGCTGCCACCTGCTCTGAGTTACAGCAGCTCATGGCAGAGACACCTGTGCTCAACAGTCACATCACCACATCAAAACAGGCCCGAAGGATCAGGGGGAGGGGGGGGGAAGGAAGCCACGAGTGGAAAGACACATTTGTTTCATGATGCTTTTCTCGCACTGGGATGTGAAAGTCCGATTTTCACTTCTTAAAGCACCAGACGAGAGGTAGCTGCCATCATGACAGGGGCTGGGGGGGAGTACCTGCACCACCCCGCCTGTGGGGTATTTGAGGAGCTGTGTGTGACGGCTGCTGCCATGTGACATGGTGTGAGTGCATCTTATTTTAGAGTGAGAGGTTGAGATAAGGTGTTAAAAGAGGGGAGGGACAGGAATGCTGAGCTGTCCTTGGAAGCCTCCGTGTAGAAGTCAGCTCCCTCCCTGGTTAAATATTTTTGATTACAGCAAACTCGTGTTCTGATCCAGACAGTTATTTTTCCTCTTTTACCCGGACAACAGGCTCCGGGGTTCTCTGTGCCACACACAGCAGTTTGTTTACTGTCCATGTCCATGTTTACATTCTGTCCAGTCAACCTCTCCCAGAGGGGAACCTGACTGGATCTGTTGGTCTCCACACAGCCAGCCAACAGTTAACCCTTTAAACTCTGGCACCCCAGAGCACTATCACTTATATTGTCAATAATTTCCCAGTAGTGGTTTTGTGTAACTCTGTGGGGTAAATTGTGATGGATAGTTTACCCTTTAGGTGATCTGTTTAAGTTTTCCAGGCATTTATATCCCATCCAGGAGGATTATAATCCAGCCACTAAATGTAGAGTTTATTCACAGACTATATGTTAAATCCACAATGATCCATAATAAAATAACATCACTATTAATCACAATTTTGTAATAAAAAAAAAGAAAAAAATTGCTATCACAATGTTCCTAGGAGACCAATATTTTGACCTGGAAATGATGATAGAGCCACTTCCTGTCAAACGTTTGACCAATCACAGAGCTTAAATTGACGGTAACGTCCAATCAGGAGCAGCAAAGATGAACCCGTGAGCAGAAAGTTCTGTGTGTGTCTGAAAAGAGGAAAAATAATGCTCCTCTATGGCTGGAATAAAGCCAAGAAGAGCTTTCTGATGCACGGTCGCGCCAAAAACAGTTTCTGCTGTGTGTTTGTTTTAATTCCAATATTTTTTCTCCTAAAAGCCAAGACTTGAGAGAATGATGTACAGATGTGAAAAGGCTTGGTCACTGCTGATCGGTGTGTTATACAAATGTGTCTACAAAGTTCTGTTAGTAATAAAACCTGTTTTGGTGTTTTGGTCGGCCTTTATGCTGCTATATCTATTGATACATTCATTTTACATCGTTTTGGCTAAAAAACAAATAAATAAATAAATAATGTAATATTTAGGTTTAAAGCAAAAAGGAGCTTTCACTCTGTTGGGTGGGGCCAAGGGGAGCGTAATTGGACGGATAGGACATCCCGAGTTGCTGAGGTCCCCGGCACCTCCCCGACCTCATCATTAGACTGACTGGCTCCTGTGGCCTCCGGCAGAGTGCTGTCTGTACACCCTAATGACCGCTGACTCACTCAGCACGCAGCACCGCCGCCACATTAGCCCGGCCCAGAATAGCCCCAAATAAAGAGAGATGAGAGGAGAGTGGGCACGTTTGGCGCCCCTGCAGTCCTGTAAGACATTACTCTGGACCACATGCACGCTGTGCGCCTTAATGTCATTATAACCAAGTCCAGTCTCAGGAGATGTCTTAGACACTGCCGGTTAATAACTTTGACAGTTTGTCCATCAACTGAGATAAACTTAGTTACAGGATGTTATTTCACAGACAAGAAATGTTTTAAGCACCCAAATAAGTAAAAACCGACTTACTAGGGCTGCAAACTGAAAGCACCAAGAGATATCTCAGGGTTAACAAGGCTGTAAAACCCACATGATGGCAGGACAGAGCAGTGCTCTGTGTTCAGCTGACCATGGGAGGTAGGAGGAAGTCAGAGAGTGGGATGGAGACAGGGACGCTGTTGTCCAAAAAGAAAGAAAGAAAAAAAGAGCAGGAAATCTCCTCCATCAATGTCCATGTCTAACAAGTGACTGAAAGACAGAAACCTCTACTTCTGGACCTTAAAACCCAAAGAAATATCAGAAGAAAAGGATAGACAGGTAGAGAGCGCAGCTTCAGCCAGAAATACTTCTCCTAACAGGTCAATATTGTGCATCGATTACTTCTGTGCCGAGCTTATGCAACATCTCCACTTCAGTGTACAATTACTGTACTGTAATCTGTGTGTAATCACAGAGGTTTGCTCAGCAACCTGCCAGTACAGAAGGAAGAGCAAACCCTTCATGTGTGCCACCAGGTCTTTAAATCAAACGCCACAATGTGAACTAATGGCCTGGAAACTCTGAGGGAAGTGTGCTCATACAGACCCATATAAAGAGCCGGAGGAACAGGGGACTGTTAACGGTCTGTCCGAGAAGGCCTGGAGCGGGAAGGTGACGGAGGAGCTATAAATCTGGGCTCGATTCACAGCGACATGCAGATGAGCTCCACGTCCACTTCAGAGGTAGACGATGCTGCCACTCCTTTTCCTCCTACGGCTCCTCACCCTCCTTCTCTTCTGAAACCTGATGCTCTCTACCTCCGCCGGGACCGTGATGTGAGCTCACAGACGGCAGTGGCTAATCGATAGTGCCAGGTTGCCAAGACAACGTTGATTTCCTGTTGCCGTTTTAGCCGAGTGCCGGTGATTGCGCTGGGTGTCCGTTGCACCTGCCGCCCTCTTCGGAAGACCGACACACACAAAGACAAAACAGATTAGACTCCAGAGGTTGACTTCGAACAATCAGAACATGTATGGAGAGCGGTTTTAGTGATTTTAGAGCAAAACAAACACCCCATCACCCCCCTAACAAAGCTGCAGCATGACAGCTATCATATCTGCTGAGGAGGATGATGTCAGTCCACCTGGGGAGCGTTTACTCTCACCCTCCCCCCTTGTCTCTCCTACAGGATAGGTTGGCACCTCTGGTTTTCTTTCATTAATGGAGAGCTCATTAATCGTGTCTGATAACGAGGACGTGGGACAGGGACATGATTAAGGGGCTCTCTCTCCTTTAGCTGGCCGCCCTTGGGTATAAACACAAGTGTGTGTGTGTGTTTGTGGGCTGCATGTTAAAATAGGTAGAGGACACCCACCCAGTGCTATCTGTAGGACATCTGCAGGATAGGATGCTACACGTGTTTTCACTTTTTAGTGATTACAACCGAGGTGGGTTTGCTCTCCTTCGTCCCTCTGGGAGGTTTACCAGCCCGACTCCCAGAGGATGAGGGAGCTGAAACGGAGGCTGACAGAGAGGATGTCAGGACTTTAAACTAATCTCTGCTGAGCTATTTGTGATGATTTCCAGCCCGACATGCTGAAGGATATGAACCTACTTGCTGTAAGCTAACAGAGAAACAAAAGGAAAATGAATATGGTATAACAGACAAAGAATGAACAGAGAGTAGTGCAACCAAATGTGCGGAGAACCAACACAATCCCCTTTGACTTAATAACAATAGGAAAAAAAGGGGGATGTACTATCATGAATTTAGTCTCTACCGCACAATAAGCATGTCTCTTGAGTGATCATGAATATATTACGCTGATTTCACATATTTAGAGAGAATATAGAATAGCTTTTATTGTGTTGACTAAAATTATGTGAATTGGAAAACTGAACATGATGTAATCAACTTTGTCCACCATTGGATGGTAAATCTGTTTAAAAGGTCCTAGAAAGGTGCAGTTAACCCTAATCTAATTTTCACAGCCAATCAGGTATAATCCTGATAGCAATAGATGCATCAGCTGTGTTATAGCGTGATGTCCAAGCAGTACGACATCTTCCTTGAATTATAATGAAGAAGAACACAACACAGAAACAAAGGAGGAGAATGGTGGACATCCAGCAGGTTGTGTTCTTTCTTCTCTGCATGCAGTGCTGACATGTGACCAGAGAAAGAAACAAACCAGAAAAGGAGAGGATCACTAAGGGAACAAAAAAGCAGAAAGAAGAATAAAGACAAGCTCAACAAATGTAGAAACTGCGCGAACTTTTGAAGAAAGACTAAATGCGAACAAACGTCTAGGCCATGTTGGGATGTTAGCAAAAACCTTATAGTGATGCACTACTGCTGCCATGCGGTGTCTGAGACTGACGTTGGCTCGCGGCTCTGAACTCAGCACTGCCCCCTAGTGGAGGAAGTGACAGTGGTAACACAAAACACACAAGGACGTCCTATCCACACAAGGAACCTATCCAAGGTTTAAGATCATCTCATGTTTCCAAGGTGTAAGTAATTAAATCTGGTAGGATTTGTATGTACTTCAGTTACCACCAGGCTGTGTTATATTTACGGCAATATTTGTTCTTATTGGTTGTTTTTATTTGTTAGTGAGCTAACAAATGCAGGTGGGTGAAACTTTTTAGACCCTCAGAAAAAAGGGAAAAAAAATCCTATAAAAGGTTTTCACTTGACTAAAATACTTTTTATTTTAGAACTAACTTAGTTAAAAAAAAATTGGATTAAAAAAATCAAATATAATTGCATTATTGTAAAATTAGATTTAATTAATTTTAGATCAAATATAGTTCCTTGCTGGAAGAAAACAACTAATCTGAGCTGGACTAAAACATTTTAAATTGGACCTTCTAAAATGAATAAAATTGTATCAGGATGCAGAAAATAAATTGAATTATCATTGATAATAATTATTTAACCAACAGAATTGTGTAATGTTAAAATAAAACATGGGAAGCCTTTCCATGTTTTTTATGTTCATTCAAAGTATAATTTTTTTGAGTGGAGTGGGAGTTGACCCACAAACGTAATGGATGTAAGCGATCCACCAAACACGACAAGATGTGATGGCGTCTGAGCCAGAGAGCAGAGATCAGCTTGTACATACATGAGGGCTTTGCAGCGCAGCAATCATTTAGTCTAACACACACATTAAATCCAATCTGTCTGGACCAGGACCCTAATCCCCTCTCCACGGCCATGCAGACAGCAGACAGTAATCCTCCATATTTGTATATTAATAGAAAGGGCCCTCGGAGGGGCCGCTCTATATGTCGTGATGTATGTTTTATTAGTTGGTTAATCTGCTTGTTGATCGGAGGCTGGTCCATTTAAACCTGGGTTTTTAATAAAACACAGCCTGAGGGGGATGAGCTCTCCGAGGACAGAGGAGAGAGCATGCCTGTGTTCAACAGACTCATCAGCCACGATAAACAGCTTTACATTAACAGTATCTATCATGGGACAACACCATTATTAGGTGGAATTCAGCCCATTACAAATGGAAGGTTGCATAAAGCTAAACCCTAATGCAAAGCTACAACCCTGTTAGTACATTAAAGCGTGCTTCAGTAACTCTCCTGGTATATCTGAGAGTGGACTTTAGACTTTCGGCTGCCCTTAGAGTCTCTCTGTCTTCCTGATTTGGTAAAAATAAAAAAAGTAATTTCTTGGTGACTGAGTTAAAAGGAGAGAGGTGAGATTCCTTCGGATCTGAATCACGTCAGAGTCGCCCGCTCAGCTCTCAGCACGTCTAGACGCTGTGTCACTACCACGCCCCGCTGGACATCTGTCCCGATTCAATAGATTTATCAGACAAGTCGTTCGATTACAAGGACGCTGCTTTAAATTAGCTGCTGAGTCAAGGGTGATGGAGACGGGCTGAGAGCGGGGTGTCTCCACCTGCAGCCGCCAGCAAACACACTGATGTGGGGAATCACTGCAACTAGAAGGCTGCTGAGGCGCTGAAATGGTCCACTTGTAAGATTCGGACTTTATAACATTTTGCTGTAGTAGAGAAGTGTGCGGTTCTGATGGTGGGCATCAATCAAAGGTACTTCCAAACAAACAGCCTTTAAACATCTGGTTTGGACAGATAAATGGAGAGGGAGAAGCACCCCCCCGGGGCCCGGGGGGGGGGGGGGGGGATTCATGAAGGGAAGGCCAGTGAAATCAAAAACAGGAGTAGAAGATCCACGATCAGGTCAGAATTCAGGTGAAGATCAGGAATTTGCTCACAAATCACATAAAACAGACTGAGACACACATCCGCGAGACAACATGGTCTTTAATGCAACACAGCTGGACCATGTGACTCTCACAGGGTAATCTCATGGGAGCATCCCCCACCCCTGAGCTCCCCTGATGGACTATAACAACAGGAAGTCAGCCTAGCCTGCATCATCACACCACACCCACTGATAACTGCCTCACACACACACACAGAAACAATCACACAGAGATATGCAGCCCTTCTACAGTTAAGTTTACTCCTTCTGAAAGTGTCGCCCAGTGTTGACGGCACTGTGCCCGCCATTGACAGTGTCAGTGGTGCGCTGCAGCCTGGCACTGCAACTAGGAGAGGCCAGGGCAGGCCAGGAGGGGGGCTTTCAGGGACTGAACAGTCCTTGTTTATCTAGGTCCCTTTGGGAAGTCAGGACACTGCTGTGAATAGGAGCCAGTTAGCAGCAATAAGAATGAGAAAAAAGAGGGGGGGGGGGGGGGGGGGTTTAATTGAACTTCCCTGCAGGCTTCCCTCAAAACAAACCCTCCTCCCCAACA
>JBAMHW010000020.1:244728-255589 GCA_037177495.1 Rhadinocentrus ornatus | reverse complement strand
TATTTATTGCATATATATATATTATATATGGAATTAGCTCATAAATGGGTTGTTATCCCCACTAATTTAAGATTTTTTTTACAAGCCCCTAAAAACAGAAACACCAAAGTTGTCCAGAATATAAAGAAATCCAACATTATATAGAAAAATGAAACATCAAGCTGAAAACAAACTGACTGACAAATGAGGAGCATCACCAGCAAACGAGAGCAGCTTCCATCAAACTCACTTCTGTGGTTGAGCTGCACCTGAAGAAGAAAAAATATCACTTGTTGACAAAAAACACTGAAACCACCAAAGACTGCTGTGTATTAAAAAACGAAAAGGAAAACAAAACAACTGGAAGTTTGAATCCCGGTCTAGGGCCATTTGTTGCATGTCATCCCCTCACACTGACCTTTACTGTCAAGCAACTGTCCAGCCTCTTAAGCCATACAAAAGGAGAAAACTTTACCAAAAATACTTTGAATGTTTTCCTATTAAAACAGTTGAAAATTAAACACCACATGATTAGACATGTTTACCTGGGGAAAAGATTAAGTCACAACATTCAGGGGTGAAAATAAAAACAGGAAAAGATGAAAACAGATTACATGGGGGCCCGCCTGCAGGTTTTAGATGTTACCCTGCTTCAACACACCTGACTCGGATTAGGAGGCTTGCACAGAAACATAAGCTGTTGGAGAAACATTTCATTTGTATCTGGTGTGTTGGAGTAGGTAAATATCTAAAACCTGCAGGACAGTGGCAATCGAGGACCAGAGTTGATGATCCCTGCTGTAGATGGTAGGAGATTCCAAGGAGGAACATTTTCCTGAAATTGTTCCTCAATTTTTTTCAATTCCATTTGACTGTTTGGTGAACGTCTGTTCATCTGAGAGACTCTGCCTCTGAAAAGCTCCTTGTAAACCCAGTCATGTTCCTGACCTGTTGCCAATTAACCTAGTTAGTTGCCAAATGCTCCTCCAGTTTTTCATTTGTACCAGTTATTTTTCCAGGCTTTTGTTGCCTCTGTTCCAACTTTTTACAGACATGTTGCTGCCATCCGATTCAAAATGAGCTCATATTTTCCATGAAATGATAAAATGTCTCAATTTAAACATCTTAAGATGTTTGTTCTGTTGGGAATGAAATGTCACCATTGCATTGTTTTTATTTAAAGTTTGCACAGCATCCCAACTTTCTTTGGATTTGAGGTCTTGCATGGAGGTTAAAGTTTGTTCCTCCAGGTTTTGGTCTTGTAAGAGCAGACTGTCACTTTTAGCATCTCAGGTGGTGTCTCTTTTTCATTAATGCAGATAGATCTGCTCTGGGATCCTTCATCTTTGGTAACAAGATGGCTCACATCAAAGAGGTTCAGTGTGCTGAAAGAAGGCTTGAAAGGATAATCTGTCTCTACGTGTCCCGAGACTGTAAAATGAGATGTGTTTACATAGTTTAGAATAACTGGCTGCTTCCTACTCAAGTAGTAATCTAGAGTAAAATGATGGGATAAGTCAGGCTGACTTGTGGAGTAAGGGTAACTTTGTCTTAACCAAACTTGTGTGTGGTTCAGCAGATTTTAATTAGGCTTGACACGGAGGGGAGATGACTGGAAGGTAGACATCTAAGTCTGCCTCCTGAAAACACATCTGTATCCTGAAAGCTGTGGGCTGCAGCAGGGAAGAGAAGGAATAAGTGAACTGTTTGTCAGCTTTTTAAACCCTGAAATTGATTCTTCTTCTGGGCTCTTTATTCTAATGACAAGCTAATCCCCCTCTGCTGTTATAAATAGAGTCTCTCTCCACTGTGTGCTGCTTTTGAAAATTAGCACTCATGATGAGTCTGCGCTCTCAGCGATCAATTTGCTCCACTAAGTCCCTCCAAAAAGGTTACCTGTGGCAACTGAGCCCTGGTCACGCAGCTTTAAATTTGCTTCTTCTGCCATTTTTCTTTTCTTTTCTTTTCTGCTAATTAAATAGATGTATGGAGAGTCAGCTGAATGAAATGCCAAAATATTGATGCTGAATAGTTACACAATGTCAGGGTGTTTGTTGTAGGAATAGGAGCATGCACCAGGATCAGCGCTTGCGCCAGCCTCTGGGAACCTCTTAACAACGTTAGTGTAGATCTGCTTATTTATGAGGCTATAAGTTATTCATGCTTGGCTCAGGTGATCCATCACAGCTGGGCGGGTTTGCTGCAGCCTGCTCCAGTTTCAGCTGTGTAGTAATGACTGTCAGGTACTTCACTTCAAGACACTTTTAATCAGATCATCCATCCATCCATTTTCTGCCTCTTATCCGGAGTCAGGTCGCGGGGCAACTGCCTAAGCAAGCCTAACTGCCTAACCCCGGCCACATTCACCAGCTCATCCGGGGGATCCCGAGGCATTCCCAGGTCAGCCGAGAGATGGAGTCCGTCCAGCGTGTCCTGGGTCTTCCCCGGGGCCTCTTTTCGGTGGGACGTGCCCGGAATACCTGACCGGGGAGGTGTCCGGGAGGCATCCTGACCAGATGCCCGAGCCACCTCATCTGGCTCCTCTCAATGTGGAGGAGCAACATAACAGTAATAGTGCAAGTAACAGACCAGTATTTCCCTCAACTGGGCATCAACGTCAAATGCACATTAAGCAGGATGAAACTAGATTACCATGACTCACCACAGCCCCGTTTCAACTAAGAGGCCTTGCTCAATAAACCCTAATTACCTGGTAGGCAGGGTATAAGCTGGCTAGCTACGTAATAGCGTGATGTCAACGGTGCAACACCTTCCTTAAATTAAAACTAAGAAGAATGCAAGAAGCAAAAGCAGTTTGTGTTCTTTTTCGTTCGTTCGTTAAATGACAAAAATCCATCGCATTAAACTTGGAGCTGTTCCTACTTTGTTAGTATTACAGAGTCGCACAGGAAGTAATGATTCTTTTGACCAGTCACTAGATTGCAGTGTGTCCACCCTTTAGGGTCGGATCAGTAAAATTGGACCCCAATAGAAGGGTCTCAGAAAAGTAGGACAGCTGGAAATGGATAATCTGACAGAGATCTTGCCAGATTTAGAAAAATCTGAGACGGTATGCAAAAGCATGCGTAACATTTCGTCTCGTCCCATACGGACCTGGAACTCTTGGTGGAAAGGGGGCTTTACTTAAACTGTCACAAAACCTTTGAGATTTAGGAGGAAAAAATACCAAACAGAAAGATGTTCACATTGTGGCTAAAAGCTCAGGTGGGATCACCTGGTAGAGCAGCAACCCCATAAACAGAGGCTGGAGCTTCTCATAGCAGCCGGCCCAGGTTCATGTCCTGACCTGGATCACTTTTCTGCATGTTTGCCAGCCCCTCCCCTCCTCCACCATCTCTGACCCCCTTTCTGTCTTTCTACTGCACAGTAAAGACCACTAGAGCCAATAGAATCTTAATTAGTCTGATGTTGTCATGCTATTTGATTGGCCTGATTAACCCCCGGATGCATGACTTATTAAAAAAGTTTTTTTACATACAATATTTTACTTCTACAGACCTGCACAGTCATGCTTGTCTTAAATTTATTTAGTACAGTTTTATCTATTCTATAAAAATATTTATAAAATACATAATATATATGATCTAAATATTCTATAAAAATAAAGCTGTATCGTTTTCTTGTCCAGTATATCACTGAGGCAAACTTGGTAATTACAATGTATGTATACATATAAAGTGATATTAGATGACTCACTAATGTCCAATGACATGGCTAGTTGGCAAATATACTGTCCTTACTTATAAATATACTAGAAAACAGCCTTTAAGTAGGTGTCCACTGTAGTGGACACTCTGATATTAAAGGGTTAAGGCTTCTTTATGCTCCTTGCTATACGCATACAGACATGAGCTGTTTTCAGAGCTTATTGATGTGTAAGCAGATGTATCAAACAGAGCAGTACCACCAGAAACTGCGGGGGCAGTGTTGAGCATTACAGCTGTCGAAAGGCCAGTGAAAGGAACAAAGAAGCGGCAGCTGTGATATATTTATGTGATGTATAAACAGCTATTGTGTTTTTAAAATAAATAAAAAATAAAAATATGGGGCAAAACAACAAAAAACACTTGGGGGAGTGGTGGCCTAGAGGTTAGACTGGCCTCTAGACTGGACACAGAGGTGAACCACTGTGGGCCCTTGAGCAAAGCCCATAATCCACCACTGCCCCCCGGGCACTGAAATTTGGCAGCCCACTGCACTCTAATAAATCTAGAGATGGGTTAGATGCAGAGGCCCATTTCCCAATTGGGATTAATAAAGTTTTTATTATTGTTGTTATTATTATTATTTTAGTCACCTAAAATGCAGCCATCCATCCATCGGCCGCAGGGAAGCTATCCTCCCATCGCAGCAAAAATTCCCAGTTCCAATCAAAAAACAGAAGTAACCTTTGTGGTCAGAGCTCCTCAGTTTGAGGATGGGGTTTTCCAGCTGCCCTGTGTAGGGTCAAGGGGAAGTCAGAGTCTATATGATTTCTTTCTTCAGAAGGGATTAATGCATCTCTGATTTCAGCTGCTTTGCGTAACTTCTTGACAACAGTGTATTTTTGTTAAAGTCCTCTGATAGCTGCTTTATCTTGTATTGTTAAACCCATCCACTTTATACTGGCCATTTGTTCTGGCAACTGGGCAGGTTGTTGGTTGTCTGGGTGATTCTGATAGTGTTTCTTCCTTTGAGGCCCAGCACGGTGTGGATAACGACAGTGGCCTGATCCAGAGTCTGATCTCTGTCCAGGTAAAAACGATCCAGTGTTTTAGCTGCCAGCCGCTGGGCACACTGAAGATGCAGGGTGGATGATGGTTGGAGCGTATCGTCAGATGTAGAACTCTGTAGCCTGGATGCGCCCTCAGAGAATAAGCCCACCTTTCTCGTCTCCTCCCTTGATCTCCCCCACTGTTCCTTTCTGTTCTGTGATTCTCCCCCAGAAAAAAAAAGCCTCTTTCTTCTTTGCCTTCTCCCCTCCCAGTTCCTCGTCAGATCCACAGGGTTAGATTTTTATCGCTTTTCTGTGAGTCCTGCGAGGGGAACCTTTAGGGTCTCAGTGGGATCAATTTATAAGGGAAGTGCTTGTCTCTCCTCCTCTCCTTGGCCCTCTCGGCTGATTGGGTCCGCTCGCCAGGAACTTGCAAGCTTTTGATCTCCAACCACCCCCATCGCCGCCTCCACCCCTGCTCAAAGTTTTTGTCGGAGCATGGCTGAAAAGAAGAAGAAAAGAAAAATCTGTTCCACTTTCTGAGAAATGTGGCCTTTTTCTCTGTACCTGTAAGAGACGAGGAGCAGTTTGTAGACCCACTGGGTGGTTCTAACTATCTTCAGTGTGATTGACGGATCTTTGAAGATGTGAGCGCGATCCATCACTTAAGGTAGAGCTTCTCAGAGGAGGACCTGCGAGGACCTTGGGTAGCTTTTTTTTAACAACTGGTTAGATGTTGCTGGGAGCTGTGATGCATTATTCAGTGGACGTGGGGAGTGGGCGTTTCAGTTACAGAAAGAGGACGGTACAAGGTGGTGCCTACGAGCAACATGGAGGTAAAGCGACCCTGCAGCCAACATTCAATCACAGAAACAACGAGCTAACGCTGCGTGTTGCGCCGCAAATTCTAGTTATTTCAGAGCCTTTTGTCTTGATTTAGTTAAAGCTGCTGCTAAAGCTAAAGGGGGCTGAGAAATGTCCTGCATCTTCTGAAGCGGTGTGGTTGGGTCAGGGCAGTGTTTGGATAGGATCCAGGTCCATCACCCTCCTCCTCCTCCTGTCTCCTGCCAGGTCACTGGGGGTCACACCAGAGTTTTTCTTATCCTACCTCTCTGACCTCTCATCTCTTGGGAAAACTCCAGTCACGACTCCGGATTAAAATTCCTTTTAAATTTAGCCCATCCAGGCCGCAACTTGTGGTGCTTTTGTTATTCCAGGCTGTATCCCCAGAGCATCCCCTTAAATTCACCCCAAAGGGATGGAGTTTCTGTACTGCAGAGTGGAAGGACCAGGAAGTTGGAGGTGGTTCGGTTTGTGAACGTTTGTGCTGCTGTATAGAAAAGCACCCTTATTTCCAGGCCCCTTGCTGATGATGTCACTAGCGTACTTTTGGACTAATTGAGGTTTAATGCTAGAGTAGAGGGAGCAGGGCTGTAATTTTCCCGCCCTGGCCTGGAATAGAGACTTCAGCTTTTCATGTGGTTTAGGCTAATTTAAGCTTCGACTCTGCAGCTGTGGGACACCTCACACTTTGTCCTTCATGTTCTGCTCGCAGATTAAAAGAAATCTGGAAAAGCTGCTTGTTTATAAGGTAATGTTAAGGACTTAACTTTACCTCGGTTTACACCTACTAAATTTAAGTATATAGACAGGGATGGGGTTTGAGAGGAGCTCAGTGATGGGAAGTCAAGCTGTTTTTAAAGATTCAGTACTTTTAGCTAGGCTAACTTAGAGCAGGGATGTCAAACCTGGTCCTCGAGGGCCGTTATCCTGCAGGCACATCATGCAGCCAACCAACAATGAGGAAAGAATAGGATCATACCATTATGTGAAAGAAGGAAGGAGGACAAACTCAGAAGACGAGGACTGTAGTGGTACAGGCCAAGTACACAGAGTAACAGAGTTGAACTGAATTTTAAATAGAAGTACGTCGGGGAATACCCCCTCGTTGTTAGAACTAACTCCCTTAAGTCAGATTTACTCAAATTTAGTTCTTGCAATGAGTCAATTTCATGTGGTCAACTAAAAAGCCTCAACTTGTTCCAAAATATATAATTATTTTAAAAGTCATTTAAAATATACATTTACCTTTGTAATACCTTTTAGTGGTATTAATTAACAGGTGTATCTTGGCCTTTTTGCCATAGACTGAGGGCTCGTGCATAATTGAGGAAGAAGCATTTAGAAATGTCAGTAATCAACATTTCCACACCTGGTGGTGGGAATCTTTCCCTACTTTCCGTCTCATTCACAGTAACAACATTCAACAGGTCGGAATATTCCAACAAAATTTTCTAAATGTAAACATTACACAGAATTTAAAGCAAACAATTCAATTTTATTTGCACAGCAAAAATGTTAAATTCCTGCTGAAAATGCATTTCCCATGAGCCTTTGTGGTCCAGATAGGTTGAGTTTTAAAATAGACCCACCACTCCCTAACAGAAACATAGCATGTAGCATTTACTAATCACTATTATCACACTGGTCAAAGCTGAAAACATCAGAAGCATCTTGTTTGGTTTAATAATGAGACACTGTTAATACAAAACGGAAAATAATAATGACTACAAAAAACTTTGAATTCAAATGTTCAGTTTGTTTAAAAGTTTGATTCGAATATTAAAAATATTTTTATTTTTGTCTTACATATAATGCATAAAAATAAGACTTTTACGAAAACACTAAATAAAAAAAAGCTTACCACACGCTAGGGTTGCTCGATTATGGGAAAAATGTTAATCACGATTATTTCGATTGAAATTGAGAGCTAACACGATTAGGGAAAGAAAAAGAGCCATGTCTAATTAAAAATGTAATCCTGACTAGTTTCTTTCTACCAGGTCCTAGCAGCTATAGTTTGTCTCAGACTAGCAGATGTTCTGCCAGCTGTGATCTGGAATAAATGAGACTGCAGACTTTTCGTTATCACGTTGAAATCCACGTCATATGCCCATAACTGGAGGTGTTTGCATCTGGAGTTGAATTAAACCAAAGCGGTTGGGGCTGTGGGAGGAGTCTGCAGCAGTGGGAGGAGTCTGCGGCAGACTTTCTAACTTGCTAACGATTTGCAACTGAAAACGGCACAACAGTAAACTGCAAAGGAGCAAATAATCAGACCATTTCATTTTTATGATCGTTGAAAACCCAGATCATAATTGTGATTAATATTCGATTAATCCCCCCGACCTACCACACGCTTAATGCATGAACCATTTATAACTGCTAAATTAGGCTAAGAAGCTCTGAATGATACTAAATAAAGAGCCATTTGGACTCTTTAAAAGCCGAACTTCCATCACGGTCCAAAATAGCTCTTTATTTAGTATAATTCAGAGCTTCTATTTTAGCTTTATTTACTTAAAATAAAGCTAAATTGCTGAACCTCGGAGCACTTTTAGGGATCAGGTGTACTTTCTTTTTTATCAGTTCAGTATCTCGGTAAATTTAAAGGCTATTTGTATGAAACTTGGCAATGATTTTCCTTTTATTGTTATGTTTGTAATTTAATGATCACTTTTTTCTAAGATGAATAGATCAGGAGATATGTACAGGACCGTCACTCTTTGCCTTTGGGACCAATTTGTCTGCTTTGACTTTAATTATAACCACATATTTGGAATATACTGTTATCCTGATGTGATGTTTTACTTCTAATAAATCTACGCGTTTACCTTTTTTGCAACAGAGCATAAAGAGGCTGAAATGGGTTACATAGTAGTTTTTGCAGCACGGCTTAAAGTTCAGATAATAATGGAGCTGCAATTTATTTAGCATTGTGTTTACCACAGGTGCTCCAAGCCTCTGTACAATGGCTTCAGGGTGTGATTAGAAATGAAAGTGTTTTGAGAGTAACTCATCCCGCTGTAGCAGTCGGACCGAGCTGGTCTCTACCCAGGCTAGAGCCTTGTTGCTCCCGGTAACAAGACCCTTCAGAGCCGACATAACAAGATCTTGTTCTGCGACTGATCCAGCGGCCATCACAGCTCAGGGTTTAGAGCTGCTGTTCGGAAATTTAAGCACATCAGCATCAGAAATCATAGAGAAACCGCAGCCTGGTCTCTTCCTCTTTACTGCCTTCACAGTGATGGTAGACGATGGAAGCACCTGGGTGTTAAATGGTCTTACTTCAAACTTCACTATGAAAGGCAAATTCCGCTTTAATCCTGTATGTGGACCGAATTATGTTGCACTATAAAGCGCTTCTACTGTATTTATTCAGCAGTAAGCTCTATATGACGTGTGCTGCTGCACCAACATCTACTGTGCACCATAATTCAGCTAATTGAAACCATTTTCCAAGCATGCTATGAATACGTTCTGACACGAGGTGCTGTGCATTTGTCCTGGAGCTTAATTTACTCAAAGGTGGTTTGTTGAGGATAAGCATTTTCCTATCTGTCCCCATCCTGGCTTGTTAATGTCAGCCTGTTTGAGGCAGATGACTCGCTGTGTTGTCTCAAAAAAATATCCCAACAATCACATTTCAGCATCGCGTGGCCTCAACTCCTGTTTCTTAATAATTTATCCAGACAACTAGAACGATTATTCTATGAATATGCAGGAAAAAGTCCTTTCCTTTGCTCTTTCTCTAAGTTTGTGCACGTCACTGTGAGCAAATATGTAGCTGCGTGTGTGTGTGCAGCTTTTTTTTTGCCTGAAACAAAGGAGGTGTCAGGGCGAATTAGCCCCCCTCCATCTGAATCCACCGAGAGCGTAGGGATGCACCACAGGTTCTGCTGAGTCGCACATGAGCCGCGGTGTCGGCCCCTTCCCCGCCACGCTCGCTCCCTCTACACTCCTGAGTCGCTCTAACAAGGTTGTTGGAAGAGGATAAGGCGTGTTAAATGAATAATTTACACACAAGAGCGCTCCTTATTTATTTAATACTGCTGGATGTGACTGAGTGGGCAACCTGCGTCCCCGACTGGCGAGACACTGCTGGCTAAACGAGCGCTCGCTCAGCTTAATGGAGGGCCAAAGCGACAGGCATTTAGAGGGAGCAAGGGGCTGCAAGAGAGAGGATGTTCAATGTGTGTTTTGTGTGTGTGCAGTTGTCAAACAGGCCATGCAGTTGGTGTGTAAGCCACATTTCTGCAGCTGTGTACTCATCATCATAGCCCTATATTAGTAAACAGTCTGTGTCACTTCATTTACATGGCAATAATTAAATCATATAAACACTAAATGTTAAACTCACACTGTGAAATAATTACTGCCATCTAGTGGTCTAGTTGGAGATGGCAAGCTTCTGTCCAATCTGCTTCTGCAGGTAACTTACCTGCGCAAGGGTTTCCATCTTCATGAAAAGTACTTCAGTGTTTCTTGTTTTCTGCCTTCATCCATCCTGGATCCTCTCCAGTTTCTACATTATGTAACAAGTCATTTCACGTTGATAGACCATAACAAACGGAGACAAGGCTCTTTTAATATGATAGAGCATGAAATATTTACTGTATTGAGCATAAAAGGGGAAGGGGATGAGCAGATATCACGTATCTTTCAGGCATTTCATCACAGAAAGAAGTCTAACCGGCTGATGTTACTTTTCATTTTGGAGTTGATTATTTTGTGTAATTTATGGGTGAGGATGTTAAAAAGTAGGTTAATTTGAAAAATGTGATTAGATGATACGGGTGCTGTGCTGGGAAAAAAAGATTTCAAGCGTGGAGATGGTTAACATTTTCTAATGTGATATTTAAAGGCTAAATTAAAGGTATTTAAGGGTTAAAATAGGATCAGACTCAAAGGCTTAACAGAGGCATGTTTTTAATAATAAAAACCTTCTAATAATCTTTTCATAGAATGTTTTTAGTTTTTATATTAAATTATATCTTTACAGCTGAAATCGCTGTTGTTGTAACATGTTGACCTTAATTTATTATGTTTATTTGCTGTTTAAAATTTATTCTTTTTACTTTTAATTTTATTCTTATGCAATTTTATTTATTTTAATTACTTTTTTGCAAATATTTTATTTTTATTTATATTTAAAAGAATTTTTTTATCTATTTTAATTATTTTCATGTTGTCTATTTTTATCTTTTTATTTCTTTTAATTCTTTTTTTATTTAATTTAAATTTTTTATTTTTTTTTTCCCTGTCCTGTCCAGCATCTTAACATACAGAACGGTGGTCTGTGTGCCATATTTTGCCGGACAGATTTGC
>JBAMHW010000020.1:234533-244628 GCA_037177495.1 Rhadinocentrus ornatus | reverse complement strand
TAAGCTGAAAAAAGGAAGATTAGAAATTTCCAAGTTATCACAAAATGTTTGTTCTATATCTATCCACATTTCATCTAATGGACTAGGTTTAAGCCATTTTAAGACATTTTAAAAATATTTTTTAATTCTCCTTTTTTTATATATATGAAATAATTGTAATTTTATTATTTTTTTAAATAATTAGAGGGGAAACAAACCTTTCAGCTTCGAAACCAATAACCTTTTAAATGAAATGTGAGTGAGGAGCCAGGAAACCAGGAGCCTTGCAGAATATGAACCATCCGTCTGCCTCATGAAGACCAGCCTTCATCCTCATTCGCTTTGTTTTATTCTCCTGATGATGATTTTAGATCTTTCTGACCTTTTTGAGCTGAATTCTAACTGCACTTTAAGCTGTTAAATTTCTCTTCCTGTGAACTCTACATTTTAAATAATTTTTTTCTTCTACAGGGGCCTGTGGTGAGGGGGGAGGGGGGGCAGCACCCAGGAAGAGGAGGAGCCAGGGAGCAGCTGAGGAAGAAGTTCTCATCCTGCTGGTAAAGACAAGATGAACTTTACTGATCCCACAGCAACTTGAATAAGACGCTCAGTGTACGCAGGTCCTCACATGAAGGTAAAACAGCAGCTGTCTTCTGTGCTTCAGGATGAGACAAAGAGACATGAGAGTTGACAGGAAAGAAACGTCAGTCATGTTGCATAATTCATCGTCAGCCTGATTTCAGAGGCAGAAACAAAAACGCTCCAACCAACGAGGTTGTGAACAAAACACTGGAAAGCTTCACTCTGACATCTCCTCATCATCATCTTCATCGTCTTCCTGCATACAGAGGCTGTCCCTCTCAGCTGGATCACTCTGTGTGTGTGTGTGTTTTTCCCAGGAGAAAACAATCCCACAGCTCACACTGACCTCATTATAAAAAAATCCATTCCATGAAGCGATTCCATTTCCCTGTTTTCCCTCCTCCTCCTCAGTCTTGGCTATCCAGTGATCCGTCTGCTCTCCTGTCTCCTTCAGTGATGCTGTCAGACTTATCTGGAGATTAAAAGCTTATGCAAGTCCGTGTAACGGCAAAGTTTTCTCCACCCCTGTCATGACCAATGTGGCCCTAATCTGGGACGTCTTTTAATCATGAAACACCTTCCTGCAACATTACAGATTGTCTTTACGTGAGCTGTTGGTATTGTCTCCTGGCAAGATGGAGGCTTTTGCTCCCCCCGTGAGAGCCGAGAGCACACGTCTGCTTTATTCAACAGCAGCATCGGTGATCATCGTGGTCGGAGGTGGGCTTTGATCCTGACAGTTAGCATTATCTGCCGTTTTAATGGCTCAGCAGATGGGCTCCAAACACAGATACTCCGACTCTCAGGCAGGCTGGATGTTTCTGATCTTCTTTTAGTTAAATTCAGTTTAATGTTCAAAGTTAACGTCGTCCCCACTGGGGTGAGTTTTGTCACCACAGCACGATCCAGCTCCGCAGCTCAGGCTGCTGCTGCGATGATGAGCCTAACGTCTGCAGCGCTGGTTCTGGTCACGTCTCTTCTCTGCTGCAGAATCACAAGTTCTGTTGTTCGCCAGTCACCAGTATCTTCTTTAACTTGTTCCTTAATGCACGTGTGTGCAGCCTATTGCACCGATGGCACCAGGAATAGAAGGAAACTCCCTCTTGACGGCAACTTGTTTGGGAAATAATGAAATGAGTGGAAAATAGTTCATACCCTGAAGGAAATTGTAATGTTCGGACTGATCAGCAGTAGCATGCAGCAACAGTAAATATGCCATTTTGTGAGCAGGTCTGGGATGAAGAAAGACTACAATACAGATATAAAAAGATTGGAAGTTATTATAAAGTAACAAAATGGTTAGTAAATAGTCAAAAGTAATATATATAAAAAAATAAGAGCAGAAAACTGGCTTTGTCCAAACATGTTGGTAAAAATACTCCCGAGTTTGATATGACTTCTAGAATAAATCCTGAATCTTAGTCTGATTTCATCCAGACTGTCTGTGATGTTCACTGCAAACCTCTACCGGGAACTACTTTTCCCCCTGGGTTACCTTTATCTGCCATCAACCACTTAAGGAGGTTTTCCACCAACATTTCCAGGGATTTTTATTACCCAGAATTGAGTCTTTTACCAGGGTAAAAGAATTCTGAGTAATCTGCGTGGTTTGCGTTTCCACCACTGCTAAGTTCTGGAAAGTTTCTTGTAATCAGGCTGATACCAGTCAGACGCACTTCAGCTGCTGTGGTCCTTCAGCTTCTTATAATCTCAGTTTCTTTTATTTTCCTGAATTTGTTCCTGTGTGATTTGTTCAGAGTATTTTTATTAAATTTGGAAGTTATATAAAATACAGTTTGACATACACTTCAACCCAACCCCACCCCACAAACAAACCCACCCCGCTGCACCATTACAAATTTGCATTACATCACAAGTTCGGTAGTAAAAGTAATGCATTGTATAAAAAGGAAAAAAAGTAAATGAAAATGAAAAGGACAAATAATAAAAAAGAAAATGGGGGGAGAGAGAAATAAATAAATAGATATATAAACGAGGGGGAGAGGTCACATCTATACATTCAGAATGTCAGAGGCATCAATCTTTTTAAGTTGCTCTAGAACTGGTTGCCAAATGAAGTAGAAGTTGAGGCCACCGTCTATTATGGCGTAGCGGCGTTTTTCTAAAGTAAGATTGTGCAGAAGATCTCTGATATGTTGATTGAAGGTTGGGGGAGATCTGTCTTTCCATTTAAGCAATAGGAGTCTCCTGGCCAGTAGCATGGCGAAGGCTATCATGTTCTTGTGAACATGATAGCCTTCGCTATCTTCGCCCCTCGAGTGGGGCAGAGATCCCGCGGTACAACACCAAATATTGCTATCGTGGCAACAGGTTCTATGCATGTTCCTAGCAGGTCAGAAAAGAATTCAAATGTAGTTTGCCAAAAATTTGTTAACTTTGAGCAGAACCGAAACATATGTGACAAACTCTTGCCGTTCCACAGCGATCACATTTAGGACTGATATTTGGTGTTATCGTTGCCAATCTCGCTTTAGACCAGTGTAGCCTATGAACAATCTCGAAATGCATTATCTCACGTCTTAAACAAATTGAGGATGACTGTATCTTATCCAATATGGAGTCCCATATATCCTCAGTTCTTTGCCTAATTCTTCCTCCCGTTGGCCTTTTAACCGCAACAGAGGTTGTAAGTTATAAGAATTAAGAGACAAATAGATTATTCCTATAAGCCCTTTACGGTCGAAGTTAAATTTTAAAAGAGAGTCAAGAAGAGTGCTGGGTGGTATGGATGGAAATTGAGCTGACTGTGAGGATACAAAGCTGCGAAGTTGTAGATACCTGAAGAAGTGTGAGTTGGGAATTTCGTATTTTAGTCTTAGCTGCTCGAATAAAGCAAAGTTATTATCAACATACGTCTTTAAGAGTTGCTAATTCATTCCTTGTCCAAATATCAAAGGATCTGTCTATAATTGAGGGTTTAAACATATTAATCCTTGCTATAGGGGCGTTAATTAACATGTTATTAGTGAATGAGTCTTACGTCAAACACTTGTTCTTCTGGCTTTTCTCATAAAACCGATCCATCAGAGATGAACTGTATATGACAGAAGGCAGTTCAGTGTTTCTGCCGTTCAGGGTCAGAGAACCTCCTCTCCGTCACATCATTTATAGCAATAGAAGTGAAGGTGAAGAACACAGGGTTATCAGTAATTACCTGATTGTTTTCTCCTCTCTGATCCACACTGTCCTGGTCCTGAGTCACAAGGTGCATTTCCATTACCCCCCGAAAACCTAAACATCGCGTTTAAAAAAAACAGTAATGGAAACGCCTACGTTTCAAAAAACTTCCTAATCATTGCTAAGAAGTTTTTACGCTCTCACGAGGTGGTAGCGAGGAGACGAAGGAGATGGAAATCGTTTTACAAACAATTAAAGAAAAAATATAACCATCCTCCTCGACAGCAAGCAACAGCAAAATGCTGAGTTTTAAAAAGAGTTAGAAATCTCCTCGCTCCTCAAAGTGGAGTCTTGCAGGATGAGATTTTACCAGAATAACGGCTAATGCGCTAAACACCATACAAAGGAAACGCCTGCTAATCACAATGAGGACAACAGTCCTGAATGTCCTCGGCAGGAACCGGGACCTCATGGTCCGTCCGCTTCCCCGAGCTCCACTTTTTAAACACAGAGTTAAGTCTGTAGAAATAAATAAACATGCTTACAGCCTCTCACGCTGCTTATACATACGGTGATTAGAAGTGTGGAACACTGCAAGCATGATCCACCAATCAGAGCTCTTCAGCCCCTCAAGAATTCCTGGGAATCTGAAAAGTCCTGCCCCTTTGCTAGGGCCTATTTTAGGGAAAAGAGAAGATTTTTTTAACCCGGGTAACATCGGTGGAAATGCACAGAGGTTTTTTTTAAATCCTCTGTGAATACATAAACAGACTTTAAAAAGATTTTAAATCCTGGCTCCACCTGATGGAGGCAGGTAAAAGCTCTAAGTCCGTGTAAAAAGATGCTGCCAAGGCCAGTTTTTACACACTCCAGCTGACAGGACTGTACTTTTGCTTGGAGTTACCACCAAGTGTGAATATGCTTGTTAGTGTTCCTTTGTAGTGCTACCCTCTCACCTGGTGATGCTGCAGCTGATTCCACCAGGACAGACCATCCCACGTTAAATAGGCGCCTTGCATTGACCTGCTTTGAGAAACACAGGCTTCACCTCAACGGGAGGAGAACTGTTGGGATCATCTGCATATTCTTTTGATCTCGCACCGTGTTTCTAGGAGCAGCCGTCATTAAGGAAGTTTGAAGCGTTCCCCCTTCTTCTGCCACGTGCTGCCTCTCTGGTGGTCGCAGCCCCTTAGTTTCCGCTGCAGAGTCACCAGCAGTTAAGGTGGAAACCACTCTGTCCTTCAATGCTCAGGTGTCTTGTGTGTTTCTGTATGTGTGCTGTTTCCTCCACCCCCTCCATCTTATCTCCTCTCCTCCCTACCTTGCTGTTTTTCTGTCTTGGGGCTCATCACGTCCCTGAACCTGCTCTAATTAGCATCATCGCACACAGCGCTGTTTATTTACTCAGGTACCGTCAGATGGGAGGGAGGTGAGAATGAAAGAGTCGGACCGAGGGAGACGGGAAGAGAGGAGAAATGAATCCGTGAATCAAAGTGCTGAGAGACCGTCTCACTCCGGATGAAGGGTGTAATGATGGTTAGAAAGACACGATGCAGAGAGATGGAGAAGTTTCCCGCCTCCCCTCTTCCTTCTCCAGCGTTTCATCTGAGATGCTGAGCGCCTAAAATTAGCAAGCTAGCACCTTCCTTCCTTTCTTCCTTCCTCCCGCTGCACTGAGTGATCATTAAGGTGGGACTGGGAGCTCAGGTGTTTTCTCAGTGTCCCAGTCAGAGCCTTCTCTTTGCAGAGCAGCAGATAGATAGTAATTTGTTCTGCTTCTTAAACTCTGGAGATGCAGAGGTTGGAACATGTGTGTGTTTATTAGATGATGTGATTGGAGAAACTCACACCATGTTTGGTCATTTTACCTGATAAAGTTACATGTTGAGCAGCATGTTCTGTCGGCTGTAAATCAGCTGGACGGTGGGGGATGCCGTGCTGTCAGGGTCTGCAGCTGCTCTGCAGGGCCACCTTTCCGCATGTTATCATACCAGCCTTGTCACACCGAGTCCGAACTGAACGATGATTTGGCTTAAAGATGTCAGAAGGACTAAAATGAAACTTTTCCATTAAACTCGTCCCTCTTGCAGCAGGTTGTAACAGTGCCCTGTCATCCCTAAGCCCACCCTCCTGTCATTTAGTCGCCCAGGAGATATCATGATGATTTTATTTCACAATTAATCGCGGTGTTTATTGAGGGAAAGATCCCTCAATATCATCTCTTTCCAGAAAAGATGATGTCTAAACCGTATCAGCAGCTCAGTGCAACCAGCACAGAGACACAAGTTACACCACATCCACATGTTACCTCATGTGTTGCTTTGTTTTGGTGTGAGTTCCAGAAGAAGAGAGTATGGCAGGAGTAATTATTCCCTCTGAAAAATTCATTTATTTCCACTCTTCCAGTGTTTCGTCAAACAGCAGCTGTTCTGCACAGCTGGAAGTCAACGCTAGCTGGATGTTTTTCAGGGTTTCTAAATTCTCTACTCGGGTTCACAACCATTTTTATGATGTAGTTTACAGTAAGAAGCCTCCTAAGTCCAGGTAGAGGTCCTGCAGCCTTTTCCATCGCTTTCCTCTGAGAGAATTCCAGAGTAAATTTGTAGGATTTATTTATTGTTTACGAAGCAGAGGGGATTTAGTTAGACTTCTTGGTAAATTTACTTTGTTATACTATTTTGTTATGTTGGCATTAAAAAACGTATAAATAAATAAAACTTAAAGAGTTGTGAGGAGTGTTTATAGGATTTTATACATTTCTAGTGTTGGGAAATTATTTACCACATAGCAATCATGATTATTTTTCTGACAATAGTTATACAAAGAGAATCTATCACCGTGACATTCCGTCTTGCATCGGCCTTCCCCTCCACACCTTCCACCGCTCTTTAGTGCTGTTTGACCTATCCAGGAGTCCAAATGTCACAGTGGAGGGAAAGGTCAGCAGAAGGTTTAGAGTTGAGCTGAGTCTGAATGGCCTACAGAGCGCCAGCTGCCTGAGGGGGTGTTGGTACTCTAACACTGGAGGTTCTTGGACACTCCCCTCTCCATGCTTACATGCATTTGAACACACTGCTGTCACCTCAGCTCCACTTCAACGCCTCTGAGTCTGAGCTGGCAGACGTGTCATTGGTGTGCACGTGACTCTGTGTGCATGCGCTCATATTTCTCCCCAGGCCTGTTCTGACTTTTTGGATGACACTTGGCCTTGTTGGGCACCAGGTTAGAGGTCAGAGGTTGCCGTGGTTTACAGCATCCTGCGTCCTCTTTAATGTCAGTGGTCCAGCGTTGTGCAGCCAGAGTTTCTGTCCCTCACATAGTTTAAATCTACTGAAGGTGATTTAGTCTCCTTATTACTAATGGTGAGGGTCAGGGGTTGTCAGCGACAACAGAACACAAAGCTGCAGCAAGTTAGCAGTGGGATTTCTGTATTGATTCATCTACATCCACATACAGCAGAGAGCAGCCCATCCTAATTGGAATGGATTTCTGCCTGCCATTGATTTGCTCCGGTGACGTTCTCATGCAGCACCACTTGTTTTTTTAGTGAAAAGGTAAAATGGAGCAGCTGGATGTTGCTAAATCGCCACTTTCTCTGTGTGTTTAATGTGTGTGCGTTAGCCCCTTGGCCGTCTCATTCAGCCGGGCTCAGGGATAAAAGGAAGACCGTGCAAACAGTGATTTCATTTTCCTCATGACCGCTCTCGCTGCAGAATCCAGCTCCTCTGCACGCATACGCAGCAGCACACGTGCAGAGATGAGCTGCTAGCATGGATGCAGGAAGAAGCAATCGAGCACAGATAAGACCGAATACAAGGATGAAATTATCAGTTATTTCTCTGTTTTAACATCATTCCTCTTGTTGGCCACCTAACTTACTGATCTTACATGCTGTGTGTGTGAGAGAGAGAAAGATGGCCGCTGCACATTGCTTCTCTCAGCTCACTGGCCCCGACCCCCTGTGATCTACTTTCTTATCTAGCCCAGATCCTGGCCTTTCATCTGGGCTAAAACCTGGGGGAGCTTGGCCTCTTCTGCGTTTTTAGTCCTTTTCACATACACACAAAGACCCCCCTCCTCCATCCCCAGGCTCTATCTGTGAGTCCCAGATGAGCGTTGCTCTCACCTTGGAGGCAGATAACAACCCTCCACCACCCTGCCCTGCCTTCCTCTGATCACATTTTGAAGCTCCTCTGCTCCTCTCATTGTCTGTTTCTTCCTCCTCATTTGATTAAAAGTCCAAACTTTTTCGCGATGTGAACGGATCCTGGCTGCTGGGAGTAAAACAGGGAAGCTGAAAGAGTGAGACGAAGCAGAATCGGAGAATGCATCGGGTATGTTACCCACACCCCCGTCCTCTCCGTGTTTTGAGATTTCACAAAGCAGCGTTTCACCCCTCTCCAAATGTAGTTACTGGCCAACAATTGGATGATTGTTTTGGCTGATCAGCTGATTAGTCTTGGCTTGACCAACTCCTCATGTGACCCGTTCCAGGTTTATTAGGGAGTACGCTGATGTGTCTCTGTAGGCGTAGCTGTGATCCTGTTCCAGGTGGAAGTCCATCCTCATGCTGCCCTCCCGTTCAACCCTGACCTGTTTCCAGCAGATCCTCACCCTCTGCCATTCACCTGATAATCTGTCTCTGTGGATCATAAACACCCCTCAGTCTCCAGAAAGCAGGTTTTTGCATCGCCCACGCTCTGACCTCTGACCCCAGGCAGATTAGAACGGCTGGCGTTTCAAATCAAGCGTCTGTGACCTCCCCGTGCAGCTGTTTCCTCGCTGTGTGGCGACCTGATGAATCCAGGTTTCCTCTGAGCCCTACAGGCCAGGAGCTGTAATCTGAGTTTTAGATGATGTATCTCCTATAACTTTATTGGCAAATTAAATTGGTTGGACATGATTTAGTGAGGCCATATGTGTGAAGTCAAATTGTGTTAAGGAATTTGTTTTGGCACAGGCTGAAAAGCCATCTGAAATCCTTGAACACGAGTTTAAATCCACTGGTTTTCTTGAGACCACGAAGCACTCCACCTTTTTAAACATCTCATCCTGAGATGACACAGACTGCCTGTTAAAACAGCGTTACCGGCCTTTTCTGGACCGCGGATGATGGCAGGAAAAGTTGACCGCTGCTGGTAATCAGCAGCAGAACAAACGGGCTTCTCGTCTGTCTGCAGAACAGCTGAGTAAAAGAGGGATGGATGGTGTGCTTGTTAGGCCAGTGGAGGTGCTAACCAGGGAAGAGTGTGAATCACAGCGTGAGGCCAGTAGACACACACAGGAGGATAAAGGAAGGAGTCCCCACACTGCCTGTTCTACACCAGTCAGACAGACTGGGCCTGAAGCTCTGTTGATTGCCCAATAAGAAGGAAGCAAGTAACTAGTTTTTCTGCACCAATTTCATCACTGAAAGTACAATTACGCCTGATTTAGGTGACTTTTTGTCCGCTGGAGTTCCGAAACCGTATGGTGTTCGCATGTTAGCATTTTCAGTGACTCCCACAGTTTCAAGTGTTAAACTATCAGTGTTTTTTCTTTAAAACTAGTCATAAAACTGTTAACATCCATGGCTCTTGACTTCCTGAAAGCAGACCGACAGCAGCTCAAATTCCCGTCAGCATCACTGTACCTGAACTTTCCATGAACCCACTGTCATTGTGAGCAGAGTGAGTCATCAGAGAATCTAGCCTCACCTACAGACCCGAGTCATGTTTCCATCAGCGTTTGTTGATGAGTTTCTGAAGTTAGTTTAGAAAAAATGTGATGGAAACAACAAAACGCTGAATGTCTTTGATATTTTACTAGAAATGGTATGATTATTTTATATATTTGGTATGAATATTGTCAAAGAAACACTCACAAAATTAAGATTAATAATTTATTTCCCAACACTATAATTGTGTTAAATCACATAAACACTGTTTTAAGTCTTTAAGGTTTATTTTTTTCTATCTTTTGAAGCCAACATAACTAAATTATATAGAAACAACTCGAAGTAGCCAAGAAGTCACTGCCCTCTGCTCTGTAAACAATAAATAAATGGGGCCGGGTTTCACCAATAGTTTTGATTACATTTGATTCACAACAGCCTGATTTGCCTTAGATTAAATCCAATTTGATATCGATTCATTTACAGATATTTACGTAACATCTGTTTTTATGTGGTGCGCTAATATATTACAAGCAACCGAGTAGCGCTCTACTGCAGGCTCACCGTTTAAGAGTGTTATTACGACTACGGAAGCCGCGGAGATTCATAAAGGTGAAGTTTGATTGTCCCGTCAGGTGATGAGGAACAGAACGATACATAATCTTTTTTTTTTTTTATGCCAATAAGTTACAAGCGTGCCCTCCATGTATTTAGTACCAAGCTACTGCTAACAGCTAATGTTA
>JBAMHW010000020.1:214760-227855 GCA_037177495.1 Rhadinocentrus ornatus | reverse complement strand
ATTATATTATATTATATTATATTATATTATATTATATTATATTATATTATATTATATTATATTATATTATATTACAAACGGCTCCTATATTTTGAAAGATATATTTAATTTATTTTGGGTTTGTCATTCTAGACAGATGGCAAGAAAAATAGGCCTCATGAAGGGGTTAAATTTAAAAAAGAAATTGTCCTAAATTCATCTGCGTCTTCTTGTGGGGCTCCGAGAAGTATCTTGTGATTTGTCTGATATTTGAGGTGGGTGTAGTTAAAGCGGGAAAGAATGAAGCAGAAAGTTGTGGCTTCCCCTGCAAGACTGAACGGATAGTTTAATGAACGGCTGATCGAGGTGGCGAGAAAGTACTTAATGGAGACAACATGTGGGATTTAAAGTCAGGGACACCGTCGCATGCACATAAAAACACTGACATCCCCCCTGCAGTTATCCAGCCCTGTCGCGGTCGAAGCTTCTCGTGGAGTATGAATAGACTGGACTAGCATTAACTTTTTTCTTCTTTCTACATCTCGTCTCATCTCGCTTTTTGTGGAGTTTGTAACAAGCTTAAGACTAAAGACAGAACCACTGTTGGCACTGCTCCCTAGCACTAGCTAGTGACTGCTCTTTTAACAGAGTGGGTAACAGCGGCAACAGCCAATCATGTTACTGAATGAAAGAGCAGAGCCAATCATATCAGTTGAAATCGGTCAGAAGGTGGGATTTATAGCTGCTTATTGCAGATAAAGTACAAAAGGCCCTGATCTCTCAGCTTTTGGTGCTACAGATAATTGTAGGAACAAGTCAGGCCTTGTTGGACATCAGTAGGGATATGACCCAGTTCTATGCACATGGCTTGGTGTAACTGATGGAAAAACCTTTGTTTGTGTTTTAGTTTGTATCAAGCAAGCAAGCCCAGCCCATCAGATGAAGAGCCTTCAGTTCAGGAGCATCGCCCCCAAGGCCACAGCTGTGGTACCCTCACCCTCCCCTGCCCTTCTCGAGGCCACCACTGCCTCTAGCCCCAAATCTATCCTCGTACCTGCTCAAAACTATGCCCTGATGCAAATAGCAGGTCAAGATGGCACATTCTCCCTGGTGGCACTCCCTCCTTCTGTCTCCTCTCAGACACCGCAGCAGCAAACTCAGTCCATACAGAAGAACCTCAAGTTACCCATACCCAGGTACCAGTCTGCGAAGAGCAGGGGGGGCTCCGACAAGGGCAGATCTCTGCCGTTGGCCGGCAACATCAAAGTAGCCTCCGGCGTGTCTGTCTTAACACAGAAGAAGACTGGGCAGAGCGGAGCATCATCAAGGACGAAGAAGAAGCCTCAAGACACTAAGCACACAAACGAAACCTTAGTGCCGAAAGATGAGCCTTCAGAGCAGGTCATCCTCATCGACCCCGCCTCCTCCGACATCTCTGTCACCGCTTTGTTACCGGACAATGCTGTCCTCTATCCTGGTTCTCAGATAGAGCGAGGGCCCGATGTTTCTGAACGACCTGCTGCAACTGGCCCCATTCAGAGCCTTCGCTACTCCCCTGCTGGCACCACAAGCTCTGCAGGCAAATCCTTAGAAGAGAGTAAGACCACAGTGCGGCTGTGCCAGTCCAAGGTGGCCGCAGCTCAGCCTCAGAGCAGCATCACTGTCCTGTCTCCAGCCATCTTCAGCAAAGCGCTCCAGATTATCCCTTCACCGCCAAAGGGAAAGCTGCCAATCCTGCCCTACTCCAAGATGAAGAGCTCCCTCATCCCAGCCGCCAACCTCAGCAGCTCGTGCCCAGAGAGGAAAGGCTTCTCTATAAAGACGGGACTGTGCAGCCCTTCAGATACTACAGCCAAGAACATGGAGACAGCTGAAGCTTTGAGTCACAACCAGGTGCCAAACTCTGTTCAGCAGCCCCAGGCCAAGACCACACTCATGCCTGTTACCCTCCAGAAACCACCAGGCAAGAAGAGAGGGAGGAAGAGAAAGACGATGGAAGACATCTTGGCTTTTGAAGCCAGAAAGAAGAGGTCTTTGTCTTTCTTCAGAAGAAGACTGCCTGAGAAACCACCAGCAGTGATTCCTGGTTCCAAACAAAAGGAGGTTGATATTTCCAAGAAATATCGCAGCATTCAGCCCAAACCTCTGCTGGTCATGGAGACGGTTCCCCAGCTGGTTAGTCTGCCCGCTGGCCAAGAACAAGAGCTCATACTTGGTCATCAGGTCCCCACAACTACCACGACCAAGACCCTGGACTGCCCCCCTCAACCAGCCCCACTAACTTTCCACCTTAGAAATGGTTCCCACCCCCGAGTTTTTATTGGAAGCCGTCCGCTGTACCGCTGCGCCATCTGCAGCCGCTGCTTCCAGTTCAAGCATCACCTGCAGAGCCACATGAACACTCACACCAACAGCCGGCCCTACATCTGTCCGCTGTGTCGCAAGGCGTACGCCCACCGAGGCAGCCTGAGCACACACATGAAGCTGCACCACTCCGAGGTCCGGCCACGCCGAGCGCTATGCTGCGAGTTCTGCCACAAGGCCTTCGGCTACGTGGGGGTGTACTTCCGGCATCTGAGGGAGGTGCACAAGGTGGTGCTGACCGTCGAGCCGTCAGTCACCCATCATGAGGTTGACATGCCAGCAGAGGGGTGAGATCCCATGCAGATGACGATACTGATTTATTGATTGAATCAAATCTTTCCAAACCATCTTATTTGTCTTGATTTTCCTCCTCAGGGGCGCCTCTCCAGAGCAATCCGCTGAGCAGGTTAAGGAAGATCCCGTTGAGCTGCAGATTAAATGCGGCCGCTGCCAGGCAGTCACTCCCACCTTTGCTGACATGAAGATGCACCTGCTGTACGTTCACGAGGAGGAGGTTCACATCCGATCCCATGACGACCACCTGCGACAGGGTGGCCGTGAGGCTGAGAACGAGCTGGTGAAGCATGCCGCCCACTACTGGCGACAACTAAACGAGAAGCGCAACCTAGTGAAGTGCGGCAGCTGTGACGAGGAGTTCTTCTCCTTCTCCAAGCTGAAACGGCACATCATGTCCCAGCACCGAGGCATAGTGGAGGATGGTGGCGGGAGCAGGTCGTCCTCGCCAGGAATCAGCGGAGTCGGCTTGTTAGCAGCAGGGACAGCTTTTAACTGTGTGCTCTGCAGCGACGTGCTGGACAGTAAAGAGCTGGTGATGGAGCACTGGAGGAATCTCCACCACTGTGAGCAGCCCAGCCTGCTGTGGGGCGCCCTGAGCTCCTACTCCGGTCAGGAGGAGGAAGGGGAGGCGGACAGGGATCTAGACACTTTAGCTCCAAACCCACTTTAACCAGGCTAGGCCTTGAATGAGCAGCTCTTCAGGCAGCAGCACAGGGATCCAGAGCCTCTCTTACACTGTTCATCATTATCTTCATCCTTCACCAGGTGAAAAATGGTGTTTGTGTTACGACTCTGAAGCGATCATCAGACTTTTATAAATGGTATCACTTTCATGTTGGTTTGATTGCACTGTTGTGTCGTAAGAGTTGGAGGTTTTATTTAATATGCTGTCAGAAAGTATATTCTGTTTTATTTTCTACTTATTTAAATGGTATTGTGGCTAATTTATAACCTAACACATCTCATTTCATCCTTTCATCTATCCAGCCATGCAAATGATTTGGTCTTATGTGATTTTTAACACGTCTTCATCAATGCAGGATCTATTCACAAATCTGGGTTAAATTGGACAGAATGTGAAGCCTATGCGGAAGTGCAAAAATTGCAGTTCACCCTTCATCCACTAGGGACTGGATCCAAAACACAGTCAATCTCTATAGACTCCCATGTTAAAAAGGCCGACCTCACAGCAGAAATAAACATGTTTAAAGCCTGGTACATAAATCCATTTTAGGATTAATAGGTCAAGTTTACCTTCATGACAACTGTGAGCGGGGTGAATTGTTTTCTAACTCATCCTTTTGGATTTTATTTAATGTTGAAATTTGGCATAATTAGAGGCGTGTCCTTTTGATTGACAGGTTCCCAATATCACAGCAAGATGGGAGAGTGTAGCACAAACGCGGTTTTAAGCCAGCTAACAGCGCGCCTTAGCTTTAGCCCATGTACCTCCATTAGCTGGTTAGCTCATCGTAGATCCGGGTTAGCTTGGTCAGCTCTTAGCTACGGGCAGCTCTGAGTTTGATGGTTGTCAATCATCCACCCCCACCCTCACAGCCCCCCTCTCTTTGTCTATTTTGGGATTTTCCGGGAACAATGACACGCTTAACGCTGCCAAGATGGCGACGGTGGGAACCACCCAATGAGCTTTAATTCAGCTCTTCAGAAACCTGCGGGTGACGTCACAGAGGCTCCGTCCATCTTTTCTATCCAGTCTATGGTCAGAACCTTGATTTAGCACCACTTTCACACCTTATAGAGGAAGCAGACTAAAACTGGGACGCCATGCACTGATCGGATGGTCATAGGTTCAAGTGTGCAACAGGCAGCTGCATGGCTGGACAGGACCATCTGACATTTCATCCATTACTGGCCTCAGATTATTAAAGATAATAGAAATCTGAATCTGAATCCTTTAATGTAATGTTCATGTGTTGGAGACTACATTTCTTATTAATGAGGGGAGCTCGGGTCGGCCATGAGTGGACACTTTCTCACCCAGCTGCCAGGTGACATCCTCGTGGCCTTCTTTAAAAAGAAAGACAAATGAATCTGTGTATGTTTTCTGTGGTTTATCATCAACAGGCTCCCTTCAGTCCTCATGACGCCTTCGTGTATTGAGTGGGGTCTGTCCTGACTTCATGTTTCCACCTGTGGATCTTTGTGCAGCCAAGACTGAGTCATCTAAACTGTTGTCAAGTCCAGAAAAATATGCTATTTTATCTGTAGATGAATGCAGAGGTGAATTTTTATGCGTGTGATTGGTCTAGAGCCAGCACTGTCACGTTTGTTTGCTTCAGTTTATTGGCCATGACTGTGACACATGGCATGTAGCTCTGTTAACATTCGTCTGTGTTGATCTTTCATATGAAGAAAAAAAATCGCAGGGTTCGGTGAATGTACCTGAATGTTAAAAACAAACAAAAAACAAAACACCAAAAGTACACATATGCTATATAGACTTATTCTATAGATATAGATTATATAGATATATTGAGAAGAAAATATAGGTATATGAATATATATTTCCACAGAGTCACTAGTGAATCTGCTGCGTTGTTGTTGGAGATGCAGATGTTGCAGCAGAAGCCATGTAGAGCTGACAGATGTGTGATGGAGGCCGAAGCTCTGACGCAGACGGCTTCGCCGGCAACGTCACGCTTTAGTGTTCATCAGTGAAATTGTCCTTTTTTTCTCAGGCCCACTACACAAAGCAGGAAGCAGCAGAGTTCAGGCTCCGCCTCTTCTTTCCTCAGCTGACAGACTGTCGGCCATGTTGGACAGTTCACACACTGACAGGAGGTCACATCATGTGTTCGACTCGATATGTTGACTGTGTCCCACATTAAAAAAAATAGACTGAAAATGTTTGTGCTTGTGGCTGTTTGTGTACCTGAAAAACCTGATGTGAGAATAAAGTTTGTTGAGCTCATTGTGCCGGCGTTTCTGTTTAAAGGAAAAGTCCTGAAGGTTCGTTTACTTGTTGATGGAGGAATAAAACTTCAGAAACTGATTGTTTCGCTTCACAGGAAGATTTAATTTATAATCGCTGCTCCTACAACACAAGCGCCTCCGATTCTGTTTTACTGAGATGTGTTACCTTGAAAGAAATTTAAAAAAAAATTGCATTTTCATATTGTTAGCATTTTATTCCTGTAATCCAGTTAAACACGACACGACAACATATCAGTTCTTAGGTCTTTCATCAACTCACCTCAATGCAAGTCAACAACTTTCGTCTGTTCTTGGTGTTGAAGACGTCATCATCTCCCTGCGTCAGAGCCCACTCTCACCTGGACCAATCAGGCAGCACTTTGAGGATCATGTTCTTCAATTTCTCAAGTGCTTTTAACTAAATTCAGCTGCTCTGTTGTGAGAAGCTCCATAAATTCCGGGAAGATGCCTCCCTGGATTCCCTGCTCCAAAACAGCTGACTTAAATTAATGAGTCATTGGGCAGAACTCATACGCTGTTGGACCCATTGAATTTGAGTCTGGTGTGTTGCCGTAGGGACACATTGAAAACCTGCAAAGCTGTGTCCCTTGTGGGCCCAAATTGAGTAGCCTAGAGTAGTCTAGAGGAGGACTGAGCGACTTCTTAAGGGAGATAAAATCATTCGATGTCTGATCGTTTTATGTCTTCTGTAAGTCTAGAAAGTGCAATCTGCTTTCCAGCATCGGCTGGGCAGCAGAACCAGAACCTGAGCCCTAAAGAAAGTGATCAAACCAGTTAGTTCTGGAGCTGAGGGAGATGTGACTGTCCAGAGGAAAATAGTGCATAAGCTGTTGGACATGAAGGACAACTGCACACCCTCTACACAACACTGTGAGGAAACCGTATGTTCAATCAGTCTTCAGGTTTGCCTGAACACTGAAAAGTACAAGAGATCATTACAGCCAGCAGCCGTCGTCCTCTGGATTAAGTCATTCATCATAACTGTTTCCTTAACAAAACAAACACCTTGTCTCATAGGAGTTCTCATATTTGCAATTAACTATTTTCCATCTCTAAATCTTTTAAGAACAGAAATTTTTAAAAAATAAGGAAAAGCTTGAACAAAAATGATGAGCAAATAAAACTGAATATTCCAAAACTGTTCCTATCCTGACTCCCAGACCCGTGACCTCCTCAATCACCCTCAGTAGCTCAAAGAGCTGTTGGAAAAAAGTGCAAATAAAAAAAAAATCTTTAAATGCGTTATAAAGGTAAACACACATACACACACATGACTAATAACATGTTCATACACCAGCTGGTCCTTAGCTTTAGGTGCTGTTTTAGCTGGAGAGGTAGATGGATTCTGCCACAGACACAATCTGTTGGAACGCGTCTTTCCATTAATCAGATCATCCTGCAACGTCTGAAAGCAAAAAGGAAAGGCTGAGCATGTAATCAGTGAAAGAGGATGTAATTATTAACAGAGAAATATGTTTAATAATGTTTATATTACTGGAATCTTGCACAAAAAGACCTAACACAGGAGTAGTACTTAATCCAAACTATTTAAGGTGGAATGTTTAGTTGAGTTAGTCTTCACTATGGAGTCCTGGAGTAAGGTAAGTATGACTAAATTAGGACATCTGCTTTGTTTTTAATCTGGGGTGATTATAATAGCATGCCGAACTTTAAACTCAAAGCAATAACAGTTCAAATCTGACAGCCTTACACAAGCAATAACAAATATACCAGTTCAACATAACGCTTACATGTAAAATGTAAAAGACCAGGAATTCGTATCAACATATGCACATTTGCACTGTGGTTTCTTAAGTGCCTCTCGATCACCCCATCACTTGCAGTCTTGAAATTAGGGCAGAGAGGACACCCAAACCCAGACAACAGGTTTGGCTCCAGATCTTTCTTAATGACTAATGCATCTGGACAAGAGAAGTCAACAGAACACTCATTAGTAAACAGTTTGTAATACAAGCTGACAGATTGTACATTAAGAATCCTTTACCAATGAAGAAAGCAATGTAGGAGGAATTACAACTCTGCGTTTTCACAGAATTATTAAAACTCCCATTAGCAGTGACTGTATACATTATGCTGTTTGTTTACAGCGATTAAGCTCAGGTACTGGAAGTGACTGAGCACAAATATATTTTACACCACAACCCACCAAAAAGCAGATTAAATTCCCAAACAACGTTGCCCAGCTCCTGATTAAAAGGACGGCTTCTTAGCAAAGCTAACGTTAGCGCGGTCCAACTAATCGGAAAGTGCACACCCTCTTTAGCAATGCTAACATTAGCCCGCATCTTTGTATCTTATCTTATTATATCATATTAGAGACATACCACTTGTTAGATAGACACTCTTTTACTTACGTTCTTTCTCCGTCACATCTCGCTTCCAGTAGAATAACTTCTTCTTCGGGTCCAGCAGACTGGACACAAGTAGGGCGTGTTGCTGCCACACGAAGAACAATTTCCGGTGTCGAGGTCACCTGACTTCCAGAATAGAGTTGAGGTATGGTGGCGCTATTGTCCACCATCTTAACTGCAGTTGGGTGCCTCTCGAACAATCGGCCTACAATTAGGGACATAGTAGGGTTGCAGTGCAGAAACAATTACTAAAAACCAAGTTAAGAAAGATCTTTTGAGAGTATTACTACCAAGTTACTGACCACCGTCAGTTCTGCTTCATCACGTCAGTTCTCCGTCACCACCACTGGTAAATAAAAACTAATTACATATTAATATAAGCATGTACCTAACATGTTTCCATTTCCAAAACCTTATTTGACTAATTTGTAGGTTTTAGGAATAATCAGAATATTCTTTGGGAAAATATGAACCATTTTGTCTCTGATCTTTAGAATCACTGCTAAGCTTGTGGGTGCGCCCCTGCAATGTTCTCCTGTTGGTGATGTGCTGCCAGGTGTGTATCAGGTCACAGATTATTGACACCTTAATGATAGACAGATTTCTGAAGCCACTGATGATCCCATATCTCCAGAATGTGGAATCTAACAGGTAACACTCTCCCCCACAGAGCCAGGTTCATTAAAGAAAACCTCCAGAATTAGGAGGTGGAGAGGATGAAATGACCTGCTGGGAGTCCAGACTCAAACCAGCTGAACACTTGCTGATCACTTCATTCCAGACTGACCTACACAACCTCGCTTGTTGAGGAATGGGATGCCATCCCACAGCTAAATGTGACCTGACTGGTGACCAGCATGAGGAGGAGGTGCCAAGCTGTTGTAGTTACGTATGGATCTTCCACAAAACCGAGGTCCCTGATTTTCCCATCTTCAATCAAGAGCGTAATTGTTGGCTTTGGTTTTCGCGCTCAAATATCATCTTGCTCTCTCTCTAAACTCTGCTCTCAAACTCAGAAAGTCCCCTCCTGCTTTCAAATATGTTCTTCTTCCTTTAAAAACTCTGCGCTCAGTCTTGGTCTCGTTCCCTCACACTCAGACATATTCTCTGCGCTCTCAAAACTTCTGCTCCTGGATACTTCTTCCTCTCTCTTGGGTTGCTGAAAGAGCTGTCTGTCAAACCTACTCCAGCCAATAGAATATGAGATAAATGATGACTGAGCAAATCGTCAGGGTGCGCTTGTTTTACTTAACACAGTGGCTCCAGATTAGTTAACAGTTTTGTTTTGTTTTTGCCACCAAAATCTGCTTATTATAATTAATTAATGCTTTTTTCATTGAAACCCGTTACCTCAAACCATTCTAGTATTTACAAATGCTGAAACATATCAATTTATCAACATGAGCAACCATTAGAATTGACTAAAACCCATCAATTCACTAATCTTGCTTTCTTAAATGCCTCTAGTACTTTAAACTAACTCATATCAGATTTACACGTACTGTTTAGTTCTTTTATTGAACTTTGTCACACATCTTATAATAATCTAGAGATACAAATTTGCATCAACTGATGAGTCCAGAACTGCAACCCACAGTAGTGAGGGTGATAAAGAGTAGCGGTAAAACCTATCCTATCTCTTTTTTTTATGCACAATACAACGCACGAGATGGCCTCTGGTGTTGGATTTCTTTTCCTGTACTGTACTTTTCATTCAACTTGAATTTCAACTTGAAAATTCAAAGAGGGCAGAAATTTACAACATTGTCTGATTGTTAACATAACACAGGAATTAAAGCACATAACTCAAATTTATAGCACAACAATAAAATAAAGGTTACATTTCAGCTGAATTGGCATTTCCCATGAGCCTTTGCTGTCCAGATATGTTGAGTTTTGAAAATAGCCCGCCCCCTCTGACAGAAACATGTTGTTTTCTTTGCTAATCACTATTATTACACTGCACTATTAGAAACAACTTATTTGTTTTATTAATAAGACACTGTTTATACAAAACAAGCGCACCCGGAAGAAGGTAAGGACTATTTTCTTGATTTATCTCGTATTCTATTGGCTGGTAAAGGTTTGACAGACAGCGAGAGGAAGAAGTATCCAAGAGCAGAGAACGTGTCTCAGTGTGAGGGAAGGAGGTCTGAGTGCAGAGTTTTTAAAGGAAGAACAAGGGGGGGACTTTCTGAGTGTGAGAGCAGAGTTTCGAGAGAGAGCAAGATGACATTTGAGCGTGAAAACCAGAAATCTTGCTCTTAAAGCAAACAATTACGCTCTTGATTAAAGATAGGAACATACATCCATACCCTGACAGTAAGATAGGATTAAGAGTAAAAATATGTGTTGTTTTTTTTTCCTTCTTACTGTGGGAGAAAGCGATCATTCAATCCACCAAGAAACTCAGAACCAGAGTGAAAACCAGTGGGAGATTTTTTACACATTACACACACATACCCACACGTTTAGCTGTGTTGCTCATTCCACAGAAGCAGGATCCTTACAAGTAACACCTCATCATAATGGTAACTTATCCAACTATGTATAATACAACACCACTTGGTATTATTAAAGGGGAAAAATCAGTGTAGTTCGATTAAAAAATTCTCCAAAATGAATAAACAGATTAAACCACACAAAGGCTTAACATAGTAGTCTGAGATGATGGTTTGTTTTACAGCTTTAAAAATAGGAATCTAAAATGGGCATCCGTCTTTGGGTTAAGTAAGAGCTGTCTCTTGCTTTTTGCACCAACCAGCTCAACTGAGCTCCCACAGATCTCAGCAGATGATGAAACCATTGAAAAAATCACTGATCTTTTCAGCTTGATCAAAGAGGAAGAGAGCTCTCATCAGAGGATGTTCAGAAAGCTGCATCAGGTGAAATTTTCTGTGTGTGTGTGTGCAGTCTGAGGGTCAAAGAAAAGTGGGTTAGCCAAAGGCCTTTAAGGCGTCTACATATGATTACCTCTGCACTCCCCCCTCTGAACAGACCCTCCATCTGTCTGCTCTGACAGAACAACCTACATATTAGAAGGAAAACTAGTCTGATTTTAATGCTTTTAATGAAACATACCGACTTAAAAACAGAACAAGGACTGGAGAGAACTCCTGAAAGGTTGGAGAAAGGTGATGCTGTCATGTTCAGAAACAATGGCTTCACATTACATGAATTAGTTAGATTTAAAAAAAGCTCCTCATGTTCACACACAACCGAGACAAACACAGCGTAAGCTGTTGTTTCCATGCTGTCAGAAGGGGAAACTGTGTGTGCTTCAGGCCCAGCCCCGACCGCCACACCGCTGAGGAATGCACGTTCTCGGCTCTAATTGATCTGGAGCCACATGACCCTGTATCAAAGGTCAAAGGGCAGCTGTGGAGCCCCCCCCCGCTGCCACTCAAACAAACAACACAAAACCTTCTCCGTTAGCTTTCCTCCAGCTCCTCCTCTCCCTCAGACTCAACATTCAGGTGATTCTCAGATAAATCTGCCACATTCGTACAAATCAGGGCCCCCAATCTCATGTCGCCATCACAGCACATCGAAGGCGCAGATAAAAAGGAAAGCGCTGTACAGTGATGCATATTTCCTTTTAATCAGCGCTAACGTGCAGCACTCCCACCTCAGCGTGGCTCTCAGGGGGACAGAAGAGATCAAAGCCACCCCCTCCCTCAGCACTCCTCGCCTGTACACGATCAGTGGGAGAGGAGGAGATCTGGGGGCTGCTCTCTTTCTTTATCTCCTTCTTTTCTTCCTGTGGCTCTTTGAGCTCAGCCAGGGAAGTGCTGAGGCTCCTGCTTTACCTGTGCAGCCTCTCTCTCTTGTTTGACCCGGTGGGATGGAATCAAGAGAACAACATGCAGGGACACTTGGAATAACAAAGCTGGCGTCCCTGGGAGAATGCCGAGGGAGATTTATGGGACAGTAAAATGTGACCCACACTGACTACAGATGTTCCTGTGAACAACTTAGGTGGTGAAACATGAGTGCAGCCTTTGGGTTAATGCAAGCAGCGCTGCTGCTTCCTGACTCCTGCACGCTCTGCTGCCACTCCGTCTCAATACACTAACATCTGTGACGCCTCTGTCAGCACAGGCACTATGAGGCTGATACTTGTATGCATTCATCAAAGTAATTCTCTTGTTTCATTAAACATTTATCAACTTTCCTGGATGTCAAGACTTACATGTACAAATCGGTAGCCCCACATCTCCCCTGCATCTTTCTCTCTCTCTGGATCTGCAGTTGCGATCCGCCCTTTCCTTCCCTGCTGCCGCTTGCTCTCAGGTTTCAAAGCACACAGTCTCTGCCCACCCTCCCAGATTAGTCATCTAATGAGCAGCAGTGCTGATCAGGTGAATAATTGATGGCGAGCGGCAAGAGACAGTCATCGATTGGTAGCTGGGCTGTGGCTCTAAATAGAGAAGGGAAGAAGACACCTCAAGAAGATCTTAAGCAAATCTCAGGGCTGGTTTCCATTCAGGTTTCCATGTTAAAGAACTAAACTTTCACACTCAGACCTGATGAGCTCTGTGTTGGTTCACATCTCTCACCAGTCTGGATCCAACATCTCCATCTCTCGTGCATGAGGAATGGCTTGTACAGCCAGAGGAGCCAAATCAAAAATATGTTTTGATTTGCAGCAGAGAGAGATGAAGGCTTAACAGCCTGCTTCAGCTGCATGGGTCCTTTCAAGAAAGTGCTTCCATGGAAAGTTGGACAGCTCCAAGCTTCGAATTAACGGGGAGAAAGAAGGAGCTCAGCTCCCCTGAAAACACTCACCTGAAGCACAAGGGGAGAGCTCTGAAAATAATTTAAAAATAGTTCACTTTCAGATTTTATCTGAGGTTTATATATTTCCTTGCATTAGTTTATCAGTGTTTTTATTATTACTAAATTTTCCAAATATATTTCTGCATTTCAGTCTAATTAAACCTACCAGTCATATGTTGCGCATGCTGAGTCAGTAGCAAGTTAATTACTTTTTTTTTTTTTTTTTTTTCCCTGTCCTGTCCAGCGTCCTGACATACAGAACGGTGGTCTGTGTGCCATATTTTGCCGGGCAGATTTGCTCTTCCAAGGGAACCATGTTCTATGAATGGCTGCCCTTGATGTTTAAAAT
>JBAMHW010000020.1:194974-210256 GCA_037177495.1 Rhadinocentrus ornatus | reverse complement strand
AAGCAGGCGCCCCACAGATCCAAGGACCACCCATCCCCCCCGGCAGAGCCCCGCACAGGGCCCCGACAGAGCCCGGCCGCCCCAGGCAAAACCATTACTGTGAAAACTTTAATAAAATCAGTTTTACAGTGCTTGCCGCATGTATGTAATGCAAAGTTGTTCCTGAACTCTTTTCTAATTTAAATAGACTAACTCACTACAAAAGCTGTTATTTCAGCAGCATTTTTTGTGTTGTGTGGCGTGAGCCGCCAAGCTGTGACCGATAATTTGCTTGCTTTTTGCGGCTGTTAAAGTAGCACTATGTAACTTTCTGTCCATGTCATGACATAGTAACTTTTTTTCATGCGCTTTGCTGGAGCCATCTGGAAAGCTGCGTCACTTTACAGCAGCATTTTACTTTACGTCACTTTGCTTTGCATCACTTGCTAGCGACTGGATATCAGCACACTGGCTGTTTTAATTGCACACCAATACAACATTATCGGAGGAACCGAGGAAAAGAAAGCAAAAGTCAACATTGGACTGACTTTTACTGGCTGGAGAGATCTCAGAGGAGAGACAGGATGCAAGATGGATGCTGAATTAGTCGTCTTTAAGGGGAGCCTCAGGGGGAAAATCCACCACAGTTTAGTAGTGGGGCTTTAAAATAACTTTCCATCCCTAATTCAACTGTTTATTTTGAACAAGCACTGGGCTAACAAACACTTACTTTGGGTGTTACGTACCCAAACAAGTAAATAGAGATATAAGAGGCGTAGGCAGTTTTTTTCCCACAATTTGTTTTTTGAAATTAATCAAAGCTACTGAAAAATGTGCTCTACCAAACAATAGAGCAGCATCTTAAAGGGTTAAATATTATTCAGGTATTTTATTCAAGTAATTAGTTCTTAATGTGAAGGTAGAAAATGTTCAATTACACGTGAATCTGCTCTGCTGTTTTTTTTTTGCTCTGAATAAAAGATTAAAAGTCTTTATTTTCATGACGTTATCATCCCTTAATGAGATCTCTCTGAAAATATCAGCTGCATACAGCATTATCAGCATGATGTTGGAAGTGGGAGTGTGACTTGGGAAGTGATGGTGCAACGCCAGAAATAAGCCCCTGTTTAATTTAAACCCTGGACAGCTCCGAGTAAGACCTCAGAGATTTGAAGAGATGGAAGATGCCATGTGTTTCTGTTACTCCATTAGATCAGTTCGGTCACTCAGGCCTAGTCCAGCGCACCTTATCCTCACATGGAGCTGACGGACTGTTTGTTGGTGACATTGCTCCGGGTGAAACCTCTTTTTCCATGATGCTTCATTGGGGAGTCCGCTCTAGGGAAGCTGCTCGTTGCCTTTTGGTCCAGATGGTCAAGAGCTGCCAGTGTTCCATGGGGTGGGCGCCGTTTGCCCAGGGGGGAACCCTGCCATCTGTTCCACTCCTTTCCTCTCATATAGCCTAAAGCCTCCAAAAACCGAGTGAAGAGGAAGCTTCATTTTCTCATGATGGACCTTTTAACCACCTCATGTGTTCATTCCTCACCCTCACTCAGCATCTATTCCTGTGTGTGTGTGTCCAACAGAAGTCAAACGAGACAGAGAACATCTTTCTGTAGTCGCCTCTGCTCCGGGGGAAGTGGTGAAATAACCGGATGCTTATGCTGCTCTTTGCCTTCGGGGAATTACGTCTGCCTGAGCAGTAACCTACATTTACTGAGCATTCTTACACAGAAGGTTAAATGAATCAGGCCTGCTGGAGGACAAACACACACACACATACACACACGCAGATATCAATACATACATTCCTGACAAACACATTCAAACAAGGAGGTTTCTGTTTGCTGTAGCACAAAACCTAACAAGGTTAGCAAGTAAGCAGCATCAGAATCTGTAATTAATTTATTTAGTCTGGCTCCAAGGAGCCGGGGGTGTGGACCAATAAAAGGAAGAAGGCTCTTCTGCATAAAACTGAGAATGGAAGAGATTTTGATTCAAGAGCGGAGGCCCATCATCCAATTATTGTTCCAGTTCTCCCCACCTGCTATTAAGGCAAGAAGAGACAAAATAAGGGATTTCCATCCTTGATTTGATGGGTTAATTAGCTCATACATATTTGATGGTGTTGACTAAAGATTGGTGGATTAAAGCAGGTGGGCTGATTTAATGTCTTTTTGTCCAAAAATCCATTAAGTGTGGAGAAGAAGCTGGATTACATTGTAACTGCAAGAGACACATAGAGGTATCTTCATCCCACCTCCACCTCAGCCTCTCTCCCCTCGCGGCAGTAACTCTGGCTGGGATCCACTCACCGTCTCCCCCTTGGGGAAGACCGCCATCCGACTCGGGTCGTCAGAATCAATTATCCTCATCCCCCCCTTTTTCTCCTCGCCAGCGTTTACATGAGTCACATTTTTCATGGCTGTCTCAAGCATCTATTCTCCCTCCTTCCTTCACAACAACCCCTACACCACCCCGAGGGCCCCCCCTGTCAGGACCCAGGAATAATTCCCCTGCTTTTCCAATGCTTTCGGGAGGAAAACGGTGCAAGGTGATAAATTTGTGGCGATGTACTGTAGGAAAAAATTAAATGAAGGAAAGAAGAAGGAGAGCCGGGAGGCTCGGCTGTACAGCTTGCTTTGCACTGCATGAATAACGAACAGTCCGTCCCATGAAGGGTGGAGTTGAAGTAAGGAAGGAGTGAAGTGGGACAGTAAGAGCTAGATGCTCATCTTGGGCCCTGGATGTATGGTCCTAACGGTAGGTTATGAGTATTATGCAGCTGGAAGCCTTCATTAAAACATATTTTAGTATCAATGCAAAGCAGAAACAGCTCAGAGCTTTGCTGCACCCATGTTAAAATGAAGGCTCAGGTATCAAACTGAGAGGGGAACAACACAACTGTGACCTGAGGCTGATGTGTGGGAGGGCTTTTGTCCATCACCATAATCAATACCATGTTACTGGGAAAAGCAAAACCAAGGAGATGTTATGGTGCTCTCTATATTTCTCATATTTAATGCCTGACTGATTTTAATAGCTGACACTGGGCAGGGTGGATGAGGAGAGGTTCAATACCTACTGGCATCTGCAGGCATTTCACAAGTCCTTAAGAGGCAAACCCAGAGTGTTTACCTGCCCTGATGGGTAACATAAAACACAAACAATGCAGCCTGTAATTGGCATTTATGCACTTTAAAAGCCCCCCTCCTCCTCTGCAAACACCTGCAGCCCATGAAGCCGGGCAGCCTCCTGGGAAATCACACATTAGCATTTAGCCGTTTCATCTGCTGCACTAATCAGAGCCAAACGTTTCAATAATACAACACAAGAGCAGTTACGCAACCACGAAGAAAGTGGTGAGAGGGAGAGAAGGAGCTCTCACAGTGAAAGTATTTCCAGAGCATTTGGCGCCTAAGCTCAATGCTTGGATGGACCTGGTTGACGGTGAGCCAGTGACCCGAGCTGGCCTCCTGCTTGTTTTTCATGTAATAACAGTGTGTTGAAATCTGTGAGATTTACCAATGTGGTTCCAAAAGTGACTACAGTAGGTTAACATCTTCCAATCCTTGCAGGGTGAGGACAGAGTGAGGCTGCTTAATGCTAACATGCACACAAGTGATGATGCTAGCATGATAAATTCAGTAGGCATTGTTAACCATTTTAGCATGCTAGGATGCTAACATAGGCTCTAGCTGTAAAAAGTAGCTTGTTGGTTTGGTTTTGGTCCAAACACACTGAATGACTGTTTCCATTCAAACGTCAAACCCAAGTTAAGTGAAGTTTTAATTTATTTCATCATGGAAAATGTACACCAGCCTAGCTTCTGCAGCAGGTGGCAGTGCAGACCATGATGACGTCAAATGGAAACAAAACATCTACTTTTTCTTTTTGTCCAGCTTCGTAGCGAGCAGAATGATGGTCAGGCTGCTGGGTTGTACCAAACAAACTTGCTTTGCCAACCTAATGGATGACGTTTTGAGGATTTAAAGTCCCCCTTGATGCTTGAATATCGTTCTTTGTTTCAACTGTTGCTAAGCCGTTTCATGCTGGACCTGACAAGAGAAAAAAAAGAAGGGGGAGAGGGAGAAAAGGGGAGATTGAAGAACAAGGAGGTCAAGATAAACCAGATGGAAAGCTACAGCAGAAAAAACTGACGAGGTGCTACACCTGTACAGGAACATAACAGAAAACATCATTAGGCCTCTGTAAGAAAACAAAGCTGACAATCATTGGGGAAACCTACAAAAAGGCAGGCTGAGAGGAACATGAATCACAACCCCAGCAACAATTAAACAAAATTTGTAGCTGCAACACAGTGACTTAGCGTGTGTAAGTTAATGAATAAGTGCAAAATATGAGCAATGTTCAGTGATAAGTGTGAGTAAGCAAATGTAACTGTCAACTCTCAAAAAGTCTTCAGGAAGTTTTCAGATGAATTTCACAGCCTGAATTCTAAATGTCATTCAGCACATCATTTATCCAGATCAGCCTACAAGCAGCGTGCTCTTAGAGACTTTAGCATCGACCCACGGAGACATGATGCAACATGTGGGTGTAGCAGCTCCACAGCCAGAGATGCCTCAGAGAACTAAGGAATAAATCCCAAGGACACAGTCTGTAGAACAAGTAAGGCGTGTTAACATGTAAAAAGTGTTGGGGTGTTTGGAGAGTAGAGATCTCAGAGGGGATTTTTGATTATGATTCAACTTTTCTTCAAACCTGATAAAAAAAAAATCCTCTGGAGTCAATGCATATCTTCTCATTTCGCATGTGCCATCAAAAAGTAGCCGAATAACTTCTGAAATGTTTCCTAAATTAAAATTCAGAGGATCAACTTTCTCATTAGGATTCATCTCCTGGAAATCATTAATGTCTCGATAACAGTTGAAAGACAGTGTTCTTGCTCACTTTGGAAGAGTGGTTTAGCTTTCACCTACTCTGGAACCAGCAACCTAACATTTCATCAACTTCGAACACTCCCCTCTTAAGATGCCAAGCTCTCCTGCACTCTGTGCTCCCTTCCTGGAGCTTGGCAGCCCCTGATCAGTCTCTGTGGCTTGCAGTGAGCAGGAAATGACCTATTGTTCTGAGATAATATGAAATATAATGTTCCCCTGCACTCTTGGAAGGCATCCTGCCCTGACAGCCTCATCGCTGTGGGCAACAGTAGGCGCCAAATATATGAGCACCTGCCAAACAGAGACGTCCATCAGAAGTGCGGTGATGCTGGTTTACAGCAGAGAGATGAGAGGGGAATCCCCGGGAGACTGGAGGGAAAACAAGCATCTCTCACACAGCCGTTTCATGAACACTCACCTCCGCCCACTCTCTACAACCAGGGAGATTTTCTTCTCGAAGCACATGTGAAAAAGCAGCTCTGAGGCCGTTCAGCTAGAGAGGTGAAACTAAAACAATGAAGAAGGCTTCTTCATTGTTCCCGCTGGAAGGAGCCAGGTCAAACTCCCACATCAGTGAATAGTCTCCGCTCAGCAGATTCATTCTCTTAAAATCAGTTCATCAATCTGCAGGATAAAAAACTTCTGCAGACGAGCCAACGGGAATCAGTTCATCCGGCGTTTCCATGTGTGACCACACATTTCAGAAAGAGGCCTCGCTGCACAGCTCAGCATGACGAGGTCCTCCAAACCCTCCCTGATCATTACACAACTCTGCACTTTCCCTGCCGTGAAAACGGGGAGGGAGTGTGTTTATCTGAGTGCATCACCAGCCAAAAACTCATATACATCATTGGCAGCAGAACAGATGAACAAATCAGTCTGCAGAAGAAGAAGAGCAGAGGGGGACGACCCGCGCTGTGTCATGGAAACAGGATAATTTATGTAGTAAAGGTTTGTGGACACAACACAAAAAAAACACAGCTTGTCAGTCTCCTTTATTCTGCGCCTCCTCAGTATAACAGCAGAAAGACTCGTGCATTAGCAGGTTATTACTGTCATCTTTCCTGAACTCCCAGCATTAGCTCTTTCTGAAAGACGCTGTAATTATAGGGCCTGCATTTCAGCTCCTGATGGAGTAATAACCGTATCCATGAAACTTTATTTAGGACTGCATTTTAACAGCTGCCATGACCTAAACGTTAAACAGCCTCTGCTCTCTTTTGAGGTTGTGTTTCACCTTTTTCTGCTGAGTCTATTCAGCTGTTATATGAGATAACGTGGTCTCAGAAAGCATAAAGAAACGCTCCTACAACTTAAACCTTCTCAAACAGGATTCTCTGTGAGGTGAAATATGTGGAGGGTGGTGTATTCAGGTAATAAAAGGGTGTAAATCTGTCAGATTAGTGACAAAAATGAGAGTGTGTGGGATTAATGTAAAGCATGGATGTGGCTCCTTTTGCTTTATTACTCATCTCACATTCAAGAGATCCTTCTTTTGGAGGAGGTACGCACCTAAATGGATTAAAGTCACAATTCACTCCTTGTACAAAACAGACATTTAGCATATATCCTCTTTTCTGTATCTTTGTGAGTGCATGCTTTGATGTTCAACCAGCCGCCCACTGTGACTTTCTCCCAGCTGCTGAATTGTCTGTTCAGCACAGCTTAGGCTCAGACATTTGGAGGTGCCTAACACTGCCATCTATTGTTCTTCTTTTGAAGGCTCTCAGGGCTGTGATGCATGCTTCGAGGTACATTGTTTTCACAGATTAAAAGAGCCTGTCCGTGAGGATTCACAGCAAAAGGGTAGAAGTTTAGTAAAAGTGCTGCTCACCCGGCTGCATAGCTTTTCACTCTGTGATTTGTTTATCTTTGGTTTTCTCCTTTACATTTTCTTTCAGTTTGTTTCTCATTGACCAGCATCCTTTTACAGCATCCTTACAACCCTAATTATGAAGAAAAGTTGGGAGATTGTGTAAAATGTAATTAAAAACAGAGTGGCAACAGGTCAGGAACATGACTGGGTGTAAAAGGAGCATTTCAAAGAGGCAGAGTCTCACAGATGTAAAGATGGACAGAGGTTCACCAATCTGAGACGAACTGTGTCTAAAAATTGTGGAACTGTTTCTGAAAAATGTTACTCAAGGTAAAATGGTGTGTTTGAAGATTGCTCCATCTGCAATGTATAATATCATCAATATATTCACAGAATCAGAATACTGGTGATCTTGGACTCCTCAGGCAGCAAAACCAGGCATGATTCTATACTGGAAACAACTGCATAGACTTAGGACGACTTCCAGAAATCACTGTTTATGAACACATAATTCACCCTGAAATCTACAAATGCAGGTTAAAGCTTTATTATGCAAGAAAGCAGCCATATGTCAGTGGTCAGCAAATGGCGGCCTGCGGACCAAAATTTGTCCATCACTATTAATAGTTGGTCCGCCAGATTATACTGATAAAAAAACTGATTGCAAGAGTTATGTGTCAATGCACAGAGACATGGGGCTGTGTACAACAGCGTGTTAAAATAACAGCGTGGCCCCTTTAAGCTGTGTCGGAGCAGAGAAAGTTGCTGTGAGAAACTTCCTGTTTAGCGGTGAATGTTTAGCTACCAGCTTTAGCAATAAACATCACACAGCTCTGCTAGTTCAAGCAGAGTCACGTTTCTGCTTCACCACTGCTGGATAAAGTGAAGAGAACTAAGCTTTAAGCTAGCTGATGCTAGCTGCTGGGTAAAGTGAAGGGAGCTAAGCCTGAAGCTAGCTAATGCTAGCTGCCGGGTAAAGTGAAGGGAGCTAAGCCTGAAGCTAGCTAATGCTAGCTGCCGGGTAAAGTGAAGGGAGCTAAGCCTGAAGCTAGCTGCTGTGTAAGGTGAAGGGAGCTAAGCTTCACCCCAGAGGAATCACCTCTCTTCCACCTCCCGAGCTTGGCTTGGAGGAGAAAGTGGAAAAGTTTACCTGCTGTTTCTGTCGGCGTTTTTACCGATAGTGAAGGCAACAGACCAGAGCAGAACGGTTACTAAATTGTCAAAGAAATGTTGTTTCAGGAGCAAAAAAGGCCAGACAAAAAGATGAGGAAAATAACTGGTTTTCTTGTTGCTGATGTTGTTGATGGTGTTTAGTTCACCCAAGACCAGATTCAATCCGGACATCTTCCTGACCCACTTTCTCATTTACTTGCTGAACGATGAAGGACAATAGAGCCCACACAATAGAATAAATATAACAAGGTAAAAAAGACGTGTATGGAATGCACACAAAATAACATCGGGCTGTCAAAAATAACGTGTTAACGACTGTAACTAATTAATTAATCTATTAATTCTTTCCCTCCTCTCTGTCCTATGTTGTTTAATGAATCATGACGGCTGACGGTGATCAGCTGATCGGCTTTTCTGTTTGTAGTACCGTCTCTCGATTAGCGTTTGTTTATAGTCAGGTGAGGAGGAATCTAGCAGTTCATGGTTCATACCTGCACATAATTGTTTTTAATACATTTTTTATTTTATATGTATTGTTTTTGCCAGGACCCTTCTCAAACAAAGTAGTTGATAGGTGGTAGAAAAGATTTATACTTCAGCTATGCAGGAGCAGGTCTAGAAAAGTTTTGAAAAGGCTGGGCAGGAAAAGGAGGGCACAAGAGACCTTTGTGTTTTTATCCAGACCATCAGTTTTATCAGAGTTGTAGCTCTTTCTTTTGATACAGTAATGTAAAAACAGGCCAATTTTAGGTGTAATCGCGAATGGTGATTAATCATGATTACTAATGATTATTTTTAACTTGTGATTAATCAGATTAAAAGCAGCAAGTTCTGCTGGTCTCACACAATTTATCTCAGCATTAAAACAACAGCATCAGAATGTCAAACGAGAATAAGCTGTGTTACTAATGGATAGCACACAAGGCTAAACATCACCCTGGAACTACTTTTTACAGACGTGTTTGTGCCATCAGATCATCATATTTCCCATGAAAATACTGCTGCAGGCCCACTGACCATACACCATCTTACAACCTGAGAATCAACATCTTCCTCACAAGAATAGATAGAAAAAGGTGTGAAAATCAAGTGAAGCAAGAAGAGCCTGCAAACCCGAAGCACAGATAAACAGCAAAGCCTGGCCTGTTGGAGACCCTCCCTCCACCTCAGTCTGTTAACTCCTCTGTAATTACTGCAGCGTGCAGCAGGCAAGCTGAGATTACAGGAGTGACTTACACCTGATGCCAAGGGAAAGTACTCCATACTTTAAATATTTAATCAGCCCCTTCACCATGGAGCAAATGAGGCGAAGCAAAAGTTGGCGAGTGGATGGAGGTGAGCAGGCAGAGGGGAGGTGCACACACGAATGTGTCACGCACACCAGGGAGTTAAGTGTGTCATTACCTCGTGATTTCCCTGCTGATGGATCTTTTACCAGTTTCCCATTTCAGGGCAACTTGAGTCTGAGCAGCTTGTGTGTGTGTTGGGGAGGAATGAGTGGGGGCGGCCTGCACACCTGCCCTCTGTGAGGCTCAGATACGGAGCTGCCGGCCGTTAGGAGACAAAGGAAGAATTCTCCTCCACATGAAGAGCTCAACTTGCTTCACCTGAGCAGCACAGGAAGGGACACAATTAGGTGCTAAATCCTGCACAACTTGTATGTTCAAGTGACCGTGAAATGACCCGTCCACAGAGGTGTTGTTAAAGCGACACATGATATAGTCTGAGGTGCACCTCACAGAGAGAGAGAGCGAGGCCAGGAGGTGCAGCCTCGTTTTGGCAGGAAATACAAAGTGACCACTTACACTTGAACCACTCACCATGTTGGCAGCAGATTTGATAAACTGATGCTGTTTTATGTCCTTTAATTTTGAGTTACAGTCAGAACAGCTGGTGTGGAGGTGGATAAGATTAAGAGTTGAGACATTTCTTCTTATTCTTGTTTAGTTTGAGCATTTTCCCTCTAGTGTTCAAACTCAAGTGTGACAGAACTCCATCCCTCGATGGCTTTTCACAAGCAAACATAACCATCAAACCACAGATTTCCAGGAAATGAACTCTGCGGGCACTCACTTGAAACTGCTTAATCTCTAGTCTGGGGGCTCTACTGTTAGAAAATTCAGGAAGTTTTAGGGTGGAGCTTCACTGAGCAATGACTGGTCGGATGTGCAAGTTTTTACTTTGAGCCTTTTGCTTATTTTTGGGGCCTCTGGTCTAAAACTCCATAATGAAATGAGTATATAGCTTAAACCACAAGGTCTATTTATATACTTTTGAAGTCATAGGAAAGGGAATACTTGTCTGATTTGTTAAGATGTGTAAATATCAGAATATATGTGGTACTAGTGAAGAATAAGTGAAGATAACACAAATAAAAAAACTTTCAGACTTTTCAGGATGAATATGAATATTTCGTGGAATGATGCAGCTAGCTCCAAACCTCTATGAAATCAAAGTACAATGTGTTAACATTACCTCTGCAAAGACCAAGTCTGATAACATGAGGCAGAACATAATTAGAGAGAGAAATTTGATAGGATTTACTACAGACAACACTGAAAGAGGAAAGGCTGTGAAGCTGAATGTCAACCTATGTGCAGACAGTGCTGTCAGCGGCCGTCTCACGTTTCCAACAACATTTATTTGAGTGGTTTAGGTCCCAACAGAGCGAAGCTTCGCTTTATCAGGTGGGAAAACAACTGAGAAACCTTCTGGTTTAAAACAGTAAGACCTGAACGTAGTAGATGGAGCTGCAGCCAGGGATTTTAATGAACACCCACCAATTACAGGCAAGAGCTCATTTTGATGGGCATAAATAAAAAGTTACTGGAGGGTTGGCAGGTAATGAATGAAGCAAATATTGGTATTGCTATCACTATCACATGTGTAATTTAAATGCGTTAACTGTTCTTTGAACATTCAAACTCAGGTGTTCGTGCAGCTTCAGGAAGTGGAGTGAGCTTTCAGAGGTTATTTTCCAGGCAACTTTATTTAACTAAATTGAGGGATATAATAAATTAATTGTAATATTGTTAATCCAGAAAAGTGAGATTGTGATGTTTCAATCTTTGCATGAGGTAATTGTGAAGTTACAGCTGTGAACAGGAAAGACATCTCTCACTGCTCTTTGTTGCAGCAGAGCTGAAGAAGCCTCTGACTGAACACACTGTTGTTTCCACTGTGGTGAGCAGCATTCTTCTCTGGACAATCAGTTCTACATCAGTGCCCAGAACAAGGCCAGATCTTCTGGAATGGTTTATCCAGTTTCTTTAAGTCTCTGATTCTGATGCTGCTGCCCCAACAAATGCTGCATAGCTGATTTAGTCCTCCACCATGGGGAGCCACTTCTGTCCCTTTTTGTAGCTTCTTCTGTTGTTCAGCGTTACTTCCAGATATTTGTATTCCTCCATCACCTCCACCTATCCTTCTCCGAGAATGGAAAAAGTGTTTGGCTTGTTCTGTCTTCCTTAAATTTACACTGGTGTGGTGATTGTGTCCACAGCATCTTACAAGCTGATTGACCAGTTCTCTGTGCATGCTCAGGATGGGGGGTTGAATCAAAGACAAGATCCAATGCAACTTGTTGGTTTTGATAGGCTGTTATTTTCTATGAATTGGCTGGTATAAAGAGGGTTACAATAAATTGGTCCATTGCAGATTTGTTTTAATTGGATCACAATGAATTGGGCTGAATTGATTATGTCTGTAAAGTGTCTTGAGATAACTTTGTTGTGAACTGGTGCTGTTCTAATAAAGCTGAATTGTACTCAGCTTCTTGTCCATCTCTGATACACTCCACAACTGCAGAGTAAGACGAGACGCAGAGTTGTATTGGAAGTGAGATGTACAGATTGAAGATAATCAGGAAAATGGAGAACAGTGAAGTAAAATAAAATAAAGAAATCTTTCATTTCTGTCTTGTTAAACTGGACCCTGGGTGAACAATATCTGTGTTTTCCTTCAATGATGGATCCAATGGAATTATAGATGAAATTTGTGGTTGTTCGGATGGAAGCCACAGGCCTTCTTTTCCTCCAGGAAAGCTAGTTTACAGTATAATGGCACAAGAGAAGGAGTGAAACCCCGGTGTTATGTTTTCATCTCTGCCAATCAGAGCAGATCAATACCTGAGACTGAGCTGAAGTGTGAACAATGCAGACAAAAGCCAGATGTTAGTGGGGCTGTAAGTTTCGAACAGGTTTCTTCTCTTCTCATATCTTTACATAATTTACAAATAGCTTTTTGGTTTTTATCAATGTTCAATTACCTAGACAGAAATTTAAAGGGCCTATATCATATGTTTCTATCTTCTGGCTTATCTTCAGTGTTAAAATACTGTATTATCACTGTATTATGTTTCGTATTTTCATGCAGAAGGAACTTGATTTATCCAGTAGTCTCAAACTCTCACTCACATGACTGTTTTTCAGCAGACCACTATTGTGTCACGGTTCTAGGATTTCATTATATGGTCAATTCTCCAGGCAGTGGAGCTTGCACATCATACAGGACAATGTTAAAAGTGGACTTTGTTTCTGTTTTGAGTCTCCAGGAATGTTTTTGGTTGTGAGGACAAGTTGACTGTTTTCAGCTTCCCTACAGTCTCAGAAATCTTGAATCAGTTTGTTTTTCTTGACTGGCTACAAGGTCATAATAATGTTTTTTCTGGGTTCTCTACATTTGATAGATGACAGTTTTATATAGAGACCCAGTATGACACTGGGTTTGCAGAGAGGCAGGAGCTAAGTTTCTGAGGCAGTTTCATCACTAAAAGGACATAAATCTGAACTTCGAGCCGCAAGCAATATGTGATATCTGAAGCACATTTCACCAAGTTTTTCAAGCCCGGACTGATGTACCGTCTCGGGGACAGACAGTTGTAACAGAAGCAAAACAGCCCCTGATCATGTGAGTTTTCCTGCGTCAAACCAGCATTTTCTGCATGAAAGTGTGAAATTGTGATGGTGCGTGATGTATGTCACTAGAGAGCCGTGGGATTCAGAAGCATAAACAATCATCACTGAGTCATACATACTACAATTAAACAAGTCTAAATAGTTTAACATGTGGAGGTCATAATGCTACTTTCTATTCTGGCTAATTGTGGAGATAGTACGTGGTATATATCAGACATACATTTTTGTGCTTCACAGTACATATCAACGCCAGAAAGTTAACATCAGGCCTGCAATGGCATAATTAGATTTAATTAAACTTTTTTGTCATTGCACGTGTCACGTGTACAGGGCAGCAAAATGCATGTAGCATCTAACCAAGGAGTCTCAATCTCCGGTCCTCCAGGGCCACTGTCCTGAAGGTTTAGAGAAAACATCTAAAACTTGCAGGACAGTGACTGAGTTTGACATGCCTGTGCAGGTATATAACATAAATCTATATGTTGTGCATGAGTGTCTATTCCTGCAGGTCTGCACAGTTGGCTTTAAATATACGTACAGTGGTATAGATTGTAAAGATTACCAAAGATGCAGTACATATAACTATACAGTAAATATATATAAGTAATTATACTGTCTGTACATACAGAATGTGCAGTAGTACAATGGATAAAAACAACTATGATGGTCATTATGTTCATTAGTACAAGCAGATTATGATAAAAATTATTGTACAATGATCACACTATAATACTGAATACTGAATGGTAGTACAGTAGTGTATAGGCAGGTAATGACTTGACAAAAGACACACTGACTTAGCTTGTTTGCTTTATTTTTAAATGCACACAGGCTGCTCAGAGAGGGGGTCATGATTGGGGCAAGATGGAAGAGCTGATTTGTGTAAAGGGGCCAGTGCTGGCAGTAGGAATGTAAATGGGTTTCTAGTCCAAACATCGTGGGTACACTGGGTGTAAAAGAGCTTTGTGTTGATACACTTGTTCATTGGACAATCGAAAGTCTCCATTTGTTGCTTCTACAGCTGCTCAGAAACATGGAGATGGAGTTATTTACAAGTTAGCCTCTGGTGAATATGGGGAGTGTGTAAGCATCGTTCCATTTCTAGATCTTTAAAGCAGATGCTTTCTGCCTCAGCTGGTATTTTACCACACCTTCATTTCTGCACCTTTTATCAGTGGAGTTCACAGAAAAATATACAGTCAGGACCTAAAAAAACCGAATCCCCCTTTTCAGGTTGGGAATGCTCCTATGTGAAGGACTACATGTACGCCAGAATGGATCAGGATCCGTGCAGCGTCCACAGTGATGTGAACTCTGCATTGGCCTGTCATGGAGCCAAAAGGCTAAGCTCTTGATTTACGTTCCCACTCTCACTGATGGATACCAGCTGTAGGTAGTGACTACAAGAACAAGATTGTGAATATACATGATGAAAATTATTTTACTCCACTGGGTGTCTGAGCTCTCCCTTAGAGACAGGGTGAGAAGCTCAGTCACCCGGGAGGGGCTCAGAGTAGAGCTGCTGCCCCTCCACATCAATAGGTGACAGATGGCTCAGTTTCTGATTAGGATCCCTCCTGGTAAAGTGATCTGGGCATGTCACACTGGGAAGGGACACCGCGAAGACCCAGGACACCCTGGAGTAAGTACGTCTCAAGCTGGCCTTGGAATGCCTTGAGATTTCCTTAGGCGTAGCTTAAAAAAGGTGGGTGGAGAAATGGAAGTCTGGGCGTCTCTGCTTTGGCTGCTGCATCTGTGACCCAACTTGGATAAGTAGTGGAAGACGGATAGATGGATGGACGGATGGATGGATGGACGGATGGACGGATGGATGGATGGACGGATGGATGGATGGATGGATGGATGGACGGATGGATGGACGGATGGATGGATGGACGGATGGATGGATGGATGGATGGATGGACGGACGGACGGACGGACGGACGGATGGACGGATGGATGGATGGATGGATGGATGGCTAGATGGACGGATGGATGGACGGATGGATGGATGGATGGATGGATGGATGGATGGATGGACGGACAGATGGACGGATGGATGGATAGATGGATGGATGGATGGATAGATGGACGGATGGATGGATGGATAGATGGACGGATGGATGGATGGACGGACAGATGGATGGATGGATGGATGGATGGACGGATGGATGGATGGATGGATGGATGGATGGATGGATGGACGGACGGATGGACGGATGGATGGGTGGATAATGGATGGGTGGACGGATGGACGGATGGATGGATGGATGGGTGGACGGATGGCTAGATGGACGGATGGATGGACGGATGGATGGATGGATGGATGGATGGACAGATGGACGGATGGATGGATGGATGGATGGATGGATAGATGGATAGATGGACGGATGGATGGATGGATGGATGGATGGACAGATGGACGGATGGATGGATGGACGGATGGATGGATGGATGGATGGATGGATGGATGGATGGATGGACGGATGGATGG
>JBAMHW010000020.1:182106-194874 GCA_037177495.1 Rhadinocentrus ornatus | reverse complement strand
ATGGATGGATGGATGGACGGATGGATGGATGGATGGATGGATGGATGGATGGATGGACGGATGGATGGATGGATGGACGGACAGATGGACGGATGGATGGATAGATAGATTGATGGATGGATGGATAGATGGACGGATGGATGGACGGATGGACGGACAGATGGATGGATGGATTAGAAACTTAAAGACGATATGCTGCAGGTAAACACATTTTCACCGAACAGGTGTGGTGCTGTAATCTTTTGTGAGTGATGCTGTTCACCTTCATGTTCTGGATCTGATCATAGATCCAACATGTGCAGCTGGATTTGCGCTGATGTCATGATCCAGAGAACAATCCTCTGTTTAAGGGTTGTTGGGGCCTCCTGACATGGCAGGTTTAACACTGAGTGCATGTTTATGAGTCACCATCTTCTCAACAAACTCTCAGTCGGAAGGCGCTTTCCCCCTAAATCTCACTGTTTTCCCCCAAGAGAAAGATCTCCCTCACTGTAAATAATTGGATTTATGATGGAATAAAGACAATATTGAGGTACCGAGATTATGTCAATGTTGCACTTTGTTATATTGTTGTTTTTAACCTGAATGTTGATGAGTTATCTTTTCTGCACCAGTTTTTTTTTTAATTTTATCTAAATATAATGACAAATAAACTGGGTTCCCTGTAAATGAGAGATTATTAAATAATATAATAAAAAGCTTTTGCACAATTAACCAGAACATGTACCCACAGCAGGGCTGTGGAAAGATTTAGATGGTTACAAAACTAAACGTTTTAAGAAGCTCAGCTCTTCTTTTCTCTGCACTCTGTTTGCCAGCCTCAGTCAATAAAATATAACTGTATGTAATTATGTATAATTTGAATAAATAAGCAAGATATCCATATCAAACTTTTTCAGACTTCACTCCATTTTCATAAAAAGTTTGGGTGGAAACAGTTCTCTGTCATGGCAGGGTGGTGCTTACATCACCTGCTGGATGATGGGCCCACATTATGATTTCATCACACACTGACATCACCTCACACCTCTTGTCAGCTGAGAGTGATGCGTTCGAGGTCTGACGCCATCCCTGCTGTGTTTACTGGACTTCTCTGTCTGTGCAGATGACTTCAGCACAGCTTCGTATCCCTGAAACCAGTGAGTCAGCTGCTCCTGCTTGTTTCATGGAGGCACAGAATGAGTCAAAATGACCGGCATGCAACTTTTAAAAGTTTAAGTGTGAAGGGTGGAACATGCAGGGATGGGACAGTGGATGATTTTTAGTTTTAGCAGCCAGAGAAGAAATATTTAATGTTTTTTGTCTAAGCTTGGCCTATTAAAGCCACGTGAAGAACTCTTCCTCTGGCAGTTAATAATCTACCTGGTGCAGTATTTCTCCTGCTCCATCCCAAGGGAGAGTGGAGATGGCTGGAGGAGAGTGATGCTCTTTAGACAGTACATCAGTTAACGATGAGGCGAGGAGGCAGAAATTGTGATAGATGCTGCTTCCCAGTAGACTTGTGGATCTTTATGGAGAGGAGAGAAAACAAAGACCAGGGAAAGAATAGCAGAAGAGTTTCATCTCTGGAGTTTCTTCCAGGTTTCAGAAGTGATACTGGGTGATTATGCTCTCTTTATTAATGTAAGACAATTTACTGGTGGGAGTGAAGAGGCAGGCGGCACTGTCAGGTACAGTATGATCAAACAAAGAAGTTGGTACATGAGTACTGAGAGGCTGCCTTTCCTCTCTTGTCTTTCCTATTATTCTTTGTTTTTCTTTACATTCTTTTGTATGTGTGTGTCAGAAGTATGAAAGGCGAAGGGTTTGTTTCTGTACAGAAACTCTCTATGATTCATGTTTCCTCTGCTTTGATCTGTAAGTTGTGCATAGCCTCAGGATAAACCATTTCAGGTTGTCTAAACAATTTCTAATCACTGTTTCCATATTTAGGTTCTCGTAAGGAGAGGGCTCTGCATGCTAACATGCTACTCTCCGAGCAGCAAGAAGAAGGAGCAATCTGATTCTATTCATTAAGAGGAAGGCCAGAAATTCATATGTGCAGACAGAACACGCATGCACAAATAAGCATGTACATTATGGACACACACACCTCTGCACACCCATTTGCCCTGCGAGGTCGGCTTACTGGCAAACTGAGAGTGCTCTGAAATACACCCACCCCAATCTCTCATCTGGCCCTCCACACACACATCTGCTCCCTAACGTCCACCCTCTGTGAAATCAACCCTTATTAGTAAACCCCTCCCACCTTTTCTCTGCTCACCTTCCAAACTACCCAACATACCTCTCTATAGAGTGCACAGCTTGACTGTACGAACAAATGTGTGTGTGCGCTGCATGACATCATTCAGCTGTTCCTCTGGGCGGGACTCCATCCAGCTCAATAATCCAGGCCAGCTCCATAAAGCAGGGAGTGCCGCCACATTCCCCCAGCCATGAAATATCAAGTGGTATTAAGTCACCGTAACTGTCAGCCTCCCTCGTGCTTCCCCCTGCACTCACACATGCATCAACATCAAGAAACACAGACATTCATTCACCTTCAGATGCAGTTAGCTGTTTGCAAAAGAAATCAGCTTTTATCCCCTTCTTGTTTGGATGGTATCAGATGTGCAGCTTGCATGCAGCAGGTGGCTCCACATTAACCTCCACCCTGCAGTCTGGGCAGCAGTGTAGGGATCTGGTTTCAGCCCCTCACTCTTCCCTCATCCCTGCAGACTCCCATCATGCATGACATCAGAGCCTCTGGACAGTTGTGCACAGCTGTGGCCAGAAACACCCAGGATCTGCCCTGTCCTCACTTCCCCCGAAGACTAACCCCAGCAATTGGATGACATCTAAAAGCCTATTTCATGCCTTCACCTTTCATGGAATTAACGTGTTATTCATGATGTTTTAAGGAGAAATGCAGCCCACCTAATAATGACAGTGGTTTTTTTTCTTGCTGTACTCCTTTCATAACCAGTGAGGAGTATTGACAGGTGCTCGCTCCATTTTCAGTCTGTGAGAAGTGTAATGGAACAAAAGAACAAATGGTGAGAGCACCTGTTTCCTAACATGGTGGGAAACTGGATCCTGCTGCCACATCGCACCCAGAGTAAAAAAAAAAAAGGCAAGGTTTGTTCCCAGTGTCACAGCCTGAAGGTGAGCTCATGTAGTCCAGTTAACCCAGTATGTTCTGTTTGATGGACAGCTCATGTTCACGGATGAAAGATGTGACAGGTGCTGGTCCTGCCAAGAGGCGCCTGCTGCACCTTACTATGCTGTACCACAGAGACACCATGTGGTGGCAATCCATAACCGGCCCCAAGCTGGAGCTCAACATGATCCGCATGTCAGAATCAGCTCCGAAGATAACCAGTGTATTTAGTGTACTCAGTCTGGTCCACTTTGTAAATGATCTTATACAGTAAATTTAAAGGCAGGATTACTGGAAAAAAAATTTTTTATTCCCCAAGTATTTATTTTGTGAATGAAAATTGAAAAGAAGCTGCCAAGAGCAATGAAAACATGGGAAAAAACCTAGGAAAAAAGAAGAGTAAAGGAGAAAAACTAAAACATTGCTGCAATTAATCTGCTTTCCGGATCAAATTGAAGCTGTAACTTTGGAGATCATCTGCCAATCTAATGGTCTAGGTTGGTTAAAGTTCCTCACCAGTATTTCTGGCTGAATCACTGAACCCCACTTTATCTCTGATGTGTTCATGAGTGGGTGCATGAGAAAGAAGATTCTCCTTTAGACTGATACATCTGCTTTATGTGAGTGTATTTGGCCGACAGCACTACAGGAGTCTAATGTAAATGCTGCTCATTTATTATTTTCTGATAGCTTGAATTCATTGAGGATGTCACTAATGAAAAGCAATAGTCTTCATCACTTTCTTGTTCAGCAGCCGACACATCAGCTCTGTAGGATGGAGCAGTTTTTTTTCCTTCATAAATCCGAACTCAGACTGAGATCCGGACTGTTTTGATGAGTTGAAGAAAAGTTTAATGCTCTTTGCCGTGTGGAGAAATGCATCATCATTCTTAAAACTGAGCTCAGGATCATCAAACCTACTTTTAATTGATCAGGTAAGAAAAGTGTCCCCCTGAATGTTTCCAGAGGCAAACATCTCCATCTACTCTGGTCCTCTAGCTGACATCAACCCCAAATCATGTTTCTGTGTTTCACTGAACCACAGCCAAACCAAAGTTCCTTCATCATCTCGTTCAATGTAGATTGATCACTGAATATCACTTTCATCCCATCACCATTCTCAGTCCATGACTGCTTCCATTTAGCCTGTTTTTCTTCTGTGCAGCTGTTAGTGATGGTGTTAGAGACTCAAGTTATGTATTGTATTGAATGTCTTATTACTTACTGAGGAGTAATAATTGATACCCACCACTTCGTGGCACAAGATTACACGTCAGGGGCGCATCCTGCATCATGTGTAGTGAACGAGGTATGGGAGATGTTAGCCTAATGAATAAATGTGTTTAATGCAAACCTCTAAATAAATATGCAAAAGAGGCTAAAGGAGGTCATTGCCTCCATCCCAGTATTTCTCCGAGTTCAATGCTCGTGATGTTGAAAAGCAGGTTATGGGCCCAGGATCAACTTGAAGACGTTTTGCTCTACGATGTTTTATCAACGGTAGAAAGTCGCAACGGATAGCTTGCTAACCGCTAGCTAGCGTTATGGATCAATGAGGAGCTAGCAGGTTGCCTTGGCTAACATTTGACAGCGATGCGTCTAAGTACAAGCTTTGAAAAGCTAAATTACTAGGATATTTGCACTTATTAGGATTAAAGAAAATGTGGTGGGAGAACCCAATGATGAAACGAAGCAGCAGGTGGTAAGAAAAATGCTGACGCATATGCTGAGTTGATTATATTTTTGGATAATAAGAGTCTCTGATTAGTTATAAGAGATTCACCCGATAGTGGAAGAAAGGCACTGAAGATATTGAGGGACTAAAGGGAAAGCCCTGCATTATTAATCTGTACACCACGCTGACATAACTTCAGAAGAAGAGCGATGAAATGGTTGGAGATCATATCATCAGGGTGAGACGGAATAAACGACGCATTTCTCAGCATTGCTTTGCGTCGCTGCCTCCTGCTTTCGATCAGGAACATTTCTGCATTCCCCGATCGCTGAGCCATGCCTTTGCATGGGGTACCATCTGCCATCTCCATGCAGTGCGTCTCCAGCTTGAACGTGTCATCGAAGCTCTTGAATTTGGGTACATTAATAATCATGTGTGAGGCAGCTCCAGCGTCAACCATGACAGTGTCAACATAGACTTAGCAGGTCCGATAGCTACTGAGTTTATTCACCAACGATAATTCAAATGCAGTATTTGTATATTTTCTGAAGACAAAAAGTGATACACTGCAGGCAACAGAGACCTTTTTAACAGATGTAGCCCCAAATGGAAAGGTAAGAAAGAAAATCTGTTGTGTAAGCTAGAAATCTTTGTATGGGCTAAAACAAGAAACTTACCAGGTTCAACATGCAGGACTGTAAAACCAGAGAAACCCCCTGTGATCAGAAATTGTGTCACACAGAAGATGTTATTAGGATGAAGGAAAGATGTGTCTGTTATATTGTGCTACTGACGAGACGGATGCTGATATTATGACCAAACCTTTCAAAACTGAGAAAGAAATTGTTATCTAAAAAGAGTGGATTAAGATCCACACCTGTACTGTAGTTTACAGTAGATTTTTGGTTTGGATTTCAGAAACCTGAGTACAAGTGGGGGTTTTGAGAGAGTTTAGTTTGTGTACTCAAGTAATGGATGTATTGAATGTTTTATTACTTACTGTGGAGTAATAATTGATACCCATCACAATGGTCTGGTCTACCGCACCCCAAAGTTTTTTTTAGTTGTATGAGAGATGTTAGTCTTTAATAGTAAACATGTTCAATGCAAAGCATCAAATAAATATGCAAAAGGAACTAAAGGGGATCATTGCCTGTGTCACAGTATTTCTCCGAGTTCACTGGTGATGCTGCAAAGCTCAACAGAGGGATTATGCTTTCTGGATGCAAATCTTATTTTCTTCAGTTTCTTTCTTACAGATCACTCATGAACATTTGCAGTTTGCTGGTGTTTATTCACGGGAAACCGGTAAAAACGCATTTCCTGTTTCCGTGCCTTCCTGCCTTAATGATTTAAACAGTCAAATACACCATAACTGTCCAAATTGCTCTAATGTCCTCAGTAAAGACAGATCCACTGTATATTTTCATTACCTGTTTAGCTTTCTGAGTGGTAGAAGCAGTTACGGGCATGCCCACGTGACATATGTATAAATGACACAAATCAACCATTGTCTGCTCCACCATGGGGAAGTAGGCTGCTCTGCAGGGTTTCTCCATGTCTGTGATTGGTCAGATGCCGCGAACTCCGCCTCTTTACTGTGAGAGCGTGCTGATCAAGATTTGGAAATGGCTGGGTTTAATTACAGAGTTGATAACCAGGTTTGTCATGCCGCTTATCCAGATACTGAATGTTTGGGTAAGTCAATCCAGGTAAGAGAGAGATATCCGGGGTCTTAATCACGTTTCGGCCTACAGGCCTCAGGCCTTACTTTGCTGACTGCTCTACCTGCTGTCCTCTGTGTAAAAATACCCGTTGGTTACTTTTGTTCTCTGCCAGGTCATTGCTTTGTCTTTCTTTCTGTTTCATAATTTTTCTACTCTGTCCGGTCCGTGTTGTTGTTTGTCAGTACCAGGATGGCCGAGTGGTTAAGGCGTTGGACTTAAGAGCCAATGGGAAAAATCCCACGTGGGTTCGAACCCCACTCCTGGTATACTTCAAAACTTGCTTGTCCCTAAACTGCTATAGCTGTAATGTTGAGTCCGTCCTGTCATGTATCTGAAATGCAGGATAACTGCACTCAGAAGGCTCAGCAAGGGAGAGTGGTGAACGGGTGTACTGTTGGATAAAAGTGCTTTTTAAGTACAGACCATTTATTATTACTCCCGCCTATTTCCTGGTTCTACATTCGGGTCCTCCACCACACCCACACCACACAGTGAAATAGAAACTATTTTTCCTATTCCCAGACACACCGTTTCCGCCCGTTTCCGCTAACACCACAGGGGATTTTGTCTTGCTCAGCGTAGCTGGCCTTAATGATCAACCTTTTACAGACACACCCCTGCAGGACCTGAAGCTTTGATACCTTGTCTGCCTTTCGATGTTGCATTTTGACCGCAGACCCCTGTGATGAAACTGTTTAAGCTGCTGGATATGATGGCGGTAGATTGTCCAGGTTTTGCAAGCACAGAGTCGGGCACGCAGGACGTCAACAATAGTTTTGTGCACAGTCTTATACCATGATTATGTCACAGCCTCTTTCTCAGTCTTCCAAAGAATGAATGGCTTTGGAGGTGCATTGGTTAATTGAATTGGTTATTGTGACCAGAGTAATTATATATTAGGCTAATGTTGATCATATATTGGATTTGTTTTAATTGGACTATTACTGGGTTGCTATTTGACTACAATGCTGGACTGCATGACTTTATTGACTGTTGACTCTATTGTGAATCGGCACTGCACAATTAAGCTGAATGAAATTTAATAAATTATAATTGCAACTCTTAAAAAAAATCTTTTATCATGACTTGAATCCCTCCCTCCATCCATCCATTTTCTATACTGCTTATTCTAATTCCGGTTTGCAGGGAAGCTGGAGCCTATCCCAGCAGGTGAGAGGCAGGTACACCCTGGACAGGTCGCCAGTCCATTGCAGGGCAAATTCAAAATAAATAATAATAATATATTAATTTGATTGTTGGGGCCCTGTTTCCTGTTACTCAGCAGGTGCGACATTGAACTCTGTAAACACTTTCACTGCAGGTTCATTTGCGTATTTTACATTTTTGTTTCAGAAATTTAAATTACAGGGTGATTTTCCAGATCTCACTGAGTTAAGATCACCAGAAATGTATGAAGTCAGATGTTCCCAGGAGCTCTGCACATGAGACAGCTGTTGCTGCTAGTCTGCTCACACGCACCCTTACAGACAGGGCCATAGCTGTGATGTGGAACCATAAGGTGGTTCTGGATCAGTACCTCCACCCCAGAGTTCAGAGGTGCATCATTTCTCACTGACATCAGATGAGACACGTTTAGCCAGTTTACTCTGCTTCAGCCTGACTTCACATCTCAGTTACTTCAGTCAGAAAAAGCTCATATCAGAAAAAGACCTCGTCCTGTCAGGAAACTAGACTTGTTGCAAATAGAAAAAAATCTCCCAGAAGAGCTATGTAAATAAACTTTCTTTCTTTTTTTCTGTGTGTTTGGCTTGCACGTTGGGAGAGCTGGCAGAACATGCCCCTGTGAGGTTTGATGTGCTTGATGGAGAACACCTCCAAATAATTCAGCAGTCTCTCTTGCTTTTCTACGCTATCTTTGATCTCTGCAACCTCAGGCTTCTGATGTTCCTGATTCATCTGCCTCTACCTGCCTCTTTAAGGCACCACGCTCGTGTTGATTCGCTTTCTTTTCACATAAATTGGATCCAGAGGCTGTTTTATTCAGAAGGATGTACTTTACCACTTATCAGTTTTCCCCTTCTTTCCTGATGGACAGATGCCACATGCAGGGGAGAGAGGGGTAGAGCGAGAATTACATCCTTAACACGCCTCCCGGCGCTGCTTGTTGTGAATAGTCTTTTGTTTTGTTTTTTATGAAAGAGGCAGATTTCACTTAAACTATTTTCCTACATGTTTTCTCCTCTGAGGAGAAAAAGAAGGACACATGAGACACAAGCAGGCATGTGTCTCTGAGGCCTCTCGGGGTCTTCCTTATTGGATGATGGAGTGGCGCCCTTGGGTAAGGCCCTGCTTCTCTGAAGTGGCCCCCATTTCTCTGCTTTTCACCTGAGTAAATGGCCAATGTCTGCCAGCAGCTCTTGATTACTACCCTTCATCTGGGGAGGTAAGGAGAACGGATGGAGGGCGATGAACAGGAAGTTGCGAGGAATAATTAAAACTAGAAGGTGCAAAGAGACATCCACTGCAGACTCCCCATCAGGCCTCCATAACTAAAACATCAGTAGTGAATTGTAAACAAATTTGTGAAGGACGGGTGATTAAAGTGATAAATGTGTGGATACATCAGAAGTAAATGCTAAATATGATAAGGCCCACAACATCCACTGCACCTGCAGGACCTCGGGGTGCCTTCACACTGGCGTTGTTGCACCTTCAAGCTGGACCCTCTGGAAATGTTGTGATGTTTATTGTTCTGGTCACATTTTCATTGGCTTGTGTTTGTCCAGTTAGTGTTGGGTTTGGTTGAGGAGGGAAAAGGAAAAATTAACAAATCTCTAAAGAACTGATGAAGTGGGACTCATCACCTTGGTAACAAGGCAGACACATGAAAGCAAACATTTTTTCATCATGTGATCAGTGGAGGACTAGCTTGTTGCTTTCTGTGATATTATACTATAATGTATGATGATTCTTGTCCACAATGCCGAACCACAAAGACATGCCTTGCCTCTAGTGTTGACACTTTAAAAAGCCTATAAAATTTCTGAGTGACGGGAGTGTGAACTGGTCTCCCTAGGAAGCTATTTAAAGCTTGTAATAGAGGTCCATTTTTCTACAAATAAAATGGTAACAGACAGAATTGCCTGTTCCTCTACTTGCCTTTCCACTTCATTGTTGGCTCAACTTTGTTCTACCATCAACTTCAGGGTGAGCTAATATTTTATTAATAAACAAATAAATAGATAAATAAATAAATGAAGCAAAAACAGCTGTTCTCAGTCAGTATTTTAAATGGTCTTATCTCCTCCAGCTCACATCTAACTCCTCTGTTGTCCGACCACTCGCTGCACTTTGTTCCAAACTCCAGCAGAGATAAGTAATGCAGCAGCTGTTATTGTTGATGTTCATGGTCTGTATTTAAAACAAGAAAAACCCAGCACACACCTGGGCAGGTCCTCATACTGAGTCCATCTGAATAAGTTTTTGGGCTGTTAAACAGGAGCACACACAGCAAACACAGTGGCCTCCAACCTGCTCACAATGCTGAACCACCTCCATCTGTTGCCACTTCTGAAAAGAACGACTGAAAACACATTTGTGTAATTTGGCAAGTTCTTTCAAATGGAAATCTCCCTGTTTCTCTTTGGGAATGGAGGCGCCCCTCTCTTGTAGCTTTCAAGGGAACATTAAGGGGATGCTCTTATCGAGAGTTGAGTCTGGCTGAAACTAACAGAAGGCTTCTCTGAGCTGCACAATCAACTACCGAGAAGAGAACTCCTGACTCTAGACTCTAGAAGTCTAGAAATCAATTAATAAAATTAGACTGGAGAGATGTGGAATAAAAATCCAAGAAAATTATGGAAGACATCCAGTTTCTGCACCACATGGCTGCTGTGAATTGGTGTACAAGCATTTCAGCTGCAACATGTTGCTTCAAATTATGATTATTATCTGAATTTAGACAAATTTGTGCCATATTTAAGCCAGTAGCAGCTTTATAAACACGTTTTAGACACAGTTTAGAGCTCCTTGAAGCCATGCATACACATGCAAACTCCCTTCCACTCAGCTGAGGCTTAAACCAGGAACCTTCTTGCAGTGAGGCAAGAGGGCTAACCACCACACCACCAGCCAGGTCTGCTGTACCCGTACGAAGTTTAAAATGTTGACTGCATCTGCATCAGCTGATGAGCAGCCCTGAGGTCCTACCTGTTTATCAGATCCAATCTCAGTCCTGTTCAGGGTGGCAGGGGTTTAAGGTGTCCCAGCTGCTGGGAGGTGAGAAGCGGAACACACTCCAGACAGCTCACCAGTCCATCTGACGACCACACACACTTGAAACAGGATCCATCTCACTGTGACATTGATTACTGCACCACCTCAACAACACGGACTTAAGGACCATCCATCCATCCATGCATCCATCCATCCATCCATCCATCCATCCATCCATGCATCCATCCATCCATCCATCCATCCATCCATCCATCCATCCATGCATCCGTCCATCCATCCATGCATCCGTCCATCCATTTCTCCCCTTTAATAAATAAATTTGAGCAACACAGCTAAACATGTGGGTAGTGAGCCCTAAAATCACCCTGCAAGATTCTCCTGTACGAACTCACTCCTCATGCTAGTCAGATGACATCTCATTCCTCAATCAGGAGTTGTTGAAGGTCAGCCAGCATGGTTGTGTTAGTCACTCGGTACACCCAAGCTGATGCCACAAGTGTTCCTTTGGGTTGAGGTCTGGACTCCCAGTAGGTTATTTCATCCTCCCTGGATTCTGGTACATATTTGGGGCACTACCCACACATTGGGCTGTGTTGCTCATTCCAAATAATGATAATCCTTTCAATTTTACCTCATTGTAAAGATAAGTCATCAGGCTTAATAAAATATTATTATTAAAGGGTGGAATCAATCAAGTTCTAAATCTAAGTTTTACTTTCTGAAGATGTCCTGGACTCTCTGAAAGCTAGAAAACGTGATGCATGATCTCAGCAGCAACCAAGAAGAGCTGAAAACACGTCCTGCAGCTGGTGCCAGGCCCCTGACCAATGTCAGAAAAAGAGACGACACAACACTCATACTGACATGTCTGCACCTGTCAGCCAGAAATATTCACACGGTCTTTCTTTCACGCTGTCAGAGTTACATAAAGCACCAGAAAGTCACAGCAGAAGTTCACACTCTTTTACAAGCGTGTGCTTTTAAGATTTCAAACCACATCCTTCTCATCGCAGGGATCCAAAGATTCCCATCATCACACTGTAGCTATGAATACTCTGTTATCTAAAAGCGGGCAAAGCCATTCAGTGTCCTCTACATTCACACTTGCACTCCTGCATGAAACCTTTTGACCAGCTGATTTCCTTTCTCTGACTGAATCTGCTCCTGAGTCACAGAAGGCTTGAACAACGTGCCACGGCGGTGTAATGCGTCGGTCAGTGTGAAGTAAGTGAGCAGCTGCCAGTCAGATGTTAGGAATGCAGGAGGAGATCGCCGCCGTCTCCAGCATCACAACCACATCACACACTGAGGCCAAGACAAAAACTGATGGGAGAACACACGGTCAGGCTGTTCTTTGGCACAGAACCTAACCCGGTGAGCCAATTTCTCAACCCATGGCTGGAGCATGATGGGAACCAGCAATGCTCAAAGGTGAGACTGAGAGGGCTGATGAGAGGTGTGTCTGTTTGTCATAAGGATGTTAGACCTCCGGAGTTTAACTCAGCGACCTGCTGAATGAAGCTGCATTAACTCAATTTCTTGTGTTTGTTTCTGATCTCTTGTTTACAAAGAGGGAAAGCTGACTGTGAGCATAATTAGCTGAGACTCCAGCTGGAGCTCATACTCCACACAATGATAAACAGGAAAATATATTTCCACAGATATTTGTTGTTTGGAGCAACACTTCACCTTCTGTTTATGAAGGAACAGGAAGTCTGACATCTCGCCTCTCTGACGGATCATGGAAAAGTCCCTCCAATCACGCAGATCTGCATGTTTACACAGCAAATGACCTGAGTCTGAGACCCACCTGAACCGTCCCAGCTTCACCATTATCATCATCATTATCCCTACAAATTTATGCATTAAAACATTTTATATCACAATTTTCTCTTAAAGCTTTAGGTTATGTGCAACATTAAATTAACTTTCTTAAAATAAATTTAAGAAACGGTGGTGTGGTGGTTAGCACCGCAGCCTCACAGCAAGAAGGTCGCTGGTTCGAGCCTCGGCTGGGGGAGGTTCGA
>JBAMHW010000020.1:168076-179617 GCA_037177495.1 Rhadinocentrus ornatus | reverse complement strand
GATCCGGGAGGGGATCAGAGTAGAGTCGCTGCTCCTCCGCATCGAGAGGAGCCAGATGAGGTGGCTCGGGCATCTGGTCATGGAAAAATAGAAAAAAAAATTAAGGTTTGAGATTTTTATGACTTTTATTTTCAATAAATGCTCATATCTCCAAAAGTAAAAATGACTCAATATCAATGTTCTCATTAATTATTGACCTAGCCGAGGCTGTAATAACCTCATATCAAATATTCCAGTTTGCACCTTATCTTTGGAAAAAATGTTTTTCTCATTGAAAAAATCAGGGTTTTCTTATGACATAAAGGGCAAAAACATATATATTAAAATATATATATAAAAAAACTATATGTGCTTAGGTCTGAAGTTGTTGAGAAGATCTGATGTTTAAAAAGTGAAAAAAAAAAAAAAATTAGGTTTGACCGTTTTATGACACTTACTTGTGGGGTACCGTATTGGTACTCGAACATAGCAAATGTATGTTTTTTTTAAAGGTGCCCTGGTGGTTAAACACCATGACACAGTTTAATCCCATTAACAGCAAAGATCTGGGCGACATCTTAGGTTAACTCAGTGGTTCCCAAACTTTTTCTGCAGGGCCTCCTTTTCATTGACAACAATAACGTCAAGCCCCCCTGATCCTAGTACCACATGCACCCCAAAGCCAAAAAAGAAACGCATGAAGAAATGTGCCACGAAATAGTCTTTAGTTTATTGGCTGCTACTTTGATAACTACAGTCAAAATCATGTCAGTGGCAGAAGGAACGATCTGCTATGGTGGGAGATTTTTTAAACCGGGAAACTCTACAAACTACTTCAGGTGAGTTGAGCTTTCAATAAGACAGATGCTGCTTTAGTAAAACCACTCTGCTATATATGATAGTTGAGTAGTTTATTTCTAAAGTAATCAACAGTCTTTTCTTTGTGTTCAGAATGACAAGTCCCCGAGTAGCGTTATTACCTGTTTGGCTTTATACTGTCAGATGCTGATATTTTGGTGTACATCATCACTTACGTAGCCAATGTGATTCAGGTCTTTCTGTTCGGCTTGTACGCCAGTCAGAGAAACGCTGTAATCTTATACTGTATGTATATCGAAATATTGGAAATTTGTTCAAAACTCATATTAACGTTATTGAATAAAAGGCAGTTGCAGGGGTCCACCAAGGGATCCCGCAGCTGGGGACCCCTCAGCCCCTCAGTCCCTACACATTGTAATCTCAAGGGCACCTGCCAGGCATCGGATCGGCCCGACCCCGATGACATGCCCAGGGCGACCAAGCACCCCCCCACCCCAACGCTAAGACAGGATCTCCCCAGCCCGGAGTGGGGCAGCCCCCGGACCCCCGCCCCCCACCTGAACCCCAACACAGCAACCCAGCCACCCAGCCCCAGGCCAGCCCCCCAACAGCCCCGGCCGCCCCCCGAATATTGTACATTTTTGTTTGGTACAGATCACTGCAACAACCATGATCATATTAACATGTTTTCAATCAAAAGACACTGAAACTACATCAGTTTTTCTGCAGACTGCTCATGTTTTCCCCAGACACTATTGATTCTTTCAAACATGAGCTGACTTAGCTACATGTGAAAAAGCAGCTCATCATGTTGAATGAAATCTGCAGAGGGTTGGGTGAATCAAACTGATGACACAATACGTAAAGAAGCTTCACACATACACACACCTGCTGGTCCCTGCAGAGCACTTGGACCTGAGCTTCATCAAATCCACGCTGGGCCCCAACAAATGTGCACAGACTAAGAAATGAACCCTCAAACCCCCACAAATGGGCGTACAAGTCCACATACATGTGACTCCAACAGAGGAAGCAAGATTAGCTTTGTTGCTGCTACTGTAATGCAGTTATCTGTCTCTGCCGGAGGCCAAATGTGGGCAGGGAGGTGGATTCTGCTGTGTCTGAACTTACTGTGGCTGGCGGCGGTCTCATGCCTTCTGTACGCAGGTGAATATGTTTCTGCCTGCCCGTCTTTCCAGCCCCACCACCCTCTCTCTGTCTCTACATAGCTTATGAACCTGTCTGTCCCTCACTGCTACCTGCCATCTTAAATTCACTGAGGTGATGCTCATTTCTGCCATAATTTCCCCTCAGGAATTCCCCCTCAAGGCTGATCTTCTGAAACTTCTGTGATGGAGATGGATAAGTCAAGGGACCACAGCAGCTCTGCGAGGTTTGTAAAGTATTTTTTAAGATTTTTCGCCATATTTTTACCCAAATGTCTCCTAAGAGTAGATCCAGGTTAGCCAATATGAGAAAATAAAATACTCTGCCACTGATTTGTATGTTGAGTAAAATGATCGGTGAAAAACAATAACTTTATATGAGTTTGTGGGCATCCCCACCCTGAATGGAAACAATCAGGTGTAGGAAATGGGTGGATGAGTGCTGGATGATAATTCTAAGGCCTGTTTCATACTTTGCCAGAACAGAGAAATTGGGTTTTTTTTCTCTGAATGGCAAGAACGAAAACAAAGTTAGTTCTGGCCCAACTATGTTATTCTTCAAGAGAAAGCTTGTCCACAGAAGAACAGGGGTAGGAGCAAGGTGAATTCCACGTCTTCATGTGCCTCACATGTAAAGGCTTTCATCCTTTCTCCAGACCTCGAGCAGCTGTGCCTTAAAACTGTGCAATCAATCATTAATCTCTAGTATCTGTGGAAAAGATAACATTTCCTTTTCTGCTTTTCCATAGTAACCCTGCGGACGTCAATCACTTAATAGCTGAGAATTTTCCACACAAGAAAATGTTCTGACCCAGATGATGTGGTCAGAACAAGCTGCGAAAACTCCCAAATCTTGGCTACGAGAAAAAATGATGCCATTCTTCTTCTCGCAGCCCTGGGAAAGAAAGCAAATTTTTCTGATCCTGCTGAATCTGTACCAACCTCAAACCAGGTATATCTGCTCAAAAATAAAAGCAAAGACACAAAAATGGAGAGAAGTGCCCAGCAGCCTTGTCCTATAGCCTAACTAAAGGGATGGATAAGAGTCACCAATCAAAAAGGAGAGTTTGAAGCCTAACCTTAAAGGCAGAGAGGAAGACAGACTGGGAGCTGATTCCACAGAGAGGGGTCTGATAACTGAAGCTTCTGCCTCCCATTCAACTTTTAGAACCCTAGGAACCAGTAAACGTGCAGTCTAAGAGTGAAGCTACGATTGGAAAATATGAAACTAAGAGATCTTTAAGGTGCGATAGAGCTTGGTCACTATAGAGCTCTAACAGGGAGCCAATAGTGAAGCTTAAACCTGAGAAGTTTAATTTCCGCAGATAATTCTCATCAGACCCTCACTACAGCAATCTGGATCTGCTGGAGGCTTTTCTATCTATTCTGGCTAAAATTCAAAACAATCAGGCACAGATGACAACTCTTTCATTATCATGTTTCATAGATTAAGTTCAGTGTTTTTATGATGCTTTTCATTTAAACCACAACTTTGGTCCAACAAAAATGAAATATTTAAAAACATTTTGAAGGGATGAGAGGTGTGTAAATAAAGTGGAAGGTGAAGATGAAGGAATATAAGAGAATCAGCCCAGAAGTCATGCAATGGAGACATGGCAATGGCTTATTAACCTGATCTAAATCCAGTTCAAGAGCCAGAAAGAGAATATAGGAGCTAATCTTAGGTGGGCCCTTGACTTAATTTCACCATAAAACCTGGATCTTCTCTCACTTTACTGCTAAAGAAGCTGCACAAATGCTAGAAGTCCAGTTGTGGAAAGAAGACTTTTTGGAGCCAAGATGGTGGTGAGGACACTGTTGATGGATCACAAATAAGTCATCAACCCACTGAGCTGCTAACTTGTGTGCATATGTGCACATACCGTGCATGTAGTGAGCCATGAGTGCACACATCCATGCATGTGCACAGTGGGAAGCAGCCTCCGGGCGAAGGTTCGCTACGGTCTGGGACTTTTCCCCTCCCTTTGTCGTGGACCCTTTGCCAGGCCAGGTTTGGAAAGAAGTCACATTCTCCAAGGTGTGTCTAAGCAGAGATGACATGTGGATGTGCTGGCATGAGACCCAACTTTCAGCTCTGTACCACCTGCCAGAAAAGCAGCCGTGGTTGTTTTCTTTCCCTCTTTTTCTTCTCTTTTCCCTGTGAAACGCAGCGCTGTGCCAGTGAAAACAGTCATTGTTTGTTTTTAATAGTTGTTCCATTCCCCAGGTTTATCCTGATTTAAAAATACCAACGAAGTGGTGAGCAGGCTAAAATGATGCTGATGTTAATTTGGGTGCTCTATTGCTTCCATTGCCTGAGGAGCTCTGTCATGTTGCATTAAATAGATTTTCTCCTGACTGACATGTTTGTACAAATGTTTCCTCTTTTCCCTTCACATGTGATGGCTAATCTGATCATTCAGAGTAAAGACCCACTTAAACGATGATAGACAGCTTCAATAACAGAAACATGAATTAGTAAAGAGTGTCAGAAATAGACAAAGAGCCACAGAAGAAGGTGCCGAAACTGTGACACCTTCCAGAGAAGCAGGATGCCTCTATTTAGACTAAAGAAAACTGAAGAGCCCCTGCAGGCACCTTTAGATCATATAAAAATACATTGCTTTTCTTTCATTAAGAGTCAGCATGTAAAGGAAGTTTATTTAAAGTGTGTATCAGATGATATTTAATCATTTTTGTCCAAGCATGTGTTAAAAATGTTCAACTTCATCCCTGCGAATGAGTCTTCTGTAGACCAGAGAAGTCCCAAAATTCTCAAATTCAACATAATTAGTCAGCTCAGCCCCAGCCTGATGCTGAATAATTGCAACTTTTCTTTGTTTTGTTTTTTACACTAGGAGGCAGATCACAGAACATCCAGTATCCCCATCTCCAGCTGGTTAATGACCAAATCTGTCTTCCAGCTCACTAGCTTTTGTCGGTGTGTATCAGGACTTTCTCCATGGAAACATCTGCCTGCTGCCAGAAAGATGGTCCACCTTAAAGGGACAATAGTATGAGTCTGCAGACCCGGAGTACTGCAGACTCAGGACTCGCACTTCTACACCCCTGATGTTTTTGTGACAGTGCCATCTACTGGATGGTTGTAAATCTGTGTCTGCATTTCTGGAGCAGCAGCTTTCTCCAGACCCCAGATCAAGTTTTCAGTTTCCGGATGAAACTGTCTGGAAACAGCAACTACTAAATCAGCATCCAACTTAAATACCTTTTTTTCTTTCTAAAAATAAATAAATTACACTTTAAAGCCTTTTAAGACATTAAAATCTCAAAGTAAATGTGCTGCTAAACCCAATTAAAAACACAAATATTTAATTGCTCATGAAGCTTCAAACTAAACAATTCCCCTCTGAAGATCGGTACTTTAAAGGTTCATTACAGAATACATTGTAATAGTTTAAAGGTTTAGTTCGATGCAGTATCAAACAGTTTGGCTTCTTACACTAACAATTTATTAATGTTTGTTTATTCTGAAAGTTTTCCTTTTATTTTACTATTGACGAGTTAAACACTGAAATGGAAATGAACTGGTCACAAATCAGGGAAATTTGCAATGAAAATAAAGTAATCAAACATAACCCTCACAAAGCTTTTTTTTTTTTTTTTAAAGCACATTTCTATATAATGTAAATTTCACAGTTACAAAGGACAGAAAATCTTTGCAGCAGGTCTATCTGTTCAGGTTGGACTGGTGTGTTATGTTCACCTTAAAAAGAGAGTGCTTAATTAGTCAGTTAATACTTAAATACATTTTTTGAATATAAGCTATATTACTTTATATAGATGTAAATTATGATATAAATGTATAAATATGATATATAATATGACTTATAAAGGAAAACTTTCATCTAAAATATTTACGTTATAATATAAAATGTACCTTTAGCATAATTCATCTGTGTTTTCTACATTTTTTTAAAACTTTGGCCTGTAGGCTTACATGTTTTTCCCATAACATTCACTTCATTACTTTAATCATTTATTGATGTTTAACTTGCCATGGCACCTCGGTTTCATTAAACTAATTGAGCTGGCCAAACCGTTTTCTTCCAACAAGTTAAACTAGCTACTAGCTTAACCTAGACTGATATCTGACAGTGTCAAATCATTTTAATCTTATCACAGTTAAAACTTTATTTCTTTGTCAATTTCAAGTCAACAAATATATTTTAATGGCATCAAACAATGAGATTCACATACAACACTCTCCGATTGTCATCCATATTTATCTGCAATGAACTAGAGGGAAACAACAAGGGGTCCAGAAGTGCGGGTCCAAAACTGGGGGTCTGAATCTGCGGATCGATGGGTCTGCACAGACATGCTTCTTGACAGGGTTGGGTTTAGAGAATTTTTAATGGCGGGGCCGGGCAGGGGCACAGACTGGAAAAAGGGATGGTACATGTAAATAAAATATGAAAGTTTTAAAAACCCACCCAAGTTTTAAAGTTTGGTGCCCCCTAATACTGGCTAATTTATTATAAATGTTGCATCCTGTCTCTTCTCTGAGATCTCTCCAGCTAGTAAAAGTCAGTCTAATGCTGACTTTTGTCTTATCTCTTTCTATTTCTTTTCCTCCAATAATGTCCTTTTTAATTTTTTTTGCTGAATCAGCCATGGTTTGTGTTCAAAGCAGTCAATGTGTTGATATCCAATCTGGCACGTCCGACCAATTAAATTTCCCAGTTGTCACATCGTGCAGTTTAATGATGTTTACATCTTTTGTCAATAAAATGTAAACTGGACAGACAAAAATTATCATCCAGTTGGGAAGATAATGCTGCCGGGGGGCAAATGCTAAGAAATGGAAATGATGTGTTCATCATTTTAACACACATTCCCATTGTTGTGATAACTGTGGTCGCTTTAGAGAGACATGAGTAATGTTGGGATCTGTTGGGGCTGCTGATCCTGGGGTCTCTCTCAGCCTTTCCTCTTTACAAAAAAAAATCAGAAATATCTCTCTTTCTCTTCATTCCTATATCTTCCTATACAAAATAATATTGGTTACAGGCTATATTTGTCCACTTTTTCCATGCCGTAGCTTATTTTAGCATCAACTGCCAGCCTGCTAGCCTCCTGTTTAAATTCAACTGGATCATATAGCACTAGCTTAGTGCTAAGTATTGTGGATACTAAGATACTCTGAGCTTTTTTATTGTGTATTTTCAGCTCCAGTATGAAAATCTTGATGAAATGAGTTGATGTATAGTCCCTAAATACACTCACTGTAACTAAATATCCCATATTTCTTAAAACTAATCTAGTTTTATAACTAGATTATCATTGCTGCTACGTAGCTTCATGCTAAAACCAGGTGAATAGCCTTACATAACATTAGTTGTACTTGCACAGAGACAAAATCTACTTTAAAACTTAGTGCAAAGTGGCGCGGTGACACTGGTGATCCACATGTGTCTGAAAAAAGACAAGTCTCTCCTCCTTCAGTGATCTGTAAATCACCTGAAGTGGCACCTGGGATGTCCAATCAGATTTAAAGAAGGGACCAGTGGTACCTTGCCATCCCACTAGTTCTGCCCCTTGTTAGGAAATTGGGGTGGCACCATGGGGACAGTTAGACTTTAGAGCCACTCCTTTGGCCCCAAACCTTGCCATGTGAACTTTCAACAACCTTGAAATAAAGTTAAAGACACCCAAGAACATGATGGCAGACACTGACATGTTGTGTAGAGATGACATTCTCTGGGTTTGATCCAGCGACACCTTTTACCTGCTCCTCGTGCATTCAATTCATACAACGGATATTTGCTCTTATTCCATGGACAGGTATGTCCTAATCCACCTTCCAGGAGACTCAGCAGGCAGGTATCAGCCATATCCCACAACCAGATGTTTGTGTTTTGTCCCCTACTGGATACTTCCTTCCTGTAAGTGGAGCTTGTTTTATTTTCAGTTGTTGGGGTTTGAAAAACAAAGTAGTTGTTTAGACTTTCTTCCAATAAGCTGTCTGTTACTTTTACTTTTTTTTCTCTCAGGAAAAAATATTCCTGTTATTTTTATTTTGAAAAGGCAAAACCAGTCAAGAAGAAGAAGTCATCCTAAAATCTGAAGGCTGAAACAAAAAGCAATCCTCAGGTTCGGGGATGTAATGAAGGGTTTCCTGGAAGAACCTCCAGGCCCATTAAATCTCTGTTTTTTGTGTCTCTGGTCCGATGCTGCTCCTGTTCTGTCCCAGCTGATAAGCTTTTTAAGCTGACAGAGCAGGATCGCAGCTATCTGGTAAATGGGAATGTGATGAAAGCTGCCCACACTCAGCTGATTGCCTTGGCTTGCATCATTTTGCATCCCTGGCTGAATTAGCGCTTACTGGGTGGCAATAAAACAACTGTGAGCTGTAACGCTGAATTCAGGCTGAAACCAGTACATACCCTGAGGGAATCAGTGGCTCTGGCCAAGACCTGAATGGGTATCAGTTTTGCCGCAGAGCTCGTCAGACTCAGACCTGCCTTGGGCTTGATTTACTGCCTCCCTGGAACAGAGTGCGGAACATCACCTGCATCTGGTTTCCACTGACAAATCAAAGCCAGTTGTGGTGGGAGGGCACAGGGTTAAGCAAAATAGGAGCTTTAATCATTTTTATGGGTAGTAGGAGTTTACAGGTTTTAAACATATATTTATGTGGTCTGGCTCTGGTTACCGGGGATAAATCAGAGCAGTGATCAGGCTATGAGGAAGATGCAGATACAGCGAGCAGAACCGGCAGGTAGCTGAAAACAGACCTGAGGTCAGTAAGGACAGCTGGGCGTGGAGAAGTTCGGGTTTACGTTGGACTGAAGAACTGCCGCAAGAGCAGAAAATAAAAGATGAGACGTCATTTGATATCCGAACAGTCAATAAGGTTTACAGACTGTCATCATGCTAACACAAAGTAGAGCATGATGGTAACTCCAGTCAGAAGATTAACAGTGCAGAGCAGCTACGATGTCAAGATTTTATTTGGAAACTCGTCACTCAGTCATTCATCTCAGCTTAAACGTAGCATCCTGTTCGTATTATCATATAGCACACGTCATTGGACGTACATGGATCAGCCAGAACATGATGATCTCCTGACTAAGACTGAGGAGGACTTCTTCATGCATCTAAAAAAAAAACTTTGACCCATCAGGGTGTGGACAGAACATCTGATCTGCTCTGGAGGGTCTGCTTTCAGGATAAAATAAGGTCATAGGTGTTTACTTTTTCATGCATTTATTTATTCAGTGAAGTGATTTCACATATTGAAGATTAAAGTTGACCAACATAATATTTGTTCACTTATTTAATACTTAATCTTGGACTGTCTAGTTTAGCTTTGCACAAATCATAACTCCAAATAGTTTGTTATTATTTCATTATGTTGGAGAAATCGTTCGCTGAAAATCATAGGATTTGGAGGAAGTGTCTTCTGATTGGTTAAATTTCTAGAAGCTGTGATAATGACTCATGAACATATATTACTCATGGACTGGCCAGAGAGCTCTGACTATTCTTAAATTAGAGAAAATGTGGATAAACACAATGTTTTGGATCATGCCATCAGGCATGGATGTATGATCCAGGATCGGATCACATGAATCTTCACACAAAGATTACAGCAGGATGTCTCTGTTGGGTAAACATGCTCATTATGAGCACATTTAGCTAAGGGTTCATCTTGTCCTTGCAACCAAAGCCGTAGTTTTTACAGGTACTATTTTAAAATCTGAATTTTGCATTATCTGGGCAAGAGAAGCTGACTTTGGGCATGTAGGTGCCTAGTCACAGCTCTGAACATAATCCATAAAAAACACTTTAGCCTCCCTATTTTTGAAAGCTCTGATAGCTCTCAAGCCTTAAATTAGAGGAAGGCCACAGGATGACCCATTTTCTATGTTACACAATTAAAACTGTCTGACACTCTGGTCCACACTCCTTACCAGTGAACTGTATCAGTGCTCATATTGGCAAGTACTCAAATGTAAGTACTTGTAATAAATAAATGTAGTATCAATGCATCTCTATTTGAAACAAAAGCTAAGTGCTAAGCTTTGAGCTTTAGAAGTGGAAGTTGATAACTTGGCCTGGTGAATGACCATACAAGGAAATCCAGGAGCTATGATGTGATAGTGGCCAGGTTGCGGAAAGTCTCCTGAGTGAGAATTTTAGACTACTGGATAAATCACGTTTTTTCTGCGTAAAAATACAACAAAAAATTTTTTCTCTTTTTTTTCTTTTTTTTATAGCTATGGGGGGTGTTAAAAGTGTTAACTCATTGTTTTAACACTATAGATAAACCAGAAAAGACGAAAAGCTGAACTTGGTGACCCTAATGACGCCAAATTCAGCGTCCATCTTCATCCTGCCTCTTCTCTGAGCTCTCACCAGCCATTAAAAGTCTGTCTGATGTTGACTCTTGCTCTATCACTTCAACTCTTCCTCCAGTGATGTCCTCTTGTGTTTCTTAATGAATCAGCCATGGTGCATGTTAAGAATGGCCATTGTCTTGATCTCTAGTTGCTAGTGTGTCACACAGTACCATCAAGCAAACCACAGCTGTCCTGTAAGGCTCCAGGATGGAAAAAAGTTTGTACCTCAGTCTCCAGATGCTGCAGGGCAACAACAGCTTAAGGAATGCACAAGATACATTTTAGTGCACCACCAAAATGAGTCAGAAGCACAGAGTTTTAAGTTATTTGGGTTTAACTCTAATTTTCAGCATCAGTGAATAACTCCTGGAGCCAACAGCTAATGAAAGTGAAGATGGAAACTCCATGTGAGGATTATCCATAAAGTTGAGTTATTTTGTCCATGATTCCAAGTGTTTAAGTTTTGTTTGTTTGTTTAACCCTTGTTTAAGGGTTTGTAGTTAAATATCTTCAAGTCCCTTCCAATCAACCACAGCACTGGTTACAGAGATAATTTGATAACTTTGAAGTGAAGATGCATAACTGTCACTGTTACCCACAGTAGATTGCTACTAGGAGCTCCAGTTTGGAAAAACAGACAGGAACGCAAACACTAAGCTTTAACAATGTAATGTGTTCTGTAAGGGAAGGAAAAAAAAGTTCTACTAAAAGAATTAAAATCATTTGCTGTGTACACAAGATATAGAGTATTTCCACCTCTTTATCTTGGCATCGGCCTTCCCTTTCCCCCCGAAAGTTGAAGCATTTTTATCCATTCTGGAGTCCCACATACTGGTCAGCTCAGCTGTAGAATGTAATGTCTACTGTGGTCATGATGAGGTTTTACGGTTGTGTAATTTTACGGCTGTGTGTTGTGTGTTGTTACGGCTGTGTGTTGCGTGATGTTACGGCTGTGTGTTGCGTGTTGTTACGACTGTGTGTTGCGTGATGTTACGGCTGTGTGTTGCGTAATGTTACGGCTGTGTGTTGTGTAATGTTACGGCTGTGTGTTGCGTGTTGTTACGGCTGTGTGCTGCGTGTTGTTACGACTGTGTGTTGCGTGATGTTACGGCTGTGTGTTGCGTGTTGTTACGGCTGTGTGTTGCGTGATGTTACGGCTGTGTGTTGCGTAATGTTACGGCTGTGTGTTGTGTAATGTTACGGCTGTGTGT
>JBAMHW010000020.1:109071-119692 GCA_037177495.1 Rhadinocentrus ornatus | reverse complement strand
TTCTTCCCTTTTTTCTTTTTCTTTTTTTGTTTTTTTTTTTTTTTCTTTTTGCTCTCTTTCCCCTCCCCCCTCCTTCAAACAGGTGAAGGCCCGATCTGCCTCTGTGGTCCAGGAGAACGGGGTCTTGACTGAGGTCAATCTGGTGAGAGGAGCGGCAATCATGCTATAATTTCTGATGAAGCGGCGGTAGAAATAAGCAAAACCAAGAAAACGTTGCAGCTCCTTCCTACTGGAGGGTGTGGGCCACTCCGCAACAGCTTTCACCTTAACCAGATCCGTCTTCACCTGCCCGCCCTGGAAGATGTAACCGAGGAAGGAAATAGAGGACGCATGAAATTCACATTTCTCTGCCTTGACATAAAGGCGATTTTCCAACAGGCGCTGCAAAACCAAACGCACATGTTGATGATGTTCAGTTAGAGTTTTGGAGTAAATGAGAATGTCATCAAGGTATATAAAGACAAAGTGATATAGGTAGTCACGTAGAACATCATTTATCAGGGCTTGGAACACGGCAGGAGCATTGGTGAGCCCAAACGGCATGAGATACTCAAAATGTCCCAGCGGGGTGTTAAAGGCCGTCTTCCACTCGTCTCCTTCCCGTATCCGGACCAAATGGTAGGCGTTGCGGAGATCCAATTTAGTGAAAATGCGGGCACTGTGTATGGAGTCAAAGGCAGACGACATTAATGGTAGAGGATATTTGTTCTTGATGGTGATGCGATTTAAGCCTTGATAGTCTATGCACGGCCGCAAGGTCTTATCCTTTTTGTGCACAAAGAAGAATCCTGCCCCGACAGGAGAGGAGGAAGACCTGATGAGACCTGCATCCACGGACTCCCGGATGTAGGTCTCCATCACTTCCCGTTCAGGCTTGGACAGGTTATAGAGTCTACTTCCTGGTAGGGTCGCCCCAGAGAGGAGGTCTACGGCGCAGTCATAAGGCCGGTGTGGAGGTTAGGACTGGGCCCTGTCTTTACTGAACACCGTGCCCAAATCATGGTAAACCAGTTGAATGGTTGACAGGTCCACCGGACGTTCTGGAGGGAGGCCCGGTGGGTTAGAGGGATGGTGGGCTGATCTTAGACAGTTGGATAAACAGAATAAACTCCAGCTCTCTATTCGGTTCTGACTTCAGTTTATATGAGGATTGCGTAGTGCTAGTCAGGGGTATCCGAGGATTAGAGGAACATTAGCTACAGGAAATAGGAGGAACTCTATCCTCTCTCTTTGGTTACCAGATACAAGAAGGGTGAGAAGGCCGGTCGTATGAGTAATAGCAGTGAGATATCTGCCATCTAACGCGGTAACAGAAATAGAAGTTGCCAGGCGAACAGAGGGGAGACCGAGTTGTTGAGCCGTCAGGGGATCCATCAGATTCTGTTCCGCTCCAGAATCGACAAGAGCCTGTAGCTGGTGGTCCGCCCCTTCTATTGAAAGGGTTACTGGAAACACACATCGTGGAGGATTTGGCTGTTGAATCCCGCCCACCAGTACTCCTGCCTCTACTGGCGAGCGTTGTCTTTTGGCCGCAACCGGCAACCGGATATCTGATGAGCCGGGGACCCGCAATAAAAACATAAACGATTTCGGACCTTTGTTCGCGTTCTTCTGGCGTTAATCCAGGTCGTCCTATCTGCATTGGTTCACTCCGTGCAACGGGTGCAGGTAGAGCCGAGAATGCCCCACTGGCCATGATAGGAAGGGTCTCCGTCCGATACCGCCCTCCTACCGGGCTGAGGATTCCGAAACCCTCGTTCCCGGTGCCTCTCGGCCAGCCGGTTGTCAACTTGGATTGCAATGATCACCAGGTCCTCGAATGTGGCTGCCTCTTCCCGGAAGGCAAGCTGATCCTTCAGCTGATCATTTAAAGAATTGAGCAGAACCCCCTTCAACACGTCCGGAGGCTAGCCAGTCTCCGCTGCCGGAACCCGAAAGTCCACAATGAAGTCCACAGCAGGTTGGCTACCTTGTTTCAGATTCAGCAGTCTTTTGACAGCATCTGCTCCTTTCAAAGGGTGTTCAAACGTCGTGCGGAAATCATCTAAAAAGGAAGAAAACAGAGTTGAGTCAATCTGGTGAGACTGAAAATAGGCTAGCGCCCAATCCAACGCCTTTTCATGAAGGAGAGCAATGACGTAGGATATCTTGGCAGAATCTGAGGAAAAAGATCGGGGGGAGCGAGAGATAGCTAAGGAGCATTGTAGCAGAAAACCCCCACATTTGCTTACATCCCCGGAGAACCGTTCTGGAGTCGGAAAAGCCGTGTCACGGAATCCTGGAGTGGGTGGAGAAGAAGGTCCTGGCGTGGTTATGGTGGAGGAATGTCCGGGGGCTGCTGAAGCAGAAACAGACAAGACATTGTGGATACTCTGTATCTGTTCAAAAACTTTGTCCAGGCGATGATTAGTCACCCTGTTGTTCTCCCAGGAAGCGCAGAGCTTTTTTATGCTCCCCCAGAAAACTTCCTTGCTCTGACAGAGCTGTAAGAAGGGTGTCTGCTGGATCCATGTTTTGGCCAGATTGTACTGTCACGGCCCGGTGACGTTACTCAGAAGGAGGACCCAATTGCAGAACACACAGAGTCGAGGGAGGAAGTGTACAGGATTTATTGATAATCAGTGTGAGGTACTTAGTCCAGGTCCGGGAATTTTTCTTTATGCCAGGGGTAGGCTGACGATGAAGGGGTGAGTCCGAGGAATGGTGTCTGGTAGCAGTGCTAGCGTGAGACGGCAGGCAGGACGAGCAGGCAGGCGCTAACTGCAGGTAGCTGGCCGGCATGAACTGAAGTCCGGGTCCTGGGTGCTGACGGGTCTCCAGAGGGTCGGTGTCCAAATACTGAGGAACAAAGAATGGGGTGAGTCTTTAGACAAGAAGCAAAACAAGATATCGGCGATTGACCTGATTACCCGCAACTAAGAGAGACAATCTGGCGAAGACTGGAGCTCCTGCTTGGTCCTAAATAGCAGAGAGGAGATCAGGCTGATGAGCTGCAGGTGGTGATAATGGAAGCTCCAGACTCCGCCCTGAGTTCCCATGACAACTGGCACAGCTCTACCTGCAGATCCAGACCCACACACAGTACATTCATGACAGTTTGACCACCAGATCTCTGGTTCCAGCCCAAGAAAACAGGTACCACACTAGCATAAATTATTTGCTGGTCCAGAACAAAGAAAGTCTGGGGATGGGGGCATGATTACCAATCAGACCAACTTAAATTCTGCTATTCATTTTTAAGTTCTGTAAGAACAGCCCGGTTAATATACAGTTAGAAACAAGGCTGTATTGTCTTTTTTTAATGTAATGTCTTATTTTTGACGTTTTGAACTTTATGAGGTTCATAAAAAATTAAGTTTAGTAGTGGGAAGATGTAAAAAAGTATTTAAGAAAAGCTCTAGTTCTCATATACATCAACTTGCATATTTCTGGACTGTGGGACAAGACAAGAAACTTTTACCACATTCTTCTCAAGACAATCAGCTCCAGCAGCTTCAGATCAGTCCCTGAACAAAGCCAGAACTTCTGGATCAGTTTGTTCAGTTTCTGGTTCTGATGCTGCTGCACCAACAGACGCTGCAAAGCTGAACAGACTTATAGAAGATCTGCAACATCTCAGTGCAGACATTGAAGGATCTCAGCTTCCTCCAGAAGTGGAGTCGGCTCTGTCCCTTCTTGTAGATGCCTGTGTTGTCCAGCTGAACTCCAAGGTACCTGTATTTCTCCATCGTCTCTACCTCTTCTCCCTAAATGTGCTTTTTCTTATTCCTGTTTGTCTAAAAATCCACATTTATCTCTTTTATTTTGCTTGTGTTCAAGATGAGGTGATGTTTCTGCACCACCAGTTCTCTGTACTTAGCTTCTTGTCCATCACTGAAACACCACACCTGCGGAGTAATCAGAGTATTTTTGCAGTCGACAGATATGACTCAGAATTAAATTGGAAGTCTGATGTGTTGTGTTTAGGTGTTTAGTGTGAAAAGGAATGGTGAAAGTACAGTCCCTTGTGGTGCTCCAGTGCTGCTGACCACCATCTCCGACACTCAACCTTTCAGTCTCACAAACTGGGCTCTGTTGCGGTGGAGTCCAGCTGTATCGTAGTGCAAGCTGCAATTGTGCCAGAAATGAGGCGTAACCATGATTGTGTACTGAACAACTGAAAACTCTTATAAAAGATTAAAATAGCTCTGATGAAGCTGACAAAATTCAGCCTTACATGTTAATAAACTGTAACAAAGGTTCACAGTGTTTACTGGAAGCACTGCTTCTGTACCATGCAGAAGCACAGGGCCTTACACAACATCGAATGGTACACAGAACTACAAAAACCCTTTCTAACAACACAACTTGCATGGTATGCAGTTACTTTATGAGAACCAGCTGAACAAGAATACTTTGTGTGATTGTGAGCTTGTGGACTTATTACAGCCTTCCAAAGTGATACTTTAAGGACAGTTTTGCAAAAATTTAACTTCTATAGTTTTTGGTTGATTTATAATTCTGTTCTGTTGGGCTGTGATACATGCTGCTTTAGACTTATTTAAATAATTTTTGCCCCACAAGTGCATAACAGAAATTGAAGGTGTGTGGAAAATCACAAGAGCTCTAACCACAGATGTTTGAGCAAAACTTTGCGAGGCTGAACAGTTGCAATAATGGTGCAGTCACTCCGTATTGATTTGACTTTCACTGCTGTAAAGGTTCCAGACCCACTGAACACATTGCATTGTTCATCAGCTCAGACAGCCTTCTCTCACTTATTTCCCTCTTTCTTTTTTTATCTCTTGTTTTCTGTTATTATCCATCCATTGCGTGCAAACTCCTTGATCAACACAAGCCCAACTCGTTAGTGACAAGAACACTATTTTCTGTTTTCTCTTTAATTTGGCTGAAGCTGTTTCAGTATTTTTATGTCATTATTTTCTGTCTGAGCCAGTGGTACATGCTTTCCCAAAAACACATGTGACTTTCCTTTCTTGGGAATATAACATGTGCTGCCACATCTCTGCAATGTTATGAAGGGTAAAAGGTTATTCATGATGCAGAGATGGCACACAGCTGCAAGTGTTTCCAGCTGCTTTGACTTTTCATTAAATTCTCTTGTTTTCATCAACTACTTTTTGTAATTGCCAAATATTGTAGGTTTTAGAAGATATGACGTGTTTTCTGCTACAACTGCTGCTTAGAAAGCGATGATTACTCATGAACCAGGACCTTACTTAAAACGACATGTTTTCTGGCCTGCAACCAAACCATCTCATGTGGTGTGTTGTTACCTCACAATGATCACTACCAGATGTGAATAACTCGCTGGCTGGCCTCAGTTCAGGCTTTAGCAATCTTAGAAAAACAGATCATGAAAAAAAGCTCTGAGACGTGCAGTTTCCTTAATTCAAAAACTCACGGGGTGCATAGTTTTTATGCCTGTTTTTCATTTGTCTTTACAATGACGGAGGACACTTTAACTTATGAGGTTATATGTTAAAACTTCAACTACTTCTACAACACACTTGTCATATTTGTACAACTTCAGCTCCAAAGAAGTCGGTTTGCTGTGTAAAGTGATGAAGAAATCAGAATGCAATGCTCTACAATTCTCATAAATAATTATTTTATTGATGGTAGAATGTAGGAAAAAACATATCAGGAGCTAAAATCGAGACATTTTATTGTTCATCTTGAATTTGATGGCAGCAACATATCTGATAGAGCTGTTCCAGGTTGATGTTTTGCACTGTGTATCATCTGTATTTGTATTCTTTGTCATATTTGTGTTTTATAATGCTCCAGATGGTTTCTACTGGGGAAAGGTCAGGACTGCAGGCAGGTCAGTTCAGCAGCCTGACTCTTCTCCTGTGAAGCCATGCTGTTGTGATGGATGCAGGATGTGGTTCAGCATTGTCTTGCTGAAACCTGCAAGTCCTTCCCTGAAAGAGACGTCGCGATGGGAGCAGATGTTGCTCTAAAAGCTCCATGTACTGTGAGTTGTCAGTTCCATAGTGTACCGTTATCAAGACGCAGCTTTGAACTGAGAATTGATGACAGGCTGGGTGGTCCCTCTGCTCTTCAGTATGATGGATGTAGCATCCGCAATTTTAAAATCAAATTCAGATTTGGAAAAATTCTGATCAGTTTTCCATTGTTTCTAAGATCATTTTCAATTAGTTTCAGTCCAGAAAACATGTCAGTATTTCTTGATCGTGTTCATGTGTTTTCTTCTTTGCTTGATAGAACTTTAAAAACCCACTCCGTAACTCTTCAACCTTATAACTCCGCACTCCGGAATGATGGCACAGTGACATTATGTGCATTTCTAAAGCTGTCGCTGCCTTGCAGTGTCCCGCGGCTTAAAAAGTATTCCATCAGGGATGCTGCGTGAGCTGAGTTTTGTTACGCGCAAACCAACTGTTTTAAATGCACCTCATGACTGATTCAGCAAAGAAACGTTACAAGACATTATCAGAGGAAGAGAGGAAACAAAAGAGATAAAAGACAAGAGTCAACATTAACTCATAGTATAAGCAGGATGCAAGATGGATGCAGTTAGCCATCGATAGGGGGCGTTTCTGTTGTGTCAAGATGGAGAACAGGATCCAAGCACAGAAACTGGAATTTGAAGAAGTACAGAGTTTATTCTGGTAACCACAGGATGAATGACCAGAGTGGGGTGTGACCAGCAGGCAGGCAAACAGGCAGGATGACGGGCAGACCAGAGGGATCTCTAGTTGGAACAGTGCAAAAGAGTTAGCCAATAAAGCAGAGAGCAAATGGTCACAGAATCGTGAAATGGCCGAGAGCCGTTACCACTGGGTACATCAACAATCTGGCGATGACTGGAAGACTGAGCTGGTCTTAAATGCTTGCCGCTTGATTATGGAATGAAGAGCAGGTGAAGGTCCCGTTGCCCTGGAAACGGACACGCCCACCATTGCCAGACACCAGAGCAGGAACCACAACAGTTTTACTGAGAAATTGGCTAGTGAACATGGTGCGTTCCAGTTGTTCCAAGTCCGAGTGGCCCAGAATATGTTACATTACAATCATTTAGCTGACGCTTTTATCCAGAGCGACTTACAATGGTCAGGCAGTAGTGTTAAGGGTCTTGCCTAAAGACACAACTGGAAGGTGTTAATTCGTTCGCCCCCTGGGGGATTCGAACCCTGGTCTCCCACATGGGAGGCTGATGCTCTACCAATTAAGCTAACCAGCCGCGTAGATGTATGGACATCATTACCATGTAGGTGGCGTTCCAGTTGCACCAACTCGGAAAAAATGGTTACCTCCAAAACAGCCAGTTAGTGAGCATCTACAAAGCCTTACAAAACTAGAAGAATCACAAACCCACTGTAATAATGTGCACCATAAGAACAGCAGCCAGTTTTGGTGATGATGTTAATTAACCACACATATTGACACGACTTTCCACGAACAAACCCCCGGCAACAACGTAATTATTAATTATAACAACTTACTGCTGTTTACACTAGAAACTTAACGGACAGGAAATATATTATGAAGAATTTTAATAAAGACACTACAAGTGGTACGCAGCCATCTTTAAATCTGGAATCTCTGGAGTCCTCTGAAACTTATGAGTTCACCGCTCAGAAAAACGAGATCACTTCATCATTTCTGGCAAACATTCAGAATTCCCAGTTCAGAGGACAACTGGCACGCATTTGTGGATTTCACAGTGAGCTGTGTTCACAGACTGAGTCCATGCAGTGATTAAGCAACACAGAGCCCAAAGATCACCAACATCCAATACTGGCTCTAGATTCTCTGAATCTGTTGATGATATCATACATTTTAGATGATGGAATATTAAAAGGCTTCACAGTTTTACATTTATCCCTTCCTCATTGGTTTCCTTAGCCAGGGAACTTATATGAATTGGCTCTAAGTGAACAATGATATTGAGCATTTCCACAGAGATTAAGTTTACATAAAATGTACCAGCCGGGTTCAGTTAATTTTCGATTACTCTCATGAAAATTTATATCCAACAAAATATTCATTTATTGGATCATCCTGTTTTTAAGTCCCCATTAAGTCCAATTTACAACCCATTTAGGAAATCATTTTAAAATATTAAAAAGATAAATCTTTAACATTATATTTCCTGAACTATGTGTCAATTATAAACCAGAATGAGTTTGGATAATGGATGGTAGAAAAGTCATTTTGTAAGTATCCTCAATTGTAGTTCAGCATTTTTTTTAGGAATAAAATAAAAATAAAGAATAGAAAATGGAGATTACCACAAATGCTCAACAATTTAAACTAAATTTGCAAAAAATGCTATTTAAATTCTCATGCAGTGAAACATTAAAATTGATGATGCTGTGGTGTTAAAAGGTTAAATGCTTCAACTCTTATTGTTACAGTTTGCTTGCTAAAATACTCAAACTCACTTTAGATTTCATACAGCCAAGGTTTAAGTCAGTGGTGCACCGAGGGTGAAAGAATAGAACCGGATTACTGTGGAAACTCAACTATAAACAGCTTTTTTCTTGTAAATCATAAAGAAACTCATTCCAAGCTCAAACCATGATAATGTACTTAAAACTTCTTTGACACCCAGAATTACACTTATTGTACTACTTTGTTGGCCTTAAATAACAACTAATTTAGTTATGTTGGGCATTCACTGTAATTGAAGCACAAGACATGAGCAGGATACCTGTATCTGTACCTGCTGCATTGTTACCCAGTCTGCAGTCTTCGGTGGGCATTTTCCCGCAGGTCATTTCCTGCTTTGCTGATGAACCTTCATTATGCATACAGACAATTTCATCCTCAGAAGCTTGTTTCTATATTCTACACATTTCATCTTCTTCTTGACAACAGACACACAAGCACAACAGATATTTTCTGTGCAAAGGGAATTAAAAGTAACATGAAATATTCTCTCTGCAGACACAAACATAGTTGTATGATTGAGAACACGGAGTCCAGTCGGGCCAGCAATAAAGAGAACAAAAGAATAAAAGAGGTCTTGTTCCTGAATACAGATCTGCCAGAGTACATTGCTAGTTTGACCTCATTACTGGGACTTATGCTAGTTGTGGAGGGGCATAACAGGGCAGTTAAATGCCCAAGAATGCACACTCATTTAGCATGCAGAAATGAAACAGACCCACACAAAACCCAGCTCGCCTCCTACTCTGAAACCTCCAAGCATTAGTGTGTAAAACAAAGACATGACATATCACTGAATGATATGCAAGGCGGAGAACAAAAGCTGTAAACACAAATGACTTTGGATATCAGCATTTTCAAACATTCGAAATGTAAAGCTGTTGTTCAAATGATCCAGTCAGAATTTTTCCTGGATTGCTGCAGCTTTTGCAAAACGTTATTTGCATTTAATGTATGATTTTAGTCAAGGCAAGTTTATTTGTTAAGTGCGTTAGTGTGTATTGCAAGAGAATCATTAACAAACCAAACGCATTTAAAAAGACAAAAAGCTAAAGCAAATAAAATACAAATAAAAAATAAAATAAAATTCAAAAAATAAAGTAACAGTGTAATTTAAAATTAAAGGGTAAAATGATTTATTTTGTGCCACTGTTTTATGTCATGTGGAGCTTGCTCAAATGTCCTTATGTTACTGATATTGGGAATTAAGTGGAGAAATCAAGTCCAATCAACCCCTTTCCACCTAATACATTGAGTAACTTTTAAGTTGTACGTTTGGATGCAATTAAATGAAAGGAAAACAGGACTGCTGTTATATATATAGGATATTACGATATTACGATAATTAACAATGCAGCTTTTCCTAGCGGACAACTGAGCCGACTGTCGCTTAATTTCTCAACCATAATACTAATCTAGGACTGTCAAATGATTAAGATTTCTAATCAGATTAATCACAGCTTACAAATGAATTAATTATGATTTATCATGATTAATCACCATTCACAGCTATGCCTAAAACATGCCTGTTTTTACTGTATTGTCAGTCATTATCTGTACCGCTTATTCCATTACAGGTCGCAGGTAAGCTGGAGCCTATCCCAGCATTGTGTCAGGTGACAGGCAGGGTACACCCTGGACAGGTCACCACTCCATCGCAGGACCAACATATATAGGGACAAACAACCATTCACACACACACTCATTCCTAGGGAGAATTTAGTTCACCAATTAACCTAACATGCATGTCTTTGGACGGTGGGAGGAAGCCAGAGAACCTGGAGAAAACCCACAAACTCCACACAGAAAGGCCACCCCACATTCAAAACTCCCCCAGCCAAGGCTTGAACCAGCAACCTTCTTGCTGTGCGGCTGCAGTGCTAACCACCACACCACCGTGCAGCACTTTACTGTATTGTATCAAAAAAAAGATCCAATGAATTAAAAAATTTAGAGTTAACTGACCTTACCTCGGGTAAATATTAGATGTCCAAGGGTCAGTAAATGCAGCATGTATTGTACTTCTATATGTTCTTCTGCATAATCTCTATCATGTTCTGGATCATAATGCAGAAATAATACATCATCTCACCAACCATCTCCACATGATCACATGGTGATCACAAAGTAGGCCGGGGGAGGGGGGGGGGGGGGGGGGGGGGGGGGGGGGAGGGGGGGGGGGGGGGGGGGGGGGGGGGGG
>JBAMHW010000020.1:64302-97936 GCA_037177495.1 Rhadinocentrus ornatus | reverse complement strand
GGGTCTGATTGTTGAAAGACCCGAAACCCCCTCTGATCCCAGGTTACATCACTGATGATGTGTCCAGGGGCACCATAGAGTGGATCTAAGAACAAAGTCCATGTTATTCACCATTGACGCACAAATGCACAGCAGCATTTGGAATTTCACGTCACTTTCATGAAATATCAAAATGCAGAGTCTTCTATTCACTGCAGTGTAGGCAGTCATTGCAACATGTATGTTGTGCAGGCTGATATTGCAGGGAAGGTAAAGTTTCTATATCTTGTGCAGTCCTAGTGGAGAACTTTGAGTCTCCCCAAGATCCCAAGAGTGGTGTTGGTCCCTGGTGAGGTCTCCCAAAGCAAAGGGGTTTGTACAGAAGGGGTCAACATGACTGTGAGAAGTAAAAACTAGTAGATATTAGCTGTACTTGTCAGCCTGTCTGCCTTCTGTGAGGCTGATTTACAGCTTTCATATTGAGGTATTCAAGGAATGCAACATTACTGTCATTTCTTTAAAGTTCAGCAGCAATAAGAGTATTGTGTACGAGAACAATGACTTCTTTATTTTTCATGGTTCGTACAATGCTAGATAAGTCAGAAAATCAAGCCAGAGAACAAGGTTTGGATTAATATTGGTACCAAACAGCAAGTCCATCCCTCCTCCCTTCTCGTCTGTTTTCCACATGGCTGCTGCTGAGTTTCATGTTTACTACAGGCTCATCAACTATTCTGACTGCGGTTAGGGATCATTTGTTTGCTATTGGACTGTTTCCCTTAGCAACGCTGCTCTAAACTGGCTGCTGTGGAGACTATTCAAAGGAGGCAGAGTGAACAAAGAGCAGAAGGACAAGTCAGTCACGTGGTTACCTCTCTACCTCGGCAGCTCATATCTGATAGAAAACGTAAAACCTCCACATAATGCACCCTATGTTTCACAGCAAGAAAGACTGATCAACTCATCGTCAATTTGCATGTTACAAGCCTGTAAAAGGAAGAGGTCACAGAGCTATGGGCAAACAGAGTGTTTGTCTGAGCTTGGTTTTAATGGACTGGATATGTGGACGGTTAACTTGGCCATCGGAGCGGACTGGGAACTAAATGGATGCTGCAGGGAGGCTGACCCACTGTGTGCATGTTGGAGAGATGACTGCCAAGCTTAGGAACATTGACAGAACAGGATGCACCACTTTAATATGGCAGCAGGGTGCATGGCTCACTGAATGCAGTGAAAACTGTTCAACTCGGAGTAACATCCTGACTCCTGTGTCAAGTTTCCAAACAGGATACTTAGTTCACCCTGCAAAATAAATTTAAGCTAATTCATCAAAAGATACATCAATATCTAATCTATTCAGCATAAAAATATCATTTCCAGCACACAGACACAAATACAAGTACAACAAATGTAAATGAAACACATTTTTATATCTAAGGAGAATAGAAAGTTAGTGTGACTTTGACAACATGTAGACGTGAGATCTTCATTTTTGAGATAGCTGTGGAGAAGTTAGCTTCCAAGACACAAATCTATAAAGGGTGATTCCACAGATTCTTTTGCAGACTTTGGCCATATTACATCAGGTCCTGCTGTAAAACTTTAAGGGTTAAACTCTTAAGTCTTCATTAATCTTATTTGAGAAAATACAAATAGGGGTCAGTTAATTGGAACTTTCGGCATCCAGATCACATAAAATCCGGTCCCCTGATATGTAGAATAATCCAGTCCTAATTCGAACTAAGTATTGTAGGTTTCTTCTTTTTTTCCGAGGATTTGGCCTAAAATATCCAGAAAATAAGCCTTATTTGCATTTCGAGAAAAAATTTAATTACTCAGAGACTGTATTTTAATTAATCTACATGCTGTGTAGAATAAATCAGTCTAGACTTAAAGAGTGTTAGTTTAGTAGTTTTTCAGCGGACCTGGTCTACTGAGGTTAAGATTACTCAAAAAGCAGTGGAATAACCCTTTAAAATGAATCGGAAGCCAACTTCAGCCTCGTTAAAGGGGGGCGGCATCCTGTTTGCAGCCGCTGGAAGCTGACAGGAGTTTAAATCCACCTCCCTGCTGAGTGGGAGCTCTGCAGGAGTTTGCAGAAAGCAGGAGATTCTCCGCGACAGAGTCGGTAAGTGGATGTGATGAATGTTGCGCGTGTAACTGAGCTCTGTGGTTTCTGAACACGTTTTTGGCTCAGTTCTGGTTCCGTTAAGGCAGCGGAAGAGTCTAGGGAGGAGAGTGTGGACAGGACCTGCCAGCTGCTATGTTTTACTCGCTTGGCTGCGTTCAGGTGCTGGTTTGTCTTTCGCGGAAATAATCCAGAAATGAAGAAAGTATCTGATGTTTGTCACGTGATTTTGTGTGTTAGCAGCGTAACTCCAGGTGAGCCTATCCCTCTGTCAGGTGGGGAGGGTTCATGCCACCCGACACCGTTACCAGCTGCATGAACGAGTCTGAGTTGGGACAAAGTTTGAAGCAGAGCCGGACCTGAACGCGCTGTCATTAGTCTGAATTTGAAAAGATTTGGCCGGTTTGAAACGCTCCCTTGTTGAAACATCCTGGATTTATGTGACTCTGTCGAGCTGTGCTTCCCCATTAAAAAAAAACAAAGATTTTTTTTGTTTGTTTCATGCAATTCAGTTTTGTGACCTTTTTTTAATCAAGTTTGATTTAATTATCTGTAAACTAGGAACTGAAGGTTTTTTAAAGGGTAGTGCTCCTCAAACAAATTACTTTTAATGTGATGGACACAGCCTGTATTGTTACTGGAATTTGTATTTATTTCTAAAATTTCTTTAAGAATTAGGATTTTGTGGTTTAAACGGCATAGCAAACAGGAGTGGACCGATTCACTATTTAATCGTTGTGATTTGTGCCAATTCAATTACGATTTGTAAATGTTGAAATTGATTAATTTAGCATTATAATTAAGTGGTAGGAACACAGCTGCTAATCTTGACAGGAACATTAAAAATTCCGCGTGCAGCCCTGACATATTAAAGGGAGAGACCGGGGAGAGGTCACTAACGAGTGGTCTGGATCCGCAACCAGAACCTGTCCAATATGGACCCGGAGTTAAAATATAAAATCTGATCGGGTATTTTAACTAGCGTAACTTTTGAAGTCTTCACGGTAGCGGTCAGGAAACACGCGGACCAGTTGCACGTGAGGTAAGCCACCCCACGTGATGCACTCAGCCAATCAATGTGTGAGGCTCCTGGCCTGCTAGATAAAACAAAGCAGGTATGAAGACGGCTGCTTTTGCGAAAGGCAGCAGCGTTGCTATATCTGCCTGTTATCAGCGACTTCAGGCTTGTTTTTCTGTCTCATGCAATTATCGGCAGTTGCGGGTTATTATGACCGTATTTTTCTTTGTTTATATTTATAAATTAGGTGTTTTCATAAACTATTTTATTCTGCTTTTTTTCATTAAAAAAATATAATTAAATACAAAATGCCCAGTACAAAGAATTACTTAAATACAACCCCTTTTCCAGGGTCAGTGCTGGGTGGGAGCATCTTATATATCTGTGCAGGTTTGTTCTCTGTTTGCTCTGATCGAAATATGCATTTTTACAGATTCTGCACCAGTGGCGTGGTCTGGCCTGGGTATTCCCGGCTCTAGCCCCGAACATTTCACATCAATGTTGTTTTCACCCCAGAAGTAATACGTTTGAATAAACTGAGCCGCCTTAAGACGTTAAGGAAGATGGTAGTTTTATAATTTCCTGGCGTCAGTTAATGCATCACAGCTACAGCAATGTGACCAATCACAGAGGACTTTTATGGAAGCGGGAAATTCTCCGTGTTTTATTGGCTGACAGCCCGGCGTTTTATCCCTGATCTGAACTCGGGTGTTATTTCGAGCGGTCATCATCAACGGTCAAAAATAGACATCAGATGTTTTTTTATTTAAAGAAGAGGGACAACTCTTCAGTTGTGGTGGCTGCCAATGGGCAGCAAGACTCTGGACCAACACGACATGGGTAAATAGACAATTTGAACCCTGTATGTCTGAAAACTTGAATGAACGTTAGGCAGATCAGTCGTGACAGTACCTGATACTTCAAAGGTTAAGCTAGCTACACTAAACCGTGAGCCTTTCCCTTTTCTGTTATACAAATTTGCATTAAATCCAGTGGTGAATTCTACGTGATTCGCTGGTATAACCGCTGGAAAAGGTCCCAAATTTCCCAAAACCACTAAGGATGAGGTGCTGCCGTAAACGTGTGTGTGCGGGCACGCGTGTTTGTGTTGTAGTAGATAAAAACTTTCCCATTAGTGTTGGATGTTTGTCTTCTAGATGCTGCTTTAGTTCAGAACTGCTTTATAGTTATTTTCTGATGTTTGTATTTACCTTTAGGTCCCTGGCTGTTCAATAGTTGAAGTCCAGCTGTTAAAGACCGTTTTACATCTCATGTTGCAACATTTATATTTGGAACACAAACCCAGTCTTTTATGATCTAACCTTTGTGTGGGTGTATACTTTATGTATTAATGAGGCTGGTGGTTGTATGTATGTGTGTGTTGCTCCAGGACAGGGTGTTCGAGACTGGGAAGGAAAAATCAGAGTATACCAGTAGACTAAACTAGGCTGTACTACTGATTAAATCTACAGTTTTACTTTTGTTCTGAGTGCAAAAACCGCTGTGTTTTATGATTGCAGTTATTCATGTAGATTTCGTCAACGTTCATGTGCTGCGTTGCAGTGGGAGGATTTATTTTTTGTTTGATTTAGATGAGGCAACCTGATAAAAATTGCCACATTTGATTTAATTATTTGATTTACTTTGAATGCTTAGCTACCAAATAATTGAATGACCTGTCCTGTCTCAGCATATCCATGAATTTACTCAGGAAAATAAAATGTTATGTTTGCTTTCCAAATTTATCCTATACACAAATATTTGCATGCAGGCATAATATCTAACTATCCAGATAGGAGAAATTTAATACATTTAAACCTTGATTAGCATATTTCATAAACTATAATTAAGCCAATTTTCCCCCAATAAATTACATTTCTAGGAAATAGGAAATTAATGGAGAAGTACCGACGTCGCCTCCCACGTGTCTTGCCCAAAGGTTTGAAAATAAATGTTGAAGCACATATTGCAGTTTTTGGCTTTAATCAAGGTACCACAATGCTCAAGAAAGCTTAAATAAAGCCTTTTTTTGGGGGGGGGCGTTTGTTCACCAAGATTTCTCTACGAGGGTGTGGGCTCAGCCCCTAATGTTCCCAGGTCCAGGATACGCCCCTGTTCTGCACTGCTTTGCCGTCTCCGGTACCATAGAAATGCAGCCTGATGCTGCGTTTTTTCATCACCTTTTCCAACACTCTTGTGTTTAAATCCGGCCCCATCTGTGTACCTGGCCTGTCCTACTACACTCCGTCTTTGAAGCATCTGCCCTCCTGTCTCCTTTTTTGCATAATTGTTTGATCCTGGTCTGTCCTAACATGCGATTGGCTACATGGTGTGCTCATCAAAATCAAGTCTCATCTCTGCCTGCATGGACTCTTCAGCAGGGCTGAGGCTGAATTTTCATCTCTCCCTGACCAGAGCCGACTCCTCTTGTTTGCTACAAAGAATCAGCTAACTATCAGATATTCATGATGTTTGCGCATGATGCCCAGCAGCACGGCCCTCTGCAGAGGACACCGTGCCAAACTATGTTTAAAGTCTGCTAATGGTTGAGCTTTGCCAGCAGAAGGTCTTTTTAAGGTTTATCACTAGCTTTTTTTTTCTTCTTCCTGTTCAGTGTTGACGGTTCAGAAGTCATCCCAGTTTGGATCCATGGCGAATGAAGCAACACATGCAAGTTACGCACACTGCATGCCAGTGTTTCTGTTTCAGATTAAATCTTGAGTAGATGCACATTTGGCCAAAATTATACGCCACAGTTTACACAAACGCACACCCGCATGCAGACACACTGCGCTTTTTCCTTTCCCCCTTGTTTGGCAGGTAGTCAGATGTGCTGAAGCTGCTTAAATAAAGAACCTGTGGGTAATTAGGAGGGTTACTAATGTCGTCTTTTTCCACTTTGTTTTGGAAGTGCAGAGAGAGGCGAATTAGCAGCCGTTTCCTCCTGCAGCAAACCATGAAGACTTAAGGTCAGTGAACCCAGAGGAGTTGTGACACTGCTGCCTTGAGCTTGACCAGTCTAATGGCCACGGAACAGATTTTACAGACTTGTTCACGGGAAATTAGTTTTGTCTGTTTTTACCTCAAAACTGTTGACTTTGTGTTAGGTATGCCAAGGTTTGTCAATTTTCCTCACTGGTGCAGGTTTAATGGGACCTGCTGAGACACTGATGCTTCTTTGAGCTTCTTAGATGTTTTCTTGTAATAGATGTGATCTGGAAACCTTCCCGTTCCTGATGTTGTTCTGTCAGGATGCTGATGTTAGAGGTTTGTCAAGATCCAAAGTATGGCGCAGGTTTTTTATTTTTGCTTGACCCTTGCTTGTGCATGGTATTGAAAAGGTTGATCTAGTAAACATTGTGTCCAACTTGATCAGGGCCCAGTTATTCAAAAGATTTAATCCGGATAAAAGCTATCCGGATTATGACAATGCTTGAAACTGGCGTTGCTATTTACTGAAATTCTGTCCTCAGGTCTCCTTAAAAAGTCCATCAGACAGCTGCAGTTAGTCCAGAATACTGCTGCTCGAGTCCTCACTAAGACCAAGAAACTGGATCATAACTCCAGTCCTCAGATCTTTACACTGGCTTCCTGTCTCTCAAAGACTGACTTCAAAATCCTGCTGCTAGTTTACAAAGACCTGAATGGTTTATCACCAAAATACATTCAGGATCTTCTGGTTTGTTATGAACTAACCAGATCCCTCAGGTTATCAGGGTCACGTTTACTTTCTGTTCCCAGAGTCAGAACTAAATACGAAGAGGCAGCGTTCAGCTTTTATGCTGCTCACATGTGGAACAAACTCCCAGAAAACTGCAGGACTGCTGACTCAGCAGTCAGGGCTAAAAACTTTTCTATTTGCTGCCTGTTATCAAAACAGCTGTTAATTCCTCACACTGGAACTTTTTTCTTATTTATCCACTTTATTTTAGCCTTTCTGTTTTTATTTTAAAGTTAAGTTTGTTTTTAATGCACTTGTCATTGCTTCCTGCCCCCAGCTGTAATGCTTTTAATGTTTTTATGTAAAGCACTTCGAGTTGTCTTGTACATGAAATGTGCTCTACAAATAAACCTGCCTTGCCTTTACGCCTGTAAGGGGGCAAAAATGGGAACTTTATTTTTTTCTCCTTCTTTTTTAGCTCCGAGCTCCGTCCTGTTGCAGTGTTGCTCCCGCTGGCAAACCAAACGTCTGATTTCCCTGCCGGTTAGACAATCTGTTCACAGATGGCTGGTTTAAATGCAAATATAACCTCACACCATCTGAAAACATTGGAAGAAAAGATCAGCGCTAGTAGCGGTGGTGGTGCCAGTGATGACATAAACCGTACAATTTAATCTACAGTGTACACACAAAAAATATTATCCCATGGTCACACATTATTACCGTGTGGAAGAGATCATTAATTCATAGCCACATGCTAGATAAGGTTAGTGCACATTTATGTGCAATTACCATGTAATTTGGTTGTATTTTAATGTTTTATAATAATGGAATAGGAACTATGCTTACTGGGTTGTTGATTCATTAGCACGATTGAAGACTGTGTGGCTCCTAGTTTGTTGTCGCTTTCACCAAATGGTTTTCGTACTAAATGAATTGACCACAGCCACATGTGGTCTAGCATTGTCTTGCATTAGGAGGAACCCAGGGCCAACAGCACCAGCATGTGGTCTTACAAGGGGTCTGAGGATCTCATCCCGGTACCTAATGGCAGTCAGGCCATAGAAGTGGTCTGTGGTTACCACCTGCAGAACCACTCCTTTATTGGGGGTGTCTTGCTAATTGCCTGTCTATTCCATTTGCACAGCAGCATGTGGAATTTATTGTCAGTGTTGCTTCCTACGTGGACAGTTTGATTTCACAGAAGTGTGATTGACTTGAAGTTACATTGTGTTCTTTAAGTGTTCCCTTCATTTTTTTTGAGCAGTGTAAAAATGCACAGCTTGCAAATATCTCGAGAGATACGTTTGTTTCAGTGCAAAAAAAAGGCACATATGGAAACAGATTTTATTTACTTCTATAAAAAATAACTGTCAAATAGTACGGAAATTAAAATGAAGATGCTGGAAGGGGGGAGCGGACTTGTTCACTGGGGCCTGATGTAGCTGTTATACTCAGCAATTTCTCTTATTTGTGACTTTCTTGCTTCCACTTAACAAACGAGGACATCCATTTGTGTCAAAAGATTCTTTTTTTTTTTTTTTTTTTTTCCGTTTGTTGCCATGATTTCCTCTTTGATCAGCAGCTTTTTCACAAAGATATTCATGTCCTGCTTTGCTTTGCCCATTTATAGCTGGTTTGGTTGTGTTCAGGGTGGGATATGAAGCCAATTCAGGTGCACAAATTTCCAAGTACTGTGTGAACTGTAACTTTAATGACAACCTTACGCAGAACTCCATTTACTGGAATTTGTCAGATTGTTTCAGTTCAATTCACAGGTGAAGCGTGACGTTAGTTACAGTAGAGCATTTTAAATCTTACCAATTTGAGGGAAATACATTCGCACCTACAAGGTTGTTGACTGTGTAGAATATGTTTCAGTTTGCTCATACCTAAGTTGTTGGATGCTGTAGCAGTAAAACTGCAAAGTCATGAACTAGCTTAAGTGAAGTAGCAGCAGACTGATTCCTTTGGACAATGGACATAAGAAAGCAGTTTCAGGTGTCACGCAGCAACAATCAACCACTTCCAGCAGTTTGGATGATTCCAGCAATGTGACAAGACCTAGCAAGATAGTAACCATAGCAACCTCAGGTGCATGTGTCCCGTCTCCTCCTCTCCTCTGAAGGCACCATAAAAAAAATAGTGCTGGTCACTATTTGTGGGAAATGTCCTCTGGTCATAACTTTATTATGGACTGTAACCACCAACAATATGGCTGGGATCATGGTGTGGGGAGGGAAGTGTCACAATACTGAGTTTATCACTGTAATGCCTGTCAGCCATTGATGATAGATGATGGTATCATCAACTTATCATAAACGCTAGTTTAAACAAACAACTGGCACATCTGGCTGCAGATGATGAATGGCTAAATGAAGGATGAGCATTTCCCTCTACTGGGTCATTTCACTTGAAAGTACCGTCTTCACAATCTGGTTGCAGCACTTCTTTTTAATGATTTCCCATGGTCTCCACCCTCTGTTTCAGGGTGGGAAATTACCAGCAGAGGTTACTTACATAAGCCTTTGAATGTTGCATCATTGTTCTGGGGGCCCTGGTCCAGGGAGATGGGGCTGGGCCTTCGGATGGGTTCCACAGATTCCTCCTATTGGAAGCAGATGGTCTGTGAGCGTCTCCTGCTGAGGGACATGGCTCTGTTGTGCAGATGAAATTAGGCCCCACCTGTAGCAGAGAAGGCTTTTTTGCACATGTTTTGTGTGTTTAATCTATCCGTGTTTGTTGCAGCTCACTTGGAAGACTGGTTTAGATTGGTAGGGCTTGGTTGTCATGGCATCAAATGGAAAATGGGAATGATTTATACATTTCCAATCCTAAAAACAACCCCACCTCTTTTGCTCACTAACAGTAAAACAGCCGCTCTGAATATTCTAAATATTCAGGAATAACCTTGCATGACAGTGGATTTTGAGTTAAACATGGTTTATTTACAGTGGATGTGTGTTTGCATTTTGGGTGTCCTGTGATCTGGAACTTGGAGAAAATCTGTCACAGTAAGAAAAAATCCTGGAACAGCATGCTTTCATGTGACTGTTGCCCTTCTCAGTCTGTATTTATATGTTCCAGGTCACAACCTGTGGGTTTTGGGGACTCACTACAGCAACCACGGTTGCATTATTGTTTTTAATTCAGAATTAATTATTCAGAATTATATCATTCGGAATTAAAGTATTCTCCTTCGTGTTTACATTGAAATAGTAATTCCAAATTGATGTTTGCGTAGAAAACACGTTGAATCGCCTTTTATTCAATTACGCTGAAGATCTGGGGGTTGGGAAGGGTTCTGATTGGTGGACATGACCTATTTATGTCAAACAGAAGACGACAAACTCTAGTTCCTGCCTCTCTTCTTGTCTACAACATGGACCTCATAATAACCATTTTAGCTCTGTTTTTGATTTTAGTTGTGAAGCGGCAGTTTGACTCCAGCATGCTACTTTACTTTGGTCAGCTGAGGAGGAGAAGGGAGGTGGAGTACAGTACAGTCGTCGCGACAGGACAAGGGAACGAGCATGCTCAGAACATGATCCAGGAATTACTCAGTTCGGATTTACAAATTAACCAACTTTGTCCAGTCTGAGTTCTCTAATGTGCCCCCTAGTGGAATCGTCCAGTAACTAGTGTAGTACAATTACACACAGGCATGTGTGTCCCAATTCGCGCACTTCTGTACTTCTAACATTACATTTAAGTGCATAGTGCGCTGACACAGAAATTTCCGTAAAAACTGCACTGAAAGTACCCGGATGCTGTCCTAAACTCGGCCACAAATCTAGTGCGAACCGATGGACACTACGCGCACTAAACAGACGCCATCTTGCTGACGTAGCGGAAGGGGAGGGACTTTTAACCAGTTTTCCAGAACTGAATAATGGCGGCCAGCGACTGAGCGGTACCGATGCAGGCGGAGGCTGTTTAGTACAGATGTAAGTAAGTAGTGATTCCATCATCTGTGGCGTAAACGAAACGGTCCTTGATCTGAAAACTGATTAGGAAACACCGCTGGATAGAGAACCGGCTCGTTTCCATGGTACCGCTGACTGAGCCGTAGCTGATTGTAAATCACTTTATGGGTACTTTGCAGACTCTTATCTAAAGTACATGAATACTGTTTGCTTTCATATAAATTGCCATTTTATTTTTACCGTAGCTCACTGTGGCATCAAACTACCGAGCCAGCAGTGGCACTGAGGCATTTACCGTCTGGGCTCTGGTGCTGCTGTGGAGAAGAGGAGGATGGAGGAGAGAAGTGTTTTAATAAAAAGTTTCAATAAAACATTTTCATTCATTACTTCATTTTCATATTTTAAATGATTTTATAGTTTAACCGGTTTCCTGTTGCCAGATGTGAACTGTATCCGTGAAAACACCAATGAGAACAGATGTGTATGATGTAAAGTACTTTAATTCAGTGAAGATATCTTTGCACATTTAAAAGCTGTTTTTCTAGTGTTGTAAATCACACTTTATACTAGCAGGTATGGGGGAGACCTGCAGAGACTTAAACGTGTGCTGATGGTTTCTCTTTATCTACTGAAGTCGACTAATACAGTGTAGACCACAGTACTTTGTTACTAATGAGGCCTTTTAAAGGCATTTAATAGCATAAAGTATGATGACATGCAAACACGTATGTGAGCGTGATTTTGCATTTCAGTAGAACTTGGACAGATTGCCCTGGAAAAAAAAAGAGAAAAAAGTATATAAACGGAGCGGCGCTGCCGTCCGGCAGCATGTGGGAGGGTGAAATATATAATTTTGAGACACAACCAATGACTTTAGTTGCCTAACCAAGGGCGAGGTTTTCTCTGGGTACGTCGATGAAACCTGTCGTGCTCATTGCGTTTTCCATTTCTCCGGCCCTCAGGGCACTCAGGAAGTGCTTCAGTTTTCATGCTAAACATTAGGAGTCGCTAGTGAAACAATGATGGCTGCAGATGTACTGTAGAAGTCGCCCTACAGTACTTATAAAAACGTAAATACATTCAAGCAAGTGTGTGGTAAATGTGTCGCTATGGAAATGGGAACTTTAATTCTTCCCCTTCAAAGTCCAGTATATTTAACTGGTTGGAGATTAAATATTACTTTTAGAAAAAAAAACAAAAAAACTTTGTTAGAACTGTGCTGAAACTGGAATTATCGATTAGAATTTTCGATTTACTTGAATAATTATTTGCTCCTACCCTGAACATGGTAGTATTTCTTCCATGTTCCTGTATACAGAGCAGTTGTTAGAGTCCAGTTTTTCAAGTGGATTAATCTTTCCTGTCTGGACCCAAGCTGTTTTGAAGCTTCTGCACCAGCAAACACGATTGTGTGTGATGCTGATTATAGATGGATTTTATACTCCCAGATCTTATGGTATTCAACATAGCACGTAGAAACAATTTTTAAACCATTTCAGTCCAGTCCTTTTTTTTCTACCTTATTTACCTCAGACTGTATGACAGCAGGTTTCACTATGAAGGACCTCGACTGAACGCTCTCGTTCTTGCAAAGTGATCTCTCTAGTGTCATACGTGATTGTAGCATGTTGCAGCACGAGAACGTGGGGAAGCACCTGTGCGAGCCGCCATGCATTTGTTTACAGGCAGCCAACTCTCACTCAACCTCTGATTCTCACGCTGGATCATGTAAATAAGCCGAAAGGAGAAACATGGCTGCGAGCACTTTTTCATTTATTGTATCGATGCTCCCCACATGTAGTCAGAACACACATGAAGCCTACAACGTCAATACAAAGCCCCACTTCCTGATCTACCGTAATAACCCCCGTAATGCGCAGGCACATTACACAGAGTCAGTCTATATACTACCGTATATGACAAAATACACACAAAGAGCAATGTCGGCTAATTGAAAAGTTCGGGAGGATTCCCAGTGGGCCGCAGTACTTTTGGGCCGGTGTCCCGGCATATGTGGAATAGCGTTGCGACGCAGCAGCGGTTCATAGATCATTCTGACACGCAGTGATGAGGGGAGATGTTTCAGTTTCACAAACGATGCGCAGTAGATTTTTTTTTAGTTTTTCTTTTAATACATTGGTACTAACTGGCAGTTTTGCTGGTTTTTCCTGTCTGAGCCCCATGTTTAATATTTTTTTAATATATATTTTGAAGGGCAATTTTGTTTACATAATAAAGACTTATTATCCATCATACTTATTGGTTTTGGTTGTTTGGTTTTCATTCATCGTTAATGAGACTGAGAGTCCGTTCTATTATTGTTCATGTTTTATTTAAAATTTCTTCCATTTCCAGTATAAAGTGTTCTTTAGAAAGTTAAGCTTATTTATCTTTCAAAGGGTGTACCTGCATTATGGCATTATCATTATATTGGTTGAAAATGGTCTCGCTTTGCACAATATATCGCTTATCAAGATAATTTCTGAGAAAATCTATCGCACAGCAAAATTTGTTATCGTGACAGGCCCACCTACAGTGTACCTTTCCCCCGAACATCCTTATGAGACCAGCTGTTCAGCAGGAATGAATGACTCGTTTCATACGGAGATATCAATCTCACATGTTCTTTACCTCCTATGTCTCACAAACGGGACAAAGCATCCGCTAACAGGTTGTCAACCCCATTTTTATGCCTGATTTCCAATGGGTATTCTTGGACTATAAGTGCCCGTCGCATCAATCACTGGTTGTTATTGGACATCCGGGAAAGGAAGGTCAGCGGATTGTGGTCTGTGAACACCTGAATGGGAACGACAAAGGATCCCCCATTTAGACATTGAAATGCTGTAGTGCCAACAGAAGTGAAAGTGTCTCCTTTTTTAATTGTGGAGTAGTGCAGTTGGTGCGGGTTGAATTTCTGAGAGAAATAGCAGATGGGGTGATCAAGTCCATCTGGACCGGTCTGTATGAGTACTGCTCCCGCTCGCATATACGTCGAGTTGAATGGTGATGTCATGTTCGGGGCTGCCAGCACAGGCGCATGCGTTAGGTAAGCCTTCACGCTGTCAAATGCATTCTGACAGAGGTCCACACAAGGCTGCGAAGTTAGAGGTTGTGCAACTGTTGCAAAGTTCCTACAGAAATTTCTGTAGTATCCTGCCATCCCTAAAAATCGGCGTAACGCTTTCCTATCGGTAGGGATGGGGGACTGCCTAATAGCTAATACCTTAGCATTTACCGGACGCACTGTTCCCTGCCCCCACCTGTCTCCCTAAATAGGTTATCGTTGCTCTAGCGAACTCACATTTGGCCAGATTCGATGTTAGCGTAGCGCCGGCCAAGCGTGAGAAAACTGCCTCCAGGGTGGTCATGTGTTCCTCCCACGTCTTAGTGAACACAACCACATCATCGAGGTATGCCGTACAGTTTGTAACTTCCCCAAATAGACTTCACGAGCCGCTGGAAAGTGGCTGGTGCGTTACCTAAACCAAATGGCAAAACCTTATACTGCAAAAATCTATCTGGCGTTACAAACACGGAAATCATAGAGACACGTTACGTGAGAGGGATTTGCCAGTATCCCTTCAGCAAATCTAAGTTAGTGACGAATCGGGCAGAACCAATAGTATCCACACAGTCTTCTACTCTTGGGATCGGAAATGCATCTGTAACAGTGACAGTTCACCTTTCTATAATCTGTTATAAACCGTGGCCCTGTGGTTGGAATCAATACTAACACCTGATCTCCTAGTATAAACTCACGTTTCACAGGAATTGCTTCGCGGTAGCGTGTGAAGGAACACCTGAGCGTGAGGAGGAAAATATTCCCCTTTCTAGAGCGAGGAAGAGGACCTACACAATCAATAATTTAGTTCAAATGGTTTGGATACCGCCGGGACTGGGTGCAACGGAGCCCGTGGTATTTTCTGGTTGGGTTTTCCTACTACCTGAAAAAGGTGACATCCCCGGACATGTTAAAAACCAACCTTTTAATCCCGGCCAATAAAAATGTTTTAACCCACGTTTTTAGGTTTTACTTACCCCAAAAACTCGAACGCTATATCCAGCGTGCGTTTAGCTATCAAAAAGAGAGAGTGCTGCCACCACCTCTTGAGCTTTCTCTGACAGCCTGCATTGCACCAGTAGAGACCAGCAACTCTGTGGCCACTGCAACGCCAAAGCGATGCGTTTAAATGCTGGAAAATAGCGATCTACTTCTGATTCCCGAAATACCGGTACAAACGGAATAGACTTAGTGATATCAAAAGGCACTGAAGTTTAAGCAGAGCTCACTACAGCTAACTGTAACCTGGCTATTCGCACTCTCCCTCGGGTGTTAACCCGAGAGGTATCAGAGGTGTTTGGTGAGAGGAGTGGATAAAATAGTGGGCAGAGTAACAGGTCTTTCCAGCCCATCAGTATCAAAATCACTCTGACCTCCCCTCTCTGATTTAGGCGGTTCAGCCAGTCCAGAAGGTCCTGCCACTATAGGCAGAACTTAGTCACTCTCAGTCCCAACTCCAGCTTCATACAGTATGCACCGATCCTGCTACCACCAATGCCTTCAATTCCTTTTCGTCTTTACAATACAAATCAATTTGATCCCATGATGGTTTCTCACAGAACCCTTCCAGAGAAAACTTAACCATGTTTTCTTTACTGACCACAGTCTCTATACAATGCAGTTCAGCTTGGAGAAGAGACGTAATCATCCGACTACCAATTACCAATCGGGTGTGTATAATTAGGAGATCTATACAATCTTGCCTAATTAAACTCCCGGACGAGCCCCCATTTGGTTATGACCTCCAAAGAGTCTAGGGACAAAAGGAGGTTCAATACCAAAAACTGTCCGGACAAAATTCAAAATGGTATATTTGATTTATTTGTAAATAAAATATTCACAAATAAATCAAACTTAAACATAACTTCCTAGAAAAAGAAAACATCAGAAACTCTGTCTGTATAATACCTTACAATAAATCAAAACATACCATTTCCAGCTAAACAAAACTAATAAATAACAAAGTGTTCTTTACAGGTATTAATCAAAATCTATTCTAGAACTAAACAAAAGAAAGTCAACCAGACGATTTAAGGTGCTGGGACTACTGTGAGACTAGAAAACAACAAAAACTCACTATAAATCAAAACCCACTATTCTCTATAATTAAACCAAAATTCTCTATAAATAAACAAAGGATGACAAAACTGTTCTCTGAACCACAAATCATTGCTGGAACAAGCTAACTAGCAAACACTCAGACAACTACAAAACCACACAGGGTTATGCACGAAAACTCCTAAACTGGCAAACTGTGTACTCTAGATACACAGCTGCCTCGAATAATGATGGACAGCTTTTATGGACGAGCAGTCCCTCACGGGTAGTCCTTCGGTAAACTCCGGAGCTGAAGGCAACCAATCACGAAGAGGTGGGCGGAGCCGAGGAGCAGTCGTCTCTCCTTAACCTGATGAGGCGCAGCTGCTCCGTTGTAGAGAATTGTCCATTAGGCCGAGGGCCGTAACAACAAATAGCTGCTTTCATATGATTTGAATCACATCATGTGATTATTTATAATCGTGTGTATCACTTTAAAAAGAGGACAATCAGGTTTTGTTGCACATCTTGATAATTTTTTTGGTTTTCATTTATTCTGTGCTGGATCATCTGGACAGAGAACAGAACAAAAGGCAGAAACATCTTAAGAAGAGCTTTGAAAAGTCCTTAAACTTAACTCTGGAGAACCATTCCTTAAGACCGCTTACAAGCTTGTTAAAGAGGGTTCAGACTGTTTGAAAGGCTGCTGCTTCAGACCTTTCACATGGGGCCTTCTGTTAGACCGTGTGCTGATGTAGGTCACAGGAGCAATGTTTCACTGTTGCTCAGTAATTGATGGGGATTTGATATATGAAGGCCTCATTTGCTGAGACTTAAGGTTTTTTTCTCTCGTGTTTGGCAACCGCAAGTGCAGATCCTCTGGAACGAAATCCCCTGCTGTTGATCAGAAGTTTCATTTGGGTTTTTTATTTGTCTTCTAAAATTGTTAATCTCTGAGTATTTGGTCTAAGAGGACAAAGTTGAATATCTGAAACACTTGTGACTGTTAATGATTTGTCACCTCAGGACAAGTTGGGTCACTGGAGCCATCTTGTTGATGCATGACTCTCTTTGGAGTCCCTCATAAAGATGTTTGATAGGGCAGAGGGAAACGTGGTGCCAGCTTGTAGCCAAGACGACATGTAGTACATCGCACAGAGCCATCTAACTGTCAGGCAGACGTGGGCTGACCTTTACTGGGCTTCTTTTTGCTCGGCTGGTCAGCCTGCCAGTGAGTTCAGCCATGATGAGCTGAGTGTGCCGCAAAATGTGGTTCTGCAGACAGATTACATTCAGACAGCTTCTCATCTTCGCTTGTTATTTATTAACTATATTTCACTAATCTTTGTATTGTTAGTTGGGGTGTCAACTTTTCTGATGTTCTGCAAGGAACTCACTAAATGGCTTATTTCATATAGTTACATTTTTTATGTTTTTAAAGACATTAAAACCTTTCTAGCCAAGATTCCTAATCTTGCTTTACTTTTTCTTATCCAAAAAGCAACATGTCACTGTCAGGTCCACCTTGCTAGTACTGTGTTTGACCCCCTATTACCCTCAGAGTTGCCTAATTCTTGGTGTCATAGATTCATCAGTGTGGTGGAAACATTCCTCAGAGGTTTTGCTCCATATTCACATGACAGAATCACACAGTTGCTGCAGGTTTGCGGTTATTTTCTATTATTTGGCTAATGAGATATTAACTTTTTTTGCTTACTGCAGTTTGGCTCAGTTTAAGATGAAGAATGATCTCCTGCTGAAGGCCTGGACAATAAGTCTGAGTTGTTTCTAACATCTCAGACTAACTGGTCCTGGTTTGAGACATGGACTTATTGGGCCTGATAGTGTGGCTTTACTTTGACTCTCAGGAACAAGCTGATTCCCTTTCGTCACGATTACATATTTTCTTGGTACTATCATTTTCAAAGACATAATCCTGATTATACAATTATCATGATTATTGCTCAAACTGTAGAATTGCATGAACACTCTTTGTATGTCTCTTTTCTAAGTTTGATTCAGGGCTGTCAAAATAATGCATTTATGCAGAGATTATATGTAGAATTAAGTTATTTTTTTTACATATTAATGCATAAACAAAGTTATTATTCGCGTCGTAGTAAAAATACGTATTTGGCCCCATCTCTGAGAGAAGCAGAATTTGGGCCACAGCAGTAAATAAAAAACAAACACTTATTTATGAAGATGGGGACAGCTCTCAGGCCTTGCATTGAGAGGATGGTGCAGGATGGTGGCTGTGTGCTGATCTGCCGTTATTTCTTATCTAAAGTGAAGGTATTGAGGAATCTTTACAGTTAATTAATCATGGCATTTAATACAGAGATTAATTGTAATCTTAACATCCCTACTTGCCAGTTTGTGGGGATACTTGTGTAACATCAACCATTTCCTGCTGTAGTGTTTATGGAGGTGTGTGAGGATATCTGTAGCACAGGTAAATCTTCTTCAAAAGGAGTTTTTATGTGTAACAATAGTACAGCAGCTCTCTCATTGGCTCTGATGGACAATCTTTCCACTTTTTGTGTGTACATCTTTTAAGTGTTAGGATTGAATCTCAGCAGCTGTTAACACAGTGGGTTGTGCACACACACACAGATATAGGGGCTGGAGTGGCCTAATAATGTCAGTGACTGCAGACTGATTAACTCACCTGCATGTTTCCCTTCAGGTATTTTATATAATTTATTTTCCAGCCAGGGCAAACACAGACAGACGAACATCCGTTTAGCTCTCCTGTTATCTGCTGCTGCACCTGTAAAAAGTAAGAATGTGGAGCGCAGTGACCATGCTTAGTTTCTCAGATAGTTCGGCTCAACTAGGTGCTGCCATGTTGTAGTAATGGGAACAGCTGCTTTTAGAGCTTATGTTTATGCACAAATAAAAAGTATCTACTGCAGGGCTACTCACTTCGGGCCTATGTGGGCCGCGATACAGCAGGTTTTCCATGTATCCCTGCTTCAACACACCTGCATCAAATCAGATGGATCTAACAGCCATTCAAGTTCTGCACAATGACTATTTAATTTTAGTCAGGTGTGTTGAAGCAGGCTTATTCATGGAATCACTAGCTTATTTTGAATATGATAGCAGCACAAATCAAAAACAGCTGATGGAGCATTTAAAAATTGTGTTAGTTGGCAACAGGTAACATGACTGGGTATACAAGAGGGACAGGATTTCAGATATAAATAGGGACTAATTTTCACCATTTCGAGACAAACTGGGTCTAAAAATTGTGGAATAATTTCAGAAAAATGTTCCTCAACATAAAATTGTGAAAACTTGGGAGATCTCACCATTTACCATCTGTAATATCATGACAAGATTCAGAGAACTAGGAGGAATCTCTGTGTGTGTGGGACAAGGCTGAAGGCCAAAACAGGATGCTGGTGATCTTGGGTTTCTCAGGCACCACTGCATTAAATCAGACAGGATTCCTTAATGGAAATCCCTGCATGAACTCACGAAGACTTCCAGAAATCGCTACTGTGAACACAGTTCACACTGAAATCCACAGATGCAGGTTAAATGACAACCCACTGCTCTCTAGTAAAATCTACTAGATATGGAAAAAATGCAGAGCTGAATTTCCAAGTCGAGATTACTAAAGTAAAAATGATTTTTACTGTCTCCACACAAACACACTGACTCACCTCTAACACTGAGAAATGTTGCGTCACCACCTCACTCACGTTTCCATGCACAGCAGTGTGAGACTGGTGTACATGAATGACCTTTTTTTTACCCTTCGGTCTACCTCAGGCATGTTTTGCTGCCGTGTCTGCTTCAGGGACAGATGGAGAGTTGACGAAGCTCGCTGCTGTGATGCATGAAACCGGATACTCACACTGACGGCAGGCCTGACTCAGAAACTGCTTACACATTGGTCACTTGTTGCAGAGCACTCTTTTGAAACTTGGATAGCTTAGTCACATTTGATTGGAAGACGTGTGCTGGCGAGAGAACCCCACCCGTCTTTAGCCCCTCTGGGATTCATTCACTAAAAGGAAAATATCAATGTGACTAAGAAAACATTAAGCCTAAGTGTGTGAAGTCATGGTGCGATGTCATCCGGTGTTTGCAGGTACTTACACCACTGCCTCCTCCAGCTGAACTCGAGCGTTTCGTAAGTGTGGAGCTGACTACTCACCTTTTATATAAGAAAGCATGCAGGGTGCCTGAGATGGTCTGAGCACTTCCATTACTGAGCTGCTGAGTACATGTCTCATCAGAGATACCTGTCCTGGTCCTGTTGAGTTGGTTCTCTTTCTAGTCTGGTTTTTCTGTTGGACTTTCAGCAGGTAGTTTCTGTGTTTTTCTGTTTCTCTGAGTGGTCTTTGTTCATATTTTGTGTTCTGGTTTACCTATCCTTTTAGTTCTTTTTTTTTTTTTAGCTGTAGAGGTTGCCCCCATTTGGATCCTCCTTCACCCACACGTCATGACAACCAGCGAGGAGCACGCTGCTCACATCCAAGCCTGATTAGTCTCACAGGCTTGACAAGCATTGTGATATAAGCCAGTAATTGAAGTTCTGGTGTTGGAAGTAAATATGAAGTCATTGTTCAGGCATTTGTGGCCGTTTATTGGCTCTGCCAGCTACGTCTGCCCGCTTCTCCTGATGCAATGAAGCTGCTTCTAGCTTTGAGATGATACAATTTTTCCCTTCACAAAATTCTTCTGTGCAACCACTTGCCCCAAATGAGTCCCTCATTTTGATCTGCTTGCTGCAACATCTGGTAGATGTTGGTCATTTAAGTGTTGCTTTTCTTCTTATTTGAGTGTTGCTTTCCTAAACTCAGCTGCATTAGAAGTCTTTAAAGTCTGAAGTTAACTGGTCTCTGTACTGCTCAGGTTTCAGGATTTCCTTAACCCTTGCCTTTTTAATGCTAAAAAAACCAGTAAATTATTTACTTATTTTCTTTTTTCTGTTCCTTTGAACAATAATAATAATGGGAATCAATGTTTCTAAACATGTTGTCGAGTTATTTATTTATTAAAACATAAAAATTTGAAACGATGATGGCATACCTACCTATTAGTTTGCGTAGGAAGTAAGTGCTTACGAGTTGGTCAGGCAGGTTTGTTTCCACAAACTGGAATAAAATTCATTCTGGTCGCTGAAAATTTTGCTTTACCAAATATTAGGGCAGGTTGTTGGAGTATTAAAGCTGCACCAGGTCATATTTATGTATATATAAAAGGCATTTGTAGTGAACGGAGCATTTAATGAAGATTAAACCAAAGCTTAAAGTTAATTAATGCTGAACCTAGCATTAGTAGTTGCATGCATTTGACAGAGCGGTGGTGGCTGGGCATTCATTCATTATCTACCTCTTAGTCCATTACGGGTCGCGGGTAAGCTGAAGCCTATCCCAGCGTTTTAACAGGTGAGAGGCAGGTACACCTGGACAGGTCACCAGTCCATGGCTGGGTATTATGATACCCAAATCACCAAGACGGTACCTTCTAGGGGATCATACAGAGTTACCAAATACATCAGAAAATCCCCTTTATAGTTATAAGTGTTGCAGTTGTCACTGCTGCCAGAGTGATCCCCAAATTAGTGATCACCACTGCACCACCTCGGCCGCCATAGCTGCTCTAAAACAGGAAATGTCTGCTAGAACTGAAGTGAACCGCCAAAAGAACTCTGTTCTGTAAGGTTATGCCAGCCTTACTGCCACCTTCAGATTCAGAAGAGAGTGCAACATGACGGCGTAGCTCTATGCTGGAGTGTGAGGGCACATTTCACCAGCGTCAGGGTCGGCTACACTGGCCCTTCGTACGCAGACGAGTATAGCTCAACTTTTACCTGCTTAAATATTCAGGTTTTTGATTTACCAAGCATCAAACATACAACTGCATGCATTGTATTTGATTTGGAACAGCTTGGATTAGGGCTGGGCGATTAATCGATAAAATGAATTTTCTATTTCTGAAAATTTATTTTTATGAAAATCGGGATTTTGTTTTCTTAGTTAGCAGCGGACTGAGTCCTCCCTCATGACAGATTTACAGTGAAGTGAGCCGTCACTCACGCCTTCGATTTAGCTGCACGTATAACTGCAGTGAGAAACGCTGCTAACTACGAGATGCAGACGTCAACTTCAGCCCACAAACTCTCGTTAAGAGACGACCAGCATCAGGGGAGTTATTACCGGAGTGGATCCTCTATGATAAAGATCCAGATGGAAATAGATCATGGATGCAGTTGTGTTGCATATTTCTATGCAAGATATGAAGTCATTTATACCGTGGAGAAGTTATGAGATCATTTATTTTCTTTTAGCTGCCATTAATATATTCATATAATTTATATGAATGAATGGATGCCAGCTAAAAGAAAGTAAATGATGCCAGTGATCTGGAAAGCAGGACCGGAATTGCAGTACAAAATAAAGAAATGTTTTTAATAAGTTTCATTATGTTTTTTGAAAAGAAAAGAAAATCGATTAAAATCGGATTTGGTTGGGAGATTTTATCTTTAGGCCATATCGCCCAGCTGTAGCTCAATTTTTTTTTTACTTTACATGAAATTAAGTCAGAATTATTCAGAAACTACATGATGCGATCACATTAACTTAAAAATTTCAGGATAAACTGAATTATTTAGTCGCTGCAAAAATGTTTAAGAGCAAACATTCGGCAGATAACTATCGGTTGAGACGCAACGCTGACGTTGCACACCTGGGTGTGTTGATTCAAAGAGACCTGGCATGCACACTGCACCGTTCCTGGTCCTCCACGGACATAGTTTTCATTCCACTGTCGTGTAAACGGATCCCTAGGAAGAGAAGATGTCCCTTCATCAGCTCTTTCTGCTGGGACACGATGAGGTTTCTAATCTGTTTGTCGTGCAATTTTGTTTTAAAAGTTTGGCAAGTGTTCAAATTCAGCCAAGTTTACATAATATTTCTCTATTTTCACACTGTGCGTTGTAAATATAGATTAAACGTTTTACTTTTACTGGACCCACCTAGAAGAGTAAAGTAAAATGTCAGTGAATCTGTTATAACTGTTATGGCTGTTGGGCTGCAGCCATGTGGGAAGGTGGTTCCTGTGACTGCCCCTCAGGCCTGCTGGAAGAAATAAAAAAAAAAGAAAGAAAAGCCATCCCTGCACCCCCTTTATCTCGGCTGGGTGACTCACTCTAAAGCCCCACCCCTCTGTCCCTTTCATTACTTTTTGTTGTAGCTCACCAGTACAGATTCCCATCTGTGCTCATGGCGCTGCTGGTGCCCGTCAGACACACTCCAGATGTGCCTCCTGGCTGGGATCCCGATGATCCGTTTCCACGTACCGGACTCTTTCTAACCGTCACTGCCCGAACAGGACAGCACGATTAACACCACTAAACCCAGCCTGTGGTTTAGAGGGTTGTGGTTACTGGTGAGCCGCCTGTCGCCTCCAGCTTGGTCATGTGACTCCCAGTCCTTCCAGGCCTTACCCTCTGACGATCTCATTTTTTCCCATTCTGCTGTCGTCCCTTCAGTCTCTTGTTTGTCAACATATTGTGGATCCTTTTTTCTGGAGATAATCATTGTGCAGAGAACAGGAAACGGGATGAAAGGTAAGCTCTCCATCTCCAGCGTCTGGTTTTCCTGTTATGTCCTCGGTAATGTGCTTTGCAGTCGGATGGTCTGTCCAGACTCTGGCAGGCTTTAGTGGAGATTTGGGTCTGGTTGGTGTAATGCCAGTTTAACTGGCACAGAGGGGCTATGATGGAGGTGAGAGGTGGAGAGGAGGCTGGGAAGGCTGATTAATGTGTGGTGGTGGTGTGTCTGATGGCTGCTGTCAAGGTGTGAAAATGACTTCAATACTTTGTTTATCAACTTATCTTCCTTTTCTTGTTCTTTGGTTCTTATATGTGCCTTTTCTTTTTTTGTCTTTCACCACCATCCTCTGTCTGCAGCCTCTGGAGCTCTTATCAGCTCATCTTGTCTATTTGTGGCCACTGAGTACGACCTTGAAATGCAGGCTGCAGAATTAGGGGCTCAGGGCAGGTCTGGTTCTGTGCTCGGGACTGCTGGGACGCATCGGGGCAGATTGTGGAGAGGTGAGCAGCTTTGAGGGCTTAGCTGGTTGCTCTTCATGGAGTTGGAAGAACAGGAGAGCTATGATGTGGTTGAATTTTCAGACTTTTCCAACTGTCTGGCCGTTTCGTTTTAACAGAGGGTTTTCCGGCTGGAAGCAGCTCGCAGATCGAGGTTGCAGAAGCGCATCACATACTTGACATTCTGTGCATGTTTTTTTGGTTAATTTGATAAATGAATGCAGTTGCAACACTGTTAAGATATTTTAAGACCAAATTTATTGGCAGAACAGAAAGCAAAGTGGCTCAGGTCTTATAGCAGGTCATGTTGCCGGTTCAGTTCCCACTCCTCCAGTCATTTATCGTGCACTTGGGCAAGACACTTCACCCTCCTTGCCTCCAGTGTCACTTATGGCTACACGTAGCTTAGCATCAGCCGGTAAGAGTGAGGAGCGGATGAATAATGGATACAATGCAAGCGCCTTGAGTTCCCTGAAAAAAGTACTATATAATTCTAATCCATTGGTATTATTATTATTATTAAAGAAGGGGGGACTTACGTCGTTTGAATGTTGAATTGAATTTAATTGAATCAAAAGACGACAAATTAAAAAAAGGAAAACAAAAGAAATATGTGAGAAGGAATTTTATAATTGTTTCCCCAGGTCTCTATACAGGTTAAAATGGAAGAACTAACAAGCGATATAAAATATGAATACCCATATAAACCAAAGTCTGCTTCTTTTCCATCATTTATTCAGGTCTCAGATATGGCCATGATTATAAACGGGGTCTTAAATTGATTTAAAAAATAACCTCAATTCTGAGAGTGGGTGTAGAAACTCCTGCTGTTAATGAACTGTATTTATCATCAGGTGTCTTGTGGTTGTTGCGCAGTGATTTCAAATGTGTACAGGTTCTGTTTGTTTTACAGGTCTGAATTAATGCATTAATCTTCATAAGTAGACAAAGAAGGATATTTACCAGAAGCCGGTCCTGAGGTATGTTCACAAATATGCAGCAAAAAGAGAAAAAAATCCACTGAGCTGTCGTTCTTGCATGAGGACTGTCTTTTAAATTAGTCCAACTTCTCAAAATCTGTTATCATTAAGATTTAGTTTTATCTGCACCTTACAGTTCCTGGTCTAGGAAACCGTTGTCTGAAAGCTCTGGCTTTGACACCAGGAATGAGCTTGATCAGAGCGACAAGCTGGAGCTTCCTGCAGCAGAAGGGTCTCGTACAGAGATGAGGTCAGACGCCACAGTTTAGTTTCCCATCAAAAGCAATACAAGTGCTTTACACAATAAATACACACATTTTGCATTTATAAAACACAAGCCTCCACACGCACAAATTATTGTAATATTGCACACCTGATCATGCTAACACACAAACACACTCTCATGCCAAGTTTCCGTCTTTAACAGAATATAAATATTAAGTATAGAAATAAACACACAGCTTGGCACTGCTCCAGGGCCTCGTTTCAGAAAGCAGGTTTAATGAAACTCTTGAGTTAGTTGACTCCGAGTTAAGGGGAATTCTGGGTTTTCGGTTCCACAAAGCGAGTTCAGTGTAACTCTGAGTCGGTTACTGCGGCAACAGACTCCGTGAAGCTGACCTGCTCGCTGGCAGGTTTTCTCCAGCTAACCCTGAGTTTCTCCTCTTTAGCTGCAGCCTGCAGACTGAAGGAAGGGGCAGACATCAAAGCACGATTACTCCGCACTCGACATAAAAATAAAAGCAACTCATTGACTCGATATTTTCTGCCAGCTCTCGTTCTTGTGCTGCCGCGCCTTTATTGTTTTTTTTTCCTAAATATATGCTCATATTCTGCATTCATTAATATTTCTAACTCCACTGGACTCAGAGTTGATAGAATTAATAGTTATCACCTGTTCTGAAACCGAAAACTCTGAGTTTGACAGCTCGGAGTTGGTCGGCCCAGAGTTTAACTCAGTTTGTTGAAGCCGCTTTCTGAAACGGAGCCCAGGTGAGGAAACGATGTCTTTGGGATCCAATCACACCTGGAGCTATCCCACTCCACAACCACAGAGGACGTCCCCACAGGACCCGCCCAAAGCTGAGCAGACTGAGGCCTTCACTCCTACCCGGAGAGGGGCAATCACCAGGATAACAACCCCGTTGACATAGCTGTGTGGAGCTCAAATAAACTCAAAAACAATAATTAAATTAAAAACTACATAAATAAAAGTAAACAAAAAGGAGTCTATTAAAAATGTACTTAGGTAAAATGTTGTAATAATAAAAAGTAAATTTAAAAAAGCTACAGAAATAGTATTTTAGACAAATGTTAATAGTGATGGCTTTGCCTTAGGTTTTAGGTCTAACCAGGTAAAAGGTTTGTACCAGAGGACCTGAGGGTCTGTGGGAGTTCAAAACCTTTAAGTGGGTCAGAACCTTTTTTTTTTTTCTTTTAAAACCCGTCCTGTCCAGCGTCATAACAAGCAGAATGATAGTCTGGTTGCTGTATTGTGCCGAACACATGTGTTCTGCCATTGGCAGGTTTATGGGTATAAGGCTCCTCTTCATTATTCATTTATTTATTTACTGTTGAATTATGAAATCTATGTAATCTTGATGGACTCGACCGGAGGGGACAGACAAAGAAGGAAGACGGCAAAAAGAAGCAAAGGGGAAAGAAGAAAGAGGAGAAAAAAACACCACAGACAGAATCCACATTAACACCAGACAACAAGCTGCTACGTTTGTACATAAACACACCAGCTTTTACAGAAAAACAGCTGCCAGTGATTAAGAGTTGAATAATAACCAAATCAAAAAGGTATATCACAGACGTAGCACAACAACCTAAGTAAAGTAGGTCATAACCTTAAAATCAAATCTTAAATACACGCTGAGCCAATAGTGATTTCTACACACATGAGGCTCAAGTCTTTTTAGAAAGCTGTAAGGAACAAAAGAGCATCCTGTCCACAGATGTGTTGGATCTGTTTTTCTGTTTAAAGCAGAAGCCGCTGAGTTGGTGTTTGTCTGCATGGCCAATGCTCCTCAAGGCGAAGCAGGGGAGGGTTTAATGGTACGCATATTTCCAGTGTTTCTGCATTCCGGGCCATTGTTGTGGTCTGTTAGCAGCTGTTTATGGGAAAACATCAGTTAAGGTCTTTTTGCCCTCATTTTGTGCTGACATTTCAGTCTGATCAGGGTGTGTTAACAATTAGCGTTCAGCTCTTGCTTAACAAGCGTCTAAATCTGTAACACATTTTCTCAGACAGGTCTCCGCTAGCTGTGGAAGAGCTACTGTGTCTCTCTTGCTAATTACCTCTGCTGTGACTGAACCCCATTGCTCGGATCACCGGGTCCAGAGCTCGACTCTGAGCCCAACACTGCTGACTGGATCTGCTGAGGAAGCAGTTATTGAAGAAATTACAAACCAGTGTTTCTGTTGTGGTACATTTGTGCGACCACTAGATGGTGCTGTTGACTGAAGCTTCAAGCTGTAGTGGAGACCAGTGTTTCTGCCCACTTCCTCCATGTAACCAGCTGTGTCTTCTAATGTCCAGTATGTCTTTTGGTCAGTGTTTGGTCCATACTGAGCTCTGTCTGTATTACTTGGTGTGGTCTGTCTGTGTGTGTGTGTGTCTGTGTGTGTGCTAGATTTTCTTTTCTCCTCTCTATCTGTGCAGAGTTTGAACCACAGGTTGCTGTAGTAGACCTGGACCCATGACCTATGATGTCACCAACAGGAAACAGGACAATATATCTCCTAAAACACCAGCAGTTGATGGTGGAAAAAGCTACACAAACAGTGTGGACTCTGTTTTTATGTCTTTGAGTTAATAGAAATGGTGAAAACATCAAATTTATTTGGTTTTTTTTGTCCCCTTTCAGGAAGCTTTTTCTTTTCAGGCAGGCGTTAAAGAAACTTGACTGAACTCCGGCAGATTTTCAATTTAAAGGCTATCCTGCCACTACTCCATCTCCAGCCTTTAAAAGTCAATTAGTTGACTCTTGTCTTATCTTTTTCTGTCCCCTTTTCTCTTTCTTTTTCTTTATTCTTCTAGTAATGTCCTTTTTGATGAATAAGCCATGGTCCGTGTTTTTAAACAGCCAGTGTGTTGATATCCAGTTGCTAGTGTTTGATGTGGAAAAGAAAAAGTGAAATTCAGCTGCAACATGATACAATAAAGCTGTGAAGTGTGGTTTCTCAGCTTCGGCTATGCTATCAAACACACACAGTTACACAGTGCTACTAAAACATCTGAGATAGAGCAGACTGAACGAAGGAGGGGGAGAACCGTTAGCCTCCAAGGAAAGCAGAGAGGTAACTGTGTAAGATGCCATCACAATGACTATCGGTATCCTCACATAGATTCAAATAATTATCACCTCGCAGCACCGACTAAAAGAGTTTATTAAAGTAAAGGTCCTCCCTGAATCACTAGTAGCTACTGACTGTAACTGCGACCCTTGTCCTCAGTGTGAGTGGCTCTAAATCCACTTGTTCTTCATTCGACTGGTCTGGCCTGACACCGGTGGAGTGGGAAAGCACCGTTCTAAATTTAACACCTGCCCTGCCACTGCTGCCCCCCTTGTAGGCTTGTAGATAGAAAGTGGGTGGAGGGTCTATCTTTGTGTACCCAAAGTCTTGATCCACAAGTCTCTAGAGCTCTGACCTTCCACAGGGAGACAGAAAAGGACGTCCTGCTGTGTGCAGTCGCAACATTTAGTTTGAGAAGATACTGAGGTATGTTTCTTCCACTGATTGCTGTAGATCCACAAACGTCGCTGAGGGGCTTTTGTGTTTCAGACTGGGCATCTGAAACCCTGACCTGGGACATGCTTTCTTAAAGATTAACCTCCACTTCAGGTTATGCAGATGGATTAACCTTTGACTGACATGTATGAGGTGTTTCTGACACTTTTAATGAAGCTTTGTGACTGTAACTCATCACATTGGTGTGTTTCTGAAGATGCGCGGTGTGATTTGGAGTTTGTGTGTCAAAGAAACGAAGAGTGTGATGAGAAGAGTCCGTTGGAGGGACAGACAGAGGAGACTACAACTGTGAATTGTGCTGCACCTGCTGTCCCTCTGTCAGGACAAAGACAAAAATAGAGTGCTGCCTAACAGGGCAACACACACACACACCAAATGCTTTACACAAGTTTTTGCGCTCACACTCATCCTGTCGATGTCGGCGTCCACAATCACAACTTGTACAACTAGAAGCAAAATGCTTCTCTAATTTGGTCTCAACTTGGGAATAAATGTTGTTGTTTGTTACCTCATGTTTGTAGTAAAAAATGGATAGAAAAAAGAGTTAAAATAATTAAAAGTGAAAGGAAATTTAACATTGGCCGTCCTGTCCATGGCAGCTGTATTCTCCTGGATGTGTCATTAAATAAGGAAGCTGTGATGGGTTTATTTTTACACTCTACTCTAAATTTAGATGAGCTTAATTCAGAGTTTCTCGGTCAGCTGAGGCGTTATCGCAGGGAGAAGATGCAGATCTGCTTGATGAGTTTCTCAGCTTGTGGTGTGTCAGACTGTGGTGTGACTGGTTCTGATCCAGACCAACTTATCCTGGAGGCATGACAGAGTATTGTTGTGCTGTGAGTGAGTAAGTATTCAGTCAGTTTATTGCCCTTCAATTCCTGGTAAACATTTACCTGGAGCATATTAACCTTTTAAAACCTGAGGAGAACAGAGTGTGTCAAACTGGGCCAAAAAGGCCATTTTGGAGACCTTGTTTGAACTTTGTACTAAAATCTCTGATATTTAGTTCTGCAGAGATGATTTTCAGAGAGGGATGCCCGAGTCTAGTCCTTGTGAGCTACCATCCTACAACTTTTAGATGCATCCCTTCACTACACACGAATCAAGTGGCTGAACTCCCTCATGCGTATGTCATTCAGCTCTGCAGAGGTCTTTAGCTGCAGAAACTTCCAACAAGTCGACTGCATGGTAAAATTATGCACTTAACATCCCATCATGCTTTGTGGCATGTAAAGATGCTAAGTTGATTCTGGTTGATTCAGGATGAGAAGATGGAAACAAAAAGGTTGATTGTCAGGGTACAGGTCGCAGCTTCAGTCACAAAGATGCTCAACTAGCTGCTGATTCACTAGGAACAGCAACATCTGCATTTAGATATACGGAGAAACATCAGTAAATAGGATCAGACATTATGGTCTACAGCACATCTGATGGCCGTGATGCTTGTGCGTTAGTGCGACATTCAGGGAAAAAGAGCAACTCTTTCTTAGGTAACTGTCAGGATTTGATCAGACTGTTAACGAGAACAATCTGTCTACAAAAAGGGACGTTCTAGGAGGGTTGCAGTGCAGAGACAATTACAGAACACCAAGTTAAGAAATATCTTTTGAGAAGATTAATACCAAGATACGTTGAAGCACAGATACAAATTTTTAATAGCTGTCAGCTCACATTTTTGCGCTGCCACTACTGTATTGCTTTTTTCCGAGATATATGGCCATATTTCCAATCCATTAATATTTCTGACTCCGCTGGAGCAAAATGGAGGAGCGACTCTTTTTCATCTGTTGCCACGGTGAATCGTGTTATCCGTGTTCCGTTGATGAGGCTTTTTATCTGCCCATGCACGCGCTGGACTCAGGGGTAAGTTAACTCAGAGTTGATAGAACTAGTAGTTATCACCTGTTACCGAGTTGTCAAACTCAGAGTTGGTCAACCCAGATTTGCGCTTTTAACTCGGTTTGTTGAACCCATTTTCTGAAACAGGGCCCAGGTTGATTCGGTTCACCAGGAACATCCTCTGCTCTGTTTGCTTTCGGAGCTCAGTGGAGAGAAATGAGATGCAAAGTTTCCACTAGTGTCTCTCCATATGTTGAATCATCAAATCAAACCAGTCCACCCATGTCCAACAGCAACAACCACACCCATCAGGACAGACCGGGGCCCACACCACAGCCATAAGGCTGCAGTGCAGGGCCCCAGCCAAGGGCGATCGCCCCGGCAACAGCTCCCAGACTGAGCAGGCGAAACCCCCAGTGTGGAGGATCCCTATGAGGAGAACTCTGGAGTTAAAATGAAGATAAAATAACCCTAGGAAACAATAAGAACAGCTAAGAATAAATTATTAAATAAGTAGTACAGTTGATTAAAATAAAGTAACGCAAAATAAAATGTCGAATAAAAATTTAGTTAAAAGCTAAGCTAGAAAGGTAGGCATTAAGCCTCTTTTTAAAAATAATATCAACGGTCTCATTTTCTTGGCAGCACTATGGGAAGGTGTCTGCAGCTCAGACATGGGATTATCCAACAGCTGAAAACACTTTCTGCGTGTACGTATGTGTTACCCCGGGCTTAGTTTGAATCAGACATGAGTGTTTAATAGTTCAGGTGTGTGCCACATCATCATAGCAGAGCCAGATGGTGCTGTGCTGACCTGTGTATAAATCCTAGCTGCAGTTGTGGGTTGGTAAAGTTTGCAGACATTTCACCTTTGTTAATATTCTAATAATAATAAATATTCTTTTTCCTATGATGAAAACCGGAAGAAGAAGAAGAAACTGTGTCTTTTGATGTTCCTACTAGAACAACTTAGATAAACTTTAATAGCAGACTAAAGATGAAAATCTGTAGTTTTGGTGTCAAAGTTCGTATTGTCCATCACCTCTAGAGCTGGGTATCGATTCAAATTTCAAGAATCAATTTGATTTAATCTGTTAATGATCCCATATCGATTTGGGTCAGCGTTGGCTATTACCTGAATTACATTACTTTGTAGTTATGCAACATATTAATACTAATAATAATATGGTTGAATTTACATTCAACCGCAATTTAATGATGCATTGTTGTTAAAGATGGCTGTAAGGACCAATCCCCTCCTATACTGTTGATACAATTGCTTTCACAAACATGCTGTGGGGCAGACTCACTGAACAGATCCAGTACAGAACAGAGGACACCAGAGGTGTCTCTACCTGCAGCAGTAGACTGCAAGTAGGACACTAACCTGGTGCATTATTAAAAATAACGATATAAAGAATACATCCATTTAAAGTAGGGCTGGCTATCGTCTCAGTCTTCCTGAATTGATTCAGTATCATTTCATTTACAGCTAATTATGTAACCCCACATATATTTTTTTTGAATAGTAAAAACGTAAACTTTTTTAAATATTTAAAACTCTGAGTACATTTCTGTACCATACAATACAGTGTTCCCCAGATTCAGAGCCAGAAATGATGTTATGGGGGAATAAAAAACACAGGACAGAAAAAAGGTTAAACTTTTTAAATGTTGTGATTAAACCGTTTTGAGTCGCTCTAAATGTTTAAGTTCAGATGTCAGATAACGTGTTGATGTTAATACAGCTTATAAAGCATATTGGATCAATTTAAACCCTTGAATACTGTAGATGACTGTAAATTCAGCTTGATCAGCTGTGCGTGTTCCCGTGACGACCGTGACACTATCTGTGTAACACCAGAGCAGGAGAAATACTCTCCATCTGCTCCACACTGGAGCGAGATGCTTCCACCTCCACCTGCCTGACAGAATCCAGAAAACTCTCATATTTCTGTCTGATTTCCAGCTGGTTGGCGTGTTTACCAACGCGTGCACTCTGTCCTGACGAAAACCGTGTGTGAGCATGTCTGTGTGTGTGTGTGTGTGTGTGTGTGTGTGTGTGTGTGTGTGCTGACTGCCGCGGACACAGAGAGCAGGCGCAGCTAAAACATGCCGTCATGTAGACCAGATTAACAGCATCCGACTGTTTAATGTTTGAAAAAAGGACGAAGTGTAAACCTGTTATAGATTAAATGACATTAAATGAGCGTATCAGATTTATTTTAAACTACGTGCGCGGTGACATCACTTCCTGTTAAATGTGACAGTGATTGTTAGCATTAGCTGCTAATGTGAGCGGTAATATGCTGCAAAGGATTTTACAGGTGGATGTAATCCACACTGGTGACTGAAAACATCTGAACTTGACGTTATCTCTGTAAGAGAAGCTGATTTTGGACGGAGGCAACACAGGAAACCAGTTGTGTGTGTGTGTACATATGCTAAGATCTCGCCGAACCTTGGTAAGTCATGCTAGAGTAGGCTCACGTTACCGGAAATGAGGACATATAAAAAATTGATCTCCAGTTTTATGAATCGATATTGGGTTTGTTTAATTTGAATCGATTTAAAAATCGATGAATCGATTTTTTATTTTTTTTTTAACCCAGCCCTAATCACCACCCAACACTTAGACAGAAGTCCATCATAGCATTTAAATAACAGCACTTTCAGTAGATCAGAATGTAATAAACCAGATTTAGTTGTCGACCAGTAGACCAAAGGCACTGCTTTTTAACAGATTAAGAAACATTCAGTTTATTCATATTTAGTTGTCAGCTTAGTCTGGCTACAGGCTACAACAGCAGAGACCATCTCAGGTCCAGATTTACGTCCTCTTAAGGGGCTCAGATACACGTCACTGCAGCATTCGGAGTCAGCAAAGTCACCTCTTTACTGACCTCTTATCTGAGTTATTTTGGGAAAGTCATGCTGAGGCGTTTGTGTTTTCATGGTATTCAGGGGCACCATAAGGTGTATCTAAGAGATGGTGCCGACAGATGATTGCAAAAAAAGGTTGTTGGTTTCTTTGTGTGTATGCTTGCAGAGCGAGTGTAAATTTTCAGAGACTTGAAATAGTTATTACAGGAAGTGGAAATGGAAATGGACTTGTACTTATATAGCGCTTTTCCAGTCAGCTTGACCGCTCAAAGCGCTTTACACTACT
>JBAMHW010000020.1:40073-51151 GCA_037177495.1 Rhadinocentrus ornatus | reverse complement strand
ATTTTTGTTTAGTAGAATATCAGGATTGTTCCAGATGGGCGTGAGTTTACATGGTATTATTGAGGAGTTGTTTTTTTGTTTGTTTTTTTTAAGAAATTCCCACCAGGCTGTCAGAAGTGCTGATGTTGACACTTTTAAAGCACTTTAGCTTTTTTATACTTTAGCTGAAAAAAGGAAGATTGGAAATTTCCAAGTTATCACAATGTTTGTTCTATATCTATATATAGGTTTAAGCCATTTTGAGTAATGCTGAAAGTTAGGCAGCTCTAATCCTCCCCAATCTTTAGGCTTCTGTAAAGTTGGAGCTTCAGCTGAAGAACAGAGCTGCAGACTTTGACTGTTCTTCTCAGGCTCTGGATGAGAGCTGCGATGTGCGTGACACCGCACAGCTTCTCATCTTCTTCTTACGTGGAATAACTGCAGACTTTCCAGTCACAGAGGAGCTGGCAGCCATGCAGTAAGTGAAAGGGACAACCACTGGTAATAACTTATTCTCAGAGGTAAATGCATGTTTGGACATGTTAGGACTGAAATGGGACAATCAGGCAGGTATGACAACAGATGTTGTCCAGAACTGGAAAAATGTTCTTTCAAAGAGATGCAGGATAAAGTGACAGATGCAGATATTGACATTTTTGCATTCTATTATACATCAGGAAGTGTTGCGTAAGATGGTGTTAAAGATGAACCACGTTGTTGATGCTGCTTAAAGAAGAGAACTTCCCACACTTGAGGAGGCCTGCTCAGAGGATTCTATTCCTCTTTGGATCTACTTGTGTATGTGAACAGACATTTTCAGGGATGAAGTCCAATAAATCCAAACACAGATCCTCCATCACTGATGACCATCTCTTAGCTGTCCTTCGCATCACCACCTGACATTCAGCCAGATTTCAATGCCTTCATTTAAGCCCAGAACAGACTGGAAAATTCTCACTGAAAAGGTAAAATGAGGAGGTAACCATTAAACGTTCTTTTATTGTTGCATTTCTATAAACTTGTTAATTTCTTTGTTCTTTTTCATTGTCTGTGGAGATTAACAAGTTAAAATTAAATTGCACTGATTCAGTGTTATTTTCTTATTTGACCTATGCACCACACATTCAAATAGCCTAATATAAATATTTACAGAATACTTTTTATTCTTCTGACTACCAGTGCCAGCTATTCATAATATATAATTTGGTAAGTTTTTACAATGGAGAAAGTTCAGCAGAATTAAGTTCAAGTTGTCGGTTTGGCGCTCTGACACAATTCAGGTATCTAATGTGGCCCCTTGTAAAAATTAATTGCCCACCCCTGTTCTAGATCATAATTCAGAATTCATACATTATTTTCTCGCCAACCGTCTCCATGGTGATAATTTCTTTCCTAAAAGCAGCAGATGTGACGAGTGAAGTTAAACAGCCAACATTGATTAAGAAACTTTGATAAAACTGATGATCTGGATAAAAACTGCTTTTTCCTTTTATCATCCAGCATCATCCAAAGTAAACACCTCCTGATAAAATACATCATTAGCTGTTTGACTAGTTTTTCACTTTTTTATACTTTTTTCCTGGTTAGAGCTCCGGCCTGGCACTGATCAGAACTTTTCTAGACCCGCCCCTCCATAGCTGAAATATAAATCCTTTCTACAGCTACATCCTTCCATCAGCTACTTTGTTAGAGAAGGTCCTGCCAAAAACAATACTTTGGGGTATATGACGTGTGAACCATGAACCGCTAGTTTCCTCTTTCTCAACTGAACGATAAATGCACCAAGAGAGAAAAAACAATCAGCTGACCACTGACAGTCGTCGCTGCACAAACAGAGACGACCAGTGATCCTCTAGGGCAGACCTCTTGGACTGTCGCAAGTTTTTAAGAGAATGCAGGAGAAGTGTGGGTGTGGAACCCTGTAACCGAGAAGAGTGTGTTTAAACACCCTCATTCTCCACAGGGGTGACATCCAACGGTTGCACCATTAATGGTGTCTTTATTCTCCAGTCCATCCATAGAGCCATAGAAAGATAATGTTTTCCATTGTACTTCTCCATGTTCCGCCATCATAACAGAAAAATGACGGATGCATGAGGCTTGTCATGCTACACATGCATTAATTAAAAATTTTAACGCAATTAATTATCTAAATTACTTAACGCCGTTAACGCATTTTTTTTTGACATCCCAAGTAACAATATATAGGAAAGAAATCATCAATAACCATTAATACTGAATTATTTACATTCACATGTCCAATACTCATGTATTAGTGTATTAGAAAAACAAAGATTAAAAAAGATGAAATTGACTACAGAAAAAACAGAAGAAACAAAAGACCTGAGATGACCTGAGGATTCTGGCAGGATCATTCTGAGTCAAGAGATTACGGATGTATTTCGGTCCTAAACCATCCAGAGCTATAAACCAGCAGCAGAACTTTAAAATCTAGTCTCTGGTGAGCAGGCAGCCAGTGTAATGACCTCAGGGCTGGACTGATGTGATCCACTTTCTTGGTTTTAGTGAGGACTCGAGCGGCTGAGTTCTGAATCAGCTGCAGGTGCCTAATTGATTTTTTAGGTAGACCTGTGAAAACACTGTTACAATAATCAAGCCAACTAAAGATGAAAGCCTGGACTAGTTTTTTCATGTTCTGCTGAGAGATCAGATCTTTTACCCTTAATATATTATTTAGGCGATAGTAGGCTGATTTTGTAATTCGCTTAATGTGTTTCTCAAAATTAAGGTCTGGGTCCATCAATACACCCAGATTCCTGGCCTGGTTGGTGGGTTTTAGTTGTAAAGACAGAAGCTCTGTGGTGACACTGAATCGTTTCTCTTTCGCTCCAAAGACCATAACCTCAGTTTTGATTTTGTTTAACTGGAGAAAGTTCATGCACATCCAGTCGTTAATCTCTTCAATGCATTTCCCAAGAGCCTCTACAAGGCCTCGATCTCCTGGTAACATTGTAATATATATTTGTGTGTCATCTGCATATCTAAGGTAACTAGTTTTATTGTTATTTATGATCTGTGCCAGAGGGAGCATGTAGATTTTAAACAGAAAAGACCCGAGGATAGAACCCTGGGGAACTCCACATGTAATTTTCAGATGTAAAATTACCTATTGACACAAAGTACTTTCTTTTCTCTAAATAAGATTTTAACCAGAGGAGTGCAGTGCCAGAGAGGCCCACCCAGTTTTCCATTCTTTTAAGTAATATATTGTGGTTGACCGTATCAAATGCAGCACTAAAGTCCAGCAAGACTAAGACTGACATTTTTCAATCATCTGTGTTCAAACATATATCATCAGCCTCAGTGCTGGGGTGCTGTCTAAAACCTGACTGGAAGACATCATAGCAGTTGTTTTCTGTTAAGTCATTTAGTTGATGGAAAACTACTTTTTCAATAATCTTACTTAAAAAAGGAAGATTTAAGATCGGTTTGTTGTTGTTCATTTGTGTCTTATCTGGATTGTCCCTTTTTAGCAGGAGTTTGATTACAGCTGTTCTTAGAAGTTCTGGGAAGACGGCCGAAATGAAAGATAAGTTAACAGATCTAGCTCCAAAGTTCTTTTTGAAAAGGCCTGTGGGCAGAACATCCAAGCAGCAACCCTGCCTGTTTCTGCCTTGCTTTTCGCCTCAACCCTGTTCAATCCCTGGATCAACCTGAATCACGTCTGGAAGGACAAGCATACGCAGTGAGTCTCACCTGCTTTGAACAAGTTCACACCATCCTGTTGTCACCTTCTGAACTTCTGTTCACTCACCAGTCCTGTCATTTCCCAGTCAGTCCTGTTGGCCCAGACCTGTTTACCTAAGTGGGAGACTGGGGTTCGATACCAACCCGTACCCACAGCAGTTGCAGACAGAGCCACCTGACCTTGCCTGCGGGAATTAAAGCTTGTTCTTCCTTAATTCCTGGCTCATTGTGTTGCATTTGGGTCCACAGCCTCCCTTGTTAAAGGAGTTCAACTCGCATATATCGCCTAGATTTTTGCTGTTAATGAGATTAAACTGTCATGGTGTTTAAACTGGTTATTGATGGACACAGTATGTCTTCAAAACCTGTTGCTGTTGATGAACCAACAGTTTGTCTGATATTCTGGATTATTTACTGTGAAGAATTTGGCGAACTCATTGCAGGCCTTGGTGGAACAATCATCAGGTGCTATTGACACAGGAGGATTTGTTAATCTGTCAACAATAGGGACTAAGGCCCGAGCATTATGATAGTTTTTGCTAATGTCAGAGAAAGAGGACTTCCTTGCATTCCTCAGTTGTAGATTATAATGAGCTCGAAACACAGGAGGCGACATTGCTCCTCCTCCATTCATTTTCTATGGAACCTGCAAGATTAGGGGGAGAATATTGTAATACACTATTTTGTGATCACCTCTGTTGTGACATTTGTGTGAACAGGAATCTTACTCTCAAAGAAAACACAGTAATGATTGGGTAGGCCCACATTACATACAGCAATTTTAGAAAAGTCCAACTCCTTCGAAATCAGTAAATCTAGAGTGTGTCCTTTAGTGTGTGTTTGTGTAGGCTCTCTTATGTGCTGAGTCAGGCCAAAGTTGTCCAGACTGTAACTCAGTTCTTTAGTCCAATTATCCCGAGGGTTGTCTACATGGATGTTAAAATCACGAACAAAAATTTTCCAGTCAAAGTCTACACAGATCAAAGCAGCTTTTTACTAAACTCATCATGAAATGCAGTGCAGCCTTCTGATGGGCGGTATTTATCTAGAAACATTGGTCTGAGATTAGCTTTTAGCTGAAGAGTCACATATTCAATAGAAGTAGAATTTCCAAAACATAACTATTTACACTGCAATGATTCATTAAGTAAAACTGCAAACCCCCTCCTCTCCTGTTAAGTATGATCTCACTGATAAAACTAAAGTTTGGGGGAAGGGGGGGGGGGGATGAATCGATAAGAGCAGCTGCACGGTTATCTTGGTTTAACGAAGTCTGTTAAAAAATAAAATCAAGGTTGTGTTCAGTGATAAGATCATTAATAATTTAATAAAGCCAACCTAATGGGTTTAGGATTATTTATCCTATGTTTGGGGGCTCGTTGTGGCTCACAGGGTATGTTAACTCTACTTGGAAACCTTTTAGAAAGCAGCTCTCTGTGTTCGGACCAAGCTACATTTCTCCTTCTTCTCCCAAACAGTCCAGATATGTTTGAATCTTCTATTTTACAGGGATCCAGCTGGCATTGGGACAAATTTTGACTGCCGTTATCCACGCAGCCTGGACCCTCTACCATTATCTGGTCCATCATCTGTTCAGTGAATTTCAGGTGAGGGGAGAGGGGGGAAAGGGACAATGGGCAACAATGACCTGTTTGGGGTTTGGTGGGGCGAGTCGCATCATCCTGGTTTTTGGTGCTGTTGAGGGGATTGGGGGCAAATAAAGATCTTATTCTCTAAGTATGTGGAGAACTGGGTGGGCCCCTCTGGTACTGCGCTACACTGGTTCTAAATGTATTTAAATTACAGGAAGTACTTTATGTCAAAAGGTAACTTAACATCTGAGCATAGAAGAATTACACGTGGTCCCCAAGGTTCCATTTTGGAGCCTCTTCTGTTTAAAGGCAAAATAAGTACCATTGAAAACTAGTGTTTCAAATCAGAACTGCAGTCGAAAGAGAAAAACATGGAGAGCATTCTTCCTCTTTTATATGCATCGTCTATGGAGGATGAAGAACAATGCACCAGCATACATCATGATGGCGAGCGAAGATGATTTACATACAGTAAGTTGCTATGCTTTGCAATGCTAGCAATAATTTCATGCACCAATATACGTTAGCATAAAATAGTGTAAACAAAAGCTACATTAATCAACAAATGCCACACATCAGCTGTTTTCCCTTAGTCTAACTTAGTAAGTTAATTTGATAGTAATTTCATAAGTTTATAAGGATAAACACACTATTCACTTGGCCAAAACATCTTTACTGCAGGTTCTTTTGCCGACATAAAATACCAAACGCTGAGCTGTTGTTTGGTAACCTTGGGGAGACTCATATGATTGGTTAAGGAACCAGGAAGTAGTAAAGACCTACACAGTGCACCCAAGTTGTTCTGTCACGTACCTTTATATTTTGAAAGGAGAAAAGCTTGACAAAGACATTGTTGATGTAGAGGACAGATTGTTTATAGAGACGCTTCCTTTTATCCCTCGCAAAAAATCAGAACATAATATTTTTACAGAAAAAAATCCTAATTACTTAGCCTTTAACTTCTTCATGCTCCCACTGACACGGGTCATAAAGAACAACAAAATTAGTTACATGACATGTAGATGTATATTACAATGTCATGAGGAGACAGAGGCCTCTTACAGGACCTTGGTAAATGCACTGAGATTAATGAATGGATGTGTCTGAACTTTCTTCAGTTGAACAAAAACATAAGGTGATTGTCTTTGGAGCCAAAGAGAAGCGATTAATGCAATGAAATTGAATGGAATATCTAAGAAATTCCCATTAAACGTGTAGGAAAGACTAGTTGTCTAGTCTAGAGTGTAATGATGTATTTAGTTTATAAATAATTTAATAATACTGTATCATGCATGATGAAGAAATTACATTTACAATGACATATTCATCTTGTAGTTTCTATGTAATAGCAATAGTTAATTAACACTTTCAGATCAGTTATTTCCTAAAATGTATAATTCATATAATGCATTTATGTAATTATGAACTTATTACACTTGTATATATTTAATCTTGCAAGTTATGTGTAATATGAATTTTAAGCAAGTTAATGTTTTTAACCAACTATGCTAAAAAAGCTATGACAATAAACCCTGCTAAAATGTCAATTACGTTATTCTCTGCCAACCGTGTTACACGGTTGACCTTTAATACATTTCCTCAATTTTTCCACCTTTGTTCTTGCTACAGATGTCAAAGATGTCACCACATGATCGTGATCAATTCATATTTATTTGTGCTTTCTTTACATTCTGGTCATTAAAACATCTAAAGTACACAAGAAAATATTGATAACACAGTTGACAACCAATTAATCCGCTCCATGAGTAGACAATCATTTTGATTAAATTTTGACAAGTTGAAGTTTAAATTTACCACCAAAAAGGATGTGCCCTCCAGCAATGTAAGTCATGTGACTTTTGAGTAAACCATTGTTTTTTTATAGTGGTTTAATCAATGGGTAGCACAGCTGACAATGATTTCTCAGACACACGTAAGAGGAATAATTTCATGAAAAAATAATGTTTGAAATAGAACTGAAAGCAATATAACAATGCTGAAATAATATATAAAAACATGTCTTATATTGTCAAGTTATAAGAGCAAACTTGATATTTCAGAAATCGAACAGCAAAATATCCAATTGAAAATTAGCATTTTTTTTGCTAAATAAATTATGAAACCTGGTAACTTTTGTATTGAATTAAAGAAAAATATCATCCAATATAAAATTGGTCATTGTTTGAAATAATGACCAATAACATTTGATCAAATTGACAAGTACACCCCATGGACTTGAAATGTACCCTTAAATATAGAATCACTCAGATGCTAAATAAAGCCTAGAAGCTAATTCTTTTTAACTTTTTAACTTCTCTTTTTAATTATTTTAATTTAATTTGTGATTTTATTGTGATTCTTGCTTTTTTCTGCCTTTTACTTTATCTTAATATCTGTTATGCTTTTGTTTTATTTAAAGCACTTTGAATTGTCATGTACATGAAATGTGCTGTACTAATAAACTGCTTTGCCTAATAATAGATGGAAGTGATAAAAACACAGGAACGTTAATAACAATGTGGAGGTTTCAGAACTGTTCCAAGTGTTTTAGAGACAGATGTGGACAGATGTGTCTTTCTAAATCCAGCTGTTTCCATGTAATCAAGCTGCTCTTGTTGTTAACATCTGCAGCTTCCTGTAAACGCAGCGCTGCCAGGCCTTTATGCTCCCCTGGGGAGAATCCAGTCTGACTGGATCTTTGATTAGAAACAAGATGAGATTTGTGTCGACTGAAAGCTTCAACCTGCTTCTGTCATGTTGGCTGCTCAACTGTGCAGCGCAGCAATCAAGCTCATTTGTTCCCCCTGCCCTGATTGTTCACTCTCCGCACCTGCTCCCCACCCTACTTAAACTCACTCCAGTCTCTGCTTCCCTGCCAGATGGTCATCAAACCTTGCCTAGTTTTTGAGTTTCTTGTAATAGCAGACCTCCTCCTGTTTTCGACCCATTCACGTCCCTGGATTTTCCTCTTGCCCTGCCCACATCGGATTGTTCCCCTGCTGATTGCCTGCCTGGATATTGAACCCTGTTCTGGACTGACCACGGATAAAGCCTTCTCCTGGGGGCAATATCAAGGAGCTTGAACCCGTGTATGAACTTGCCTGCCCATGACCACGTCTTTTGCCTAGTAGACTCATTCTCTGTCTTCTGGAGGTTTTTCCAGATACCACTGACACATTATTAGACTGTGCTGATACCCTGCCACATCCCTGTTCTGCTCTTTTAAAAAAACCTCATTGCTCTACCACAACACTGAGTGCAGCTGATTTCCGGGTCTTCAGGAGTTAACCATTACAGCTTCACCCTGCAGCAGAAACCTGACCTTCATCTCAACACGTCCCTCCTCATTACACAACACAAGAAAATAAAGTCAAAGCAGCAAAACTGATGTGGAGATGAAAAAGTCCACATCTGGATGCCGTCCATCCATTTTCTCTACCTGCTTAGTCCACCAAGACGACGTTATGAATGAAATGATGTGTTTACCAGCTTTTAGAAGCAGAGACGTCTTAGGATGGACAGTTCTGGGTCTCTGCTTTATAATGATTGATGATTCATTTTCTGAGGTTCTGTCATCTTGAAAAACCTGCTTGGGTCCTTTTACTGTGCAGTATGCAGTAAGAATGTTTCAGGGCTGCAAAAACACTGCAGAGGTGTGTTTGTCATTCCTGGTAAGTGTGGGGTGTGACAGGAATCTGATCATCTGACAGGTGCTGCAGTAAAATTCCAGAAGGCTGTTCTTCAGGTGGGGCTCACAAAAAATGTCCCAGAACAACAAGGATGTGTTGTTTGTTCAGATTTTTATCCTCCTGAACCAGTTTAAATGAACATATTCATTTCTCTTTGAATGTTGAACTGAACATTTGTAAATAAAGAATGTGAAGGTGAAGGCAAGTTAGAACATCAGCTTCATCACTTCTAGTGTGAAGGTACATGTGGAGCTGAAGCATCCGTCCAGTTTGAGACATCTACAATTCCTCCATTTAGTTAGTTTGTTAGTGCAGCACGTTTTATGTGCAAGACAATTCAAAGTGTTTACATAAAACATTAAACCAGGATGAGTATTCAGCACTATAACACTATATGCTTAGTGTGTGTGAGAAAGTATGATTGTGTGTTAACTAAATAGTTCTAACGTGAGTGTGTGATGTTTGTGTTTTGCAGTGGAAAATATTTTCATGCGTGAAAAGTGCTTTATAAATAAAATGTGATCATTTTTTCTACACTCAACTACCCAACTGAACACACACGTATGTGATGATGTGATCAGACCACCTGTTGGTTCAGAGCGTACAGGTGGAACATCTCCATCATCATTGTTTGGCTTTGAACTGGTTTCCAGGTGATTGTGAGGTTTTCATGGTAAAGTCTGGGCTTTTCTGAATGTAGTTTGAATTAGTTGGATTTGTGTTTGTGAGAAAATGGGAGGAGGTTTCAGGAAATGTTGGTAAAAACTGTAACTCAGTTTCCCTCTTCATCCTCTGAGCACACTCACATAGAAGGATGTTTTCCACATTTCCCAGTCAGCTGATACATCATCCAGAAGAAGAGGCAGGAGAACATGGCTGCCTGAACCGAGCCACACATCCACCAGATGTGGCCCAAATCTGCTGATTACATCACTTCCTGCTGGAATGATCCAGAAGGGAAGAAGTGGTAGAGAAGAGCCAATGTGGCTGTACAGGTGTCTGGATCTCTGGATCAAACTGTGATTCCCCTTACCCACACCCCCCAAAGGCCAATTACCAATCTGATCTCATTCTTCATGTGACACGAGGTAAATGAAGTGGGAAATGAAAACTGGGACTGACAGGTGTAAGAACTAGACAGGTGAGGTAGAAGGCAGGTAATGTGTGGATTTCCAGATGAAAACAAGACTGATGAGAAAAATCTGACACTTTAGGATTAAACTGACTAAAACATGTCGGCCATGTTTCTGTAAGTCTGTAAACTGTAAAGAGGAGGAAGGTCTGATGTTTCTCCTCCTACCTGTCCTTCCTCCTACCTGTCCTCCTCCTACCTGTCCTCTCTCCATCGCAGGTAGAAGTGTGACTCATTCCAGGAAGCAGCTCACCTGTGTATCAGTGGAGATTCTTCTTCTTCTTCTTCTCTGAACAAACTGTAAGTCTGAACTTTTCTCTTTGTTTCTGGAATGTTTGGAGAACGTGTTCACTTCTGATTTCAGCTCCAACTTTGATCTCTGCTGTGTGAAGACAAATCTACATGATGATCAGATCATTATTTCTCTGAGGATCAAACTGTGGTTTTGTTGATGTGTAATGAGGCGGGAATGTGGCTCTACGGAACAACTTGAACTTTGAGTTTCTCTTTGTGTTCACAGTAAAAACAGTCAGGCAGGTTTTTCAGGTTTTAATTTCTGTGTTGCAACATTATTTGCTGGATCATAATACACCTCCACCTTGTTTCACATAAACAGCTCCAGTTACAACAAAGTTGGGACTCTGTGGAAATATGTGGAAAACCAGAATTCAATGATTTATAAACCTCATCAGATCATATTTTATTCCCAGTAGAAGATTAACGACATGTCAGATGAAACTGAGACATTTTACCATGTGATGGAAAATATGAACTGATAGTGAATCTGGTGGCAGCAACATGTCTGGAAAAAGTAGTTCCAGGGTGATGTTCAGCATGGTGTAGCATCCCTTCTTCTTATAGCAAATGACTGGAAATGTCTGGAAAGTGAGAAGACCAGTTGCTGGAGTTTTAGGAGAGGAATGTTGTCCCTTTCTGGTCTGATGCAGGATTCTAGCTGCTCTACAGTCCTGGACGTTG
>JBAMHW010000020.1:12853-31853 GCA_037177495.1 Rhadinocentrus ornatus | reverse complement strand
CACCAGCTAACCTGCCGCAGAGCACCTTAACCACCAGCTAACCTGCCGCAGAGCACCTTAACCACCAGCTAACCTGCTGCAGAGCACTGTAACCACCAGCCGCAGAGCAACTAATCACCAGCTAACCTGCCGCAGAGCAACTAATCACCAGCTAACCTGCTGCAGAGCACCTTAACCACCAGCTAACCTGCCGCAGAGCACCTTAACCACCAGCTAACCTGCCGCTAAGTTAGCATGAAACACGGTTAAGCTGCCGCAGTTTCTGATCATTCCACTGGACACCTGTGCTCTGATCACTTAACACCGGCCTGCAGCAGCTCAAGCTTTTTTACTTTCATGGATCTGAGCTGTGTGTGTGCGTGTGTGCTTTCTCTGCTGATAAACCTGCATGGCTGTGTTGATGTCTGTCATTTAAAAACCAGAGGTGAAGTCAAATTACCTCTGCTTTGAAATCTTTGTGCCAACCGTCCCTCTCCACATCTCCCTCACTATAATGTGTCTTCTCTCTCCTTTGGCTCCTCTTGTGCTCCCTCCAGTGAGGATGAGGAGGACAGGATACTTGGTGGCTACCAGGCCCCTTGGAGAGGTGAAAAAGAAAGGGGGCGCAAGCCTTGGCAGTATATCTGTCCTGGGGAGAGTAGAAAGACCTCAGAGAGGTTTAGGACGCAGCCCATCACCTCTGCTGAACGCCTGGAGACTGATAGGTACTGAAGAGTGCACGGCTCAGAGTGAGCAGCACTGAAATGTTCATGATCATGCATGTGTAGGTGTAGCTTGATTGTTCTAATGATTCTAATCATTTTGGCCAATCGTTTTAATTGATTATCAGCCGTTTGCTGTAAATCAACACCAGTATAATATGCAGTAGGAGTGTAATCAGATTAGTACTGTGAGCTGAAAGGAGTCACACAACGCACTCGCACTCCTCACTTGAAGAACATTAGCAAACAACGAAGCTTAAAGGCCAAAGGTTCCTCTGGTTGGGCCTTGGCAGCGGGCAGGACATGTGACCATGGCGAGGGAGCATGAATCGCTCTTTGTCGGTGATCAGAAACCGTTTCACTCACCTTTTTCTGCTTTACCGTTTCCTTTCTTCAGCTAACACCAGCAGAAACGGCTGCTTCTCACTGCACCCCCCTCATCGTCCACCACCCAATTCAACACTGCTGCATCTCTGCCAATAACTTTACCTGATTGTCTTCTTTTTCTTTTTGAAGGTCTTGTGTGAGTTCAGACTTTGCTTCCACAGAAGGTAAGTGGTTTCTCTCATTTTCAGTGTTTTGGAGTAAATGTGTCCGTTGATGTAAAAGAATTATATTTAATCATAAAATAGTCTGGATTTTAGCATTTTTTTCCAGTCAAAATCCTGTGTTCCAGATTATTCTGCATATGTTGTTTTCGTTAGATTCTCCTAAATAATCAGTGGGAGTTGCAGTGAATGAATTTATCAAGTTATGTAATAATCTGGATTTTACTGAACAAAGTGATTTAAAAACAGCATTTTCCCCCCAGTCACTATAAATCTAATGTTGCAGATTATTCTGCAGAACCGTTTTCAAACATTAGTTTGTTTTCTAAAACCTGTTTCTATCAGATGTAGTTCCATGTTCTAACGGAGTCCTTCTCTGATACTGATATCACCTTAATAACTCTCTCATTGCTGAACCTGGAAATCCATGGATAGTTTCTGCCTTGAGGAGACCAGAATTCTCCCAAACTACTGCCCCTCACCCTCACAAATCTTCTTAAGAATGATCCACAGGTTCTCAGTAAGGTGAAGGTCAGGGGATGATGGTGGCCCCACCATGGGTTTGTGTCCCTTTTATAACTATAGCACCAAAGCTTCTGCAGCTTGGGATGGAGCGTTCTCTTAACTGCATAAGAAACGCTTCTTTCTTAGAAATGGGATGAATTTCACAGAAGTAGTTTTCTCACCATTAATCCAGCCCAAACCATCACTCCACCACCACCTTGCTGATGTGGCAATCTTGTTGGGATATATGGACCATCCACCAACCATCCAGACCTCCATCCATCTGGACCATCTAGCATAACACGGCTCATCAGTAGAAAAGCATTTAAAATTTAGTTCTCATGTTTTTCGTATTCACTGAATGTCAATGTTTTCATCAAGCCTTTTGCTCTTATTTCCAATTTTCACCTGCTTAACCATTGTTCTTTTTCCCCATCCTGCATGAAAACACTGACTTGATCAATAATGGGGAACAACCTCCTTCAGTGGTTTCCCTTTAATTATAAACACACCTGGAAACTAAACAAATCTGTCAGAGTGTCATAGATCTAAACAGACAGGAAGAACAACACAAGCTAAATCCCTCCAAACTAGAAAAACTTAAACCCAAATGTTTCATTAACTAAAATCCTACATGCAGAATAACTTTGGTTATTCAAAGTGTAATAAAACCTGCCACCCACTTCATGTTGCTCTACAACTCCCCTCAGTTTTTACACTAAATCACTTTAAAGGTTTTAAATGTGTGTGTGTGTGTGTGTGGCGGCATTACTGACATGATTGGATGTTAATGCAGCAGCCAGTTAAATAACTGCTTCACTTCAGCTGCTTTCCTTGTAAACTGAACCTGCTTTTAGCTGCTATAATCTGCCAATCAGTGGTCAGCTCCAATGAAAACAACGTGGCGAAAGTTAACAGCCTGCAGCAAATGACTAAAATGTGACTCCAACGGCTTCATATTAGTAATAAACACAAATGGAGGCCAAATGTCCTTTTTAAGAAGCAATTTTCTACCAAGAGAGCACAACATTTGAAGAGGAGTTTAGAGAGATGTGAACAGAGCTCGTCTGCTTCCTGTAAACACACTCGGCCAGGACACACACCGGGGACGCTGTGCAGCAGAGAAATGGTTGTTTGGTGAAGTCATGTCAAGTGTGTGTGTCAGTGCCACTCACATCCGCACAGCTTCTTGTAGTTTTATTCAGTCACTCATTTAAAGCTTCATTCAATTAAAGACTGTGATGGTACTATGGAGCTGACAGGATTCCTCAGAGCTGCACTGGGATGTAAATATAAACCACTGTGATGATTTGGATTTTTTTATTTTTGGAGTCCTGCTGGCGGATGTGTGCAGCTGAAAACAAAAAATAAAAACGCAATTTTGTCTATAGATGGCCTGCAGAGTGTCTGATGTCCTCTTTTTGCCTCTGCAGCTGATGAAGAGAAGCTGGACGAGCGGGCCAAGCTGAGCGTCTCAGCTAAGCGCTCCTTCTTCAGGGTGAGTTTGTCTTCCGCCCGATTTCTTCAAACTTTACCAGGTACAGAGCTTAAAGACACGTGCTTCCAATCGGAGACACAAACACTGACTCTGTGGGACAATTGCATTTTGTCCTCCTTCCTTTGGGGACTGAGCGATGGGACTTTGGACTTTCACCCAGGTGAAACCGAACACACAGGACGCGACAAACAGCAGCGATGGCGGCATCGCGCTCTCTCAGATCGCTTTCCTACAAGAAATGTGATCGGTTATGATTTTGGAGGGAATTTTAACATTTTCTAAGCAGTCCGTGACAGACGAGGCATGAAGGATGAAGAGTCAGAAGATTTTGTTCAAATTGACAGAAATCTTGCTGTTGACTCTACTGTACAAAAGAGAAAAGCATCCTGGGTTCATCCTATTTTACAAACTAGGAAACAGCATGGTGAATACCATCATTTGATGGCGGACCTCAAGACTGAACCAGATAAATCCAGGACCTACGTTCCGACATATTCACCCTGGCGCCATGCAGCTGCCTTTTTATTTCTTTCTCTCTAATCTTTGTGTGAGACACGGCTAAAATGATCTGTTCCTCCATGTTGAAAATGTTTGCGGACGGCGCTGCTTCTAGCCTGCTCTCAGCTCATCGGTCAGTCAGTGAAGCCCCGCGCTGACTGCTTGTAGCGCCATGTGACAAAAGTTGAACATTTTTCTATTTTCTTGTGTCGCGTCGCAAGCCCCCATGTGCACGTCTGTGTGAACGAGCGCAACATTTCACATGCACGAAATGTCGCCTGGCTGAAGGAGGGCAGCGAGTTTCGCCTCATGGCGCAAGTCCCACAGGAAATGACGGAGCGATGTCGCCTCCCGTGTGCCGAGCCCATTAGACGTGCATCAGATTGAAGAGGTTAATCATCTTTAGCCTAATAGCTTCATTGCCCAGGTCAAATGTTAAGGTTTTGTAGGGAATGATGAACAGAGTCAGCAGCGTTGGGAACGTAGAGTCAGGCAGATTTTACAACTTAACCAAAGTATGACTTGAGCATTTATCGGGAATGATGTGGGAGAAACATGTTTTGTAGTTTTATTAACCTGAGCTCAGGTCCATTATTTACTCTGATTCTGAATCCTAATGTTTTGAGCTCTGTTTGGACCGTTCTGCACACCTGTCAGCTCATCTTGACTTTCCTGCTGGAACAGTTCTCCACCATAATGTTTCCCCGCCTCCATGCAGGAACTGGAGAAGAACATTGATGGTGGAGCTCCCAAACCGCGGTCCAGGAATGCAGCAGTGGACAGGAGACTACGACGGACTCAGGACCGATGCAGAACTCAGCCAGTCACCACTGAGGAAGTAGTCATAGCAGCCTCGTAAGTCCTGTTTGCTCGGTTGGTGATGTTCTGAGAGCTGTCAATCATCAACTAGCAGACACGCCCCCAGATTAATACTAATTCTTTCACAATGTTGGAAAGCTTTAACGCCTTAAATCATTCATGTGTGACTGGATGGTTAGACACATTTTCCTGATGTGCTGAACTCGGATTTCCAAACTTTGTGTACAGACGAATGTTTAGGATTGCATCAAAGGACTTTCGTGAAAGTGAAGAGATGTGAGCAATTTCTCTCGCAGCAAGCTGTCCAGATTTTCCAAAATGACGCGTTTAAATGCTTTGATCACAGCTGGCTAAGTTTTCTGGCTTTATTTCTGTATAAATACATCTCCATGGCTGGATGCTAGCAGGAAGTAAACCATAAGACCCAGTAAGCTTACCTTAACAAGAGACCCCTGTACAGCGGTCAGTATAAGATCTTTGCAGTACAGAAGATGCGCACACTAGGAAGCAGAAATCCAAGCATGTAGCATGTCAACATGACTGGATTAACCTCCGCTAAAAGACTACCAAGCATTGGCATCCAAACCAAACTCAGTACATGGGAATGTAACAAAACCATGAGAACAGGACTTCTACTAGTTTCTCTGCTTAAAGAAAAGCCAGCCAAGCAGCCAAAGAGTTGCAAGAAAAAAAAAGAAAGAAATCATATATCATGTTTTACTTTTGCTGTTTTGTGGTCAAAATTTTTATTCCAGTTCTAAAAATCTCTGCTAATGTGTTCTCCTATGACTCCTATGAAATTAAGCTACCAGGGAACTTCCAGTTCAATATCAGGTAATCAGTTCCTCATCAGACTTTACTCGTTCCTGGTTGAACCGGGCTGCTGTCCTCTGGTTTTCGTGGCTTTTATGTGGGTTTTCTTTTAGGAGAAGAAAAGTTTACATTTCTTCCGTGTTCCAGGTGAATTTACTGTCAGTCACACGTAGCTTGATTTTGAGCTCACGTCTCTGCTTTTAAGACGATTATACATAGAGGCCTTGTAGATGTGAAAAACGACTTCCAATCCAACTTAATTTATAAAGCACTTTAAAACAAGCACAGTGGACCAAAGTGCTGTAGTCAAGCAGTCAAGTCCAGTGGTGATAAATGGATTACTTGGTCAGAATTTCGGATACGTCATTTCAGACAGGAGCCAGAAAAAAATGGGCCTCGTCAAGAAGTTAATGATGAACCATTAGTTAAAGCCGATCATCAGTTTCACTCTGAAAATTTCATGTCTTTGCTTCAGCATGGAAGTCACCTGACTCATTCCCCCTGTCACCTCTGTGTGTGTGCGTAGCGTCCCCTCTCGTGTTCCACACATGACGATGGTTCATACTGCTGCAGTGCGTGCTGACAGCCCCACCCTAGTTTGCAGCCGTGCCCATCCCTACAGGTACATGCAGGTGCACGCATGTGTCTGCTCATGACAGCCTGCAGTGACTAACACTGGTCCTGACTGGTGGTCCTGATCCACCTCAGGGTGGTTCTGTGTGCAGTAACAGTGTTCCCTCCTGTAGTTTCCAGTGATCGCACATTACTCACGTGACTCACTGCGCATGTGTAACAAACTTCTTTAAAACTTTTGTTGGATAAACACAGACCACAGCTCTGTCTGAGATGTAGCATGACACATGTGGACTTGCACGAGTTCCCTCATATCCGACCTGAAGTCTTTTTTTCGTCATTCTTCTTTATCTCTGGGGTGTCATCCTCCCCTCAGCCTGCAAGCGTCTTCACAGCAGAGCTCTGCTGGCCGGGAGCAGGTGCAGGAGATCCGGCAGAAGGATCGGGTCAACCTGCAGATTTCCACAATGGAGAAGAAGCAGAGTCAGGGTCAGGAGGAGCCGGACCTCTGCACCCTCAGCCTGGCAGAAAAGATGGCACTGTTCAACCGGCTCGCACAGCCTCCAATCAGGGTGACCCACAGCAGAGGAGACACCCGGCAGCGCAGAGCCAATGCTCGCTACCAGACCCAACCCATCACTCTGGGAGACATGGAACAGGTAAGGAGGAGCATTTTTAACCTGCAGCATCATCATTCCCGCTAAACTGACTTCATGCTTTCTTCATATGATAGACTTCCGGCGCACGGTACACGTTAAAACATTCCATCTACATCTTATAGAAAAGAGAAGGAGGTGAAGAATGTCATGTCGGAGCAGAGAAATTTAGTCGCATAGCAAATCATTTAAATAAAAATCTTATTAATGTGAATGAGATGAAAAGAAAATGCTTTCATTTTCAAGCTACAGCCCAGTCTAACATGTAAATAAAAATAGGATGCAATGATTTACTAATCTCAAGGCATATTTTATTCCTTTATAAAAACAACATATCAGATGTTGAAACTGAGACATTTCATGGAAAATATGAGCTCATATTGAATTCAATGGGAGCAACACATCTGTAATAAGTAGCTCCAGGTTGATATTTAGCATCGTGTAGCATCTCCTTCTTTTAACATCTGGGAAGTGAGACCAGTTGCTGGAGTTTAGGAGAGGAATTTTAGCTGCTCTATAGTCCTGGACCTTCGTTGCTGGATTTCTACTTTCATGATGCTCCAGATGTTTTGTATCGGTGAGAGGTCTGGACTGCAGGCAGCCAGACTCTTCTCCTGTCAAGCCATGCTGTTGTGATGGATGCAGGATGTGGTTCTGCATAGTCTTGCTGAAATCTGCAAGGCCTTCCCTGAAAGAGGCGTTTCTGGTAAAGCATTGATGGAGCTTTACCAATTTTCAGTTTTAACATCAGATGTGTTCTACAGGGAATGAAATATAAGTTTATTACATTAGTAAATCACTGCATTATGTTTTTACTTTACTGGGAAAGTGGGGTTGTAAGTGCACATGATGACTGAAGAAACATTGGCTGTAAAACCTCTGGTAGAGACCGTGAAGCAGCTTAAAGCTCATGTTGAAGGATGTGTGCATGTTTCTGCTCCAGGAGCTTTCAGACATTGACAGTGAAGATGAACAGGAGCTGTGTGGCAGCCTGGCTGAACTCCTCCATGTAAGCTTTCTCAGACCAGCCACCCTGCACTTGTATTGGAGGATGACACAGCCCGAGATCTCTTATCAGAAATGACCGAACATTTCTGCTGTTTGGTGTGATTTCATCATGAATGTGTCATGCATGACTCTGCTACTCATAAAGCTCTCAGTCAGCTCTTGCTGACTGTTTGCTGGACCTATTTAAGACTGGTGGATGGGCTTGAAAGACGCCTCTGTGGAGGAAGAATGGATGCAGTTCAACTCTGTCATTGCTTGTTTGAAACTAGAAGCAGCTTCAGGGAGAAAGAAAGGAGTTAAAGGAACTGGTTTACATGCTACATGTTGCTAGAGTTTTTTCATGGCTGTCTATTGTTGCTTTGTACGTGCTGGTCAGCAGAAGTCAGGTCAGTCCAGTGAAGAAATGCTTTGTAATGCTGGATGCACTGTGCTGGCATGGCTTGGTGATGTGGGCTTGCCTGTGTACGGCTGCCCTTTTGATGCTCAGGAAGTGCAGTGAGTCAGGCTGTTTTTAGTCAGCATGATTCTCTCCTCTGCTTGTCTGTGCACTTTGTCCAAACTGTTCCTCACCTCTGACACCAACTGACCCACTTCTCCATCCCACCTCCTGATTATACAGCTTCAGAACGGTTCCGCCTCTCGGTTCGGATGTCTCCCTTCCTCATCAGCCTCCTCTGCACTCAGAGCAGGAGGCACCGTCTCCACCGACACTGCCGGAGACATCCACATACCAAGAGGAACAGCCTGCGTGGAGCCCACCCCTCCCAGCCTCGACAGGCCTCTGCATCCTCGTCATGCCTTCAGGTCCCAGGACTCCTCCTCCTCGGACCACCACAAGTACCACATCTCGCACCAGGAAGAGGACGCAGCTGATCTGAGAGCAGCCAAGAGGAAGCTGTCTTCTCCAGAGAGAGTGGTCAGGCAACTGGCTCTGCCCCATCCCCAGACTGAAAGAGAAAGGTGGGAGGAAGAGGAGGAGGAGGAAGAAGGGAGGGTGGAGAGGCCGGGAGCCGTGCAGAGCTCAGAGAGCCACAACTTTCAGGAGAGCCAGGGGCACAGGGGGGCTCCGAGAGAGGACAGACCCCAGTTAGACCGAGCCGTTGGTGGAGGTGAGAGCATCTGTTTGTTTCTTCTTCTCTATCATATTTTCTTTGTCCTGTAAGTTTGTTCTATCGAGCAACAACCTGCTCAAGTTCAATGCTGAAAGTTTCTGCCAGATTTAAGTTTCCTTTTTACAAAGGAGCAAAAAAGCTTCCTGGATGTGTGAATTAGGATGTTGTTGGTGTTTAAATGTAAAGGGTTTGATGTGTTTGCTGTTAAAAAAGGCCAAAGGAAGTCAAAAGTTAGCTGCATCTTGTTTTTCATTAGTTTGTCCACAAAAGTGAAAATATTTATTTATCTGGTAAGTTACTGAACATTACAATAAAAGTTTAACAGACTGATCAGAGTTTCAGTTTCCTGTGTGAAAATGTTGCTGTAGCTTTTAGGCTTCCTTTGTGTCTGAGCAGCAGCACATCGAAACAGACACTTTGTCTCAGAATCGGTCAGAAAACGCTTGGATGTCTGTCCTCCGAGTCCTGCCTCCACAAGCAGACCCAGTGTTTGTGGCTGAAGTGTGTGATGGGAGCCTGCTGAATCTGCTCCAGGAGAACAGTGATTGGACGTCTGATGAAATGTTTGGGTTACTATGCAGGCTGTAATTTTTATTCATCTGAGTTCAGTCCATCATGGAGACTGTAACATTTATATTGTCACGTCATTGATTATTACTGTGTTCACTCCTAGAGTCTGCAGTTATAACATCCGAGCCTGCAGCCGGCCTGGTTAAGCCTGATCAGGAAGACGAGCTGAGCAGCGTGATGGCGGCTCGACACATGTCCATCAAAGAGAGGTGAGCACAGCAGGCTGATGGAGGGTACTTCAGCTTGAAGCATTTCTCTCTGACTGAAGGAAAGTGTCTCTTATGTGCTGTTTGAGATGTAGGTCTGATGGGGGTGATGGAAAATTAGATCACGAGGACAAGGCAGAGTGAGTTAGTAGGTTATTAACTTTTCTTTTCCCCCTGGGTTTCCATGGATGAAAAGTGGAATAATAAAAGAAACAATATGTTGAATGTGACTAAGATTAATATGTTCATATTTGGTGCTCATGAATGATTCTAAACCTGCACAAGACTTGATGATTTACATAGATGGATGGATCTTGACTTGTTCATTAAAATTGCTTCAACTTTATCTGCTGAGTGATTAAAAAGGATCAAAATCTGATCTAAACTCAGCAGTGTTTAATTTTTAATGCGCAGTGTTGTGTAAGCTCAGTTATGTCACCCGAGTTAATTGGGCCTGCCGGGTAAACGGGTCAATGCTGATCGCGCTTCAATTGATTGATGACATAATGGAGTTACATGTGAGATGGTGTCAGAGGTGTGATCTCCCTATCTTCGGTCACATGGATCATATCCCCATGTTCAGAGCTGCAGCTGGGGTCTGGTGGAGACATGGTAGAGCTGTATGGGTACGGTGTTGATTCGGTTCAATTCAGCTTTATTTGTACAGCGCCAATTCACAATAACTGCATCTTAGGACACTTTTACAGACAAAACAATTTGACCCAATTTATTGTGATTTAATCAGTTTTCATAACAGCAAATTCATAATAAACAGCCTAATTAAGGAAAACCAACAGATTGCATTAATCTTGACTTCGATCCCCCATCTTGAGCATGCAAGAGGCAACAGTGGAAACAGGAAGAAATAACATCTAGCAGAGCTCGGCTCAGGGAGGTTGTCTGCCTCAACCGGTTGCGGTGCCGAGGACAGAAAAGAGACAAAGAGACACTACAACTACATTAATATGTTTCTACATGGAAGATACAGAGCAGAGAGATGAGAAGGAAGCCTTCAGTTCATCGTGTGATGTCCCTCAGCAGTCATCTAAAGATGGCTAGATCAGACCTAACTATAAGATTTATCAAAAAGAAAGGTTTTAAGCCTGATCTTAAATGTAGTGAGGTTGTCTACCTCCTGAACCAAGACTGGGAGCTGGTTCCATAAGAGAGGGGCCTGATAGCCGAAGGCTCTGCCTCCCATTGTACTCCTAGGAACCACAAGTAGACCTGTAGTCTGAGAGTAAAGTGCTCTGTTGGGAATATATGGAACTATGAGATCTTTGATATACAACGGAGCCTGGTCATGGAGAGCTTTATAGGTAAGTAGAAGAATTTTAAATTAAATCCTGATTTAACAGGAAGCTGATGGAGAGGCTAAAACTGGTGAAATATGATCTCTCTTGCTAGTTCCCATCAGAACCATTGCTGCAGCTTTTTGGATCGGCTGGAGACTTCTCAGGACATATTTGGGACGGCCTGTTAAAAAGGAATTGCACTAATCCAACCAGGAAGTAACGAAAGCATGGACTAGTTTTTCTGCAGCACTCTGAGATAGGATGTCCCTACTTGTATCTATGTTGCGTAAGTGGAAGAAGGCAGATCTTGAAACCCGTTTTAAATGCCAGCCAAAGGACTAATCCTTGTCATAAATAACTCCAAGGTTCCTTACTGTAGTACTGGAAGCCAAATTAATGTAATCCAGATTAATTGCGTAGCGAGACAATTTTGTCTTTTTTCAGGTCCAAAGACGACAACCTCAGTCTTGTCTGAATTTAGAAGTAGGAAATTTAGAGTAATCCTAGTCTAAATGTTTTTAGGACACTTTTGTAATCTAACAGATTGATTTCATCAGGTTTCATTGTGTATCTGAGTATCATCTGAGTGTCATACCATAATGTCTAAGGATATTACCTAAGGGAAGCATGTTTAACGTGAAAAGTACTGGTCCAAGTACACTATCTTGAGGAACTCCATGACTTACTCTGGTGTTTGAGAAAGACTAACAAACTAAAATCTATCAGATAAATACGACTTAAACCATCCGAATGTCGCGAGCAGTTAGTGATGGTGCTGTGGCGGAGACAAGGTGGAGATGTAATGGTGCTGTGGTGGAACTCCCCGGCTGTGAGATGACCTCTGCTGTCTCCGTTTTCCTTCTTTTCTCTCATTCATTCCAGCCACTCTGACAGTTTTAGTACACCTGTCGTCCTTCTGCCAGCAGCCTGGTTCTGATTGGTTCTGGTTCTGTCTCTGCTGTGCGTTTGCTGTTGTAATAAGGCTTAACTGTGGGAACGTCCCTGTTCTGACAGGTTTCCTCAGTGATGCCACCTTGTGTAGAAGGTTTTAATCATCTGACACTGTATCTGTGTGGTGACAGTTTGGACTGATGTGCATGTCAGAAGAGAGATCATCTGAGGCTAAAAGTCCATCTGAACACAAACTAGTGATGAAAAGGGAATCTGAATGCAGTGTCGGGAATATGAGTCCAGGTAAGGATGTAGACCGCCTGTGGTTTCTGCTCGGTGGACAACTGACGGCTGCATGATGCCCCTGGATTCTGCTTCATACTAAAGTAGAGTGAAGGAGAAGTAAAACAAAGTGTGTATTTTTGTACATAGATGTGGGATTTGTCCTGTTTTCTGTGAATGCAACTGCTAGTTATGTATTAATGAAATTTCTTTTGGTTCCCCTCAGAGTGGCCTTGTTGAAGAAGAGTGGCGAGGAAGACTGGAGGAACAGGATCAATAGGAAGCAGGATGTGGTACAGGTTGCTGTGGGCGAGCAGCAGGCTCAGCTCCTGGAGGTGGAGCAGAGCTTCAAGGAGAAGGTAACCACCAGCTGAGCTGCCTCCACCTAAACAGGATCTTCTGAGTCATCCTCCTCACACACACAGAGCTGAGAACACACTCCTGACAGCAGAGTTAATCTGTGTCACATCATGACTGAACATCTCTGTCTGATCTAACCTGCAGAATCAAAGAAACATCAGATCAGTTACGGCTGCAAAAAGCACCTCTAAGCAGAGAGGTTGTGTGTCATCCTGTCTTCTTTCTTCTCTTTCTGCACCAGTTGCTGCATGTTGTTCTTCTTTGACATGATCTGTTGTTATTCCGGTCCTGGAAGTTGAGCTGATGCTGCAGGACCAGTCAGACATGCCAATCTCACTAAGATAACGTGCAAAATAAAATCACCTGGCTCTGATCCACGGTCTCATCAGCTTTGATTCCAGAATTTTCCAGCTCATCTGCTTCTCACTGTTGTCATTCTGCCTCCTCTTCATCAACTTCATCCTTTGTGTCCATGTGTCACCTGTCCTCAGGTGTGTAATAGCATTTTATCATAATCTGGGTTCATTTCAGCCAATCATAACCAAGGACTGCAAATTTCTAAAGAACAATATTTATAAATACCACATATGTAAATGTTAGAAAAGTCCAGTGTGAGGATCATTAGTCATTAATAGGGCTGGGGGGAAAAATCTTTTTAAATGACATAAACCCAATATTGATTCATAAAACTGGAGATCAATTTTTTTTGCGTGTCCTCGTTTCCGGTTACATGACCCTACTCTCGCGTGACTTACCGAGGTGCCATAACAGCATTTCTGGCTCTGAATCTGGGAAACACTGTATTGTTATGGTACAGATTATTACATGTTTTTATTGTCAAGTAAATGCACAGTGTTTTATATACATTTTAAAAAAAGTTTTGTATTCATTTGTATTCAACAGCAACAGCTTTTGGATGTATTATTAATATCCTATTTTTATTAATGCACCAGGTTAGTTTCCCAATAGCAGCTATTACTGCAGGTAAACACACCTCTGGTGTCCTCTGCCCTGGATCTGTTCAGTAATTCTACCCCACAGCACGTTTGTGAAAGCAATTGTGTCAACAGTCTACGGGGGGATTGGTCCTTACAGCCATCTTTAACTACAAATACTTCATTAAATTGAACTTCATTGTCAATATAATTAAAATGTTGTAACTAAAAGTAATGTAATTCATGTAATGGCTAAAAAACTGACCCAAATCGATATCAGATCAAAACGGATTGGATCGAATCGTGATAATTGATTCTTGAGAATCAGAATCAAATCGATTCTTGAAATTTGAATCGATACCCAGCCCTAGTCATTAACTATTAAACAGACCATGAGGGGAACTAGTAGAATGCAGTATTTTCCCAGCAAGAACATCCGGTTAGTATTTCCACTTTCAGTGGTCATTGTAAACTTTTTCATTCGATTTTATTGCAGGCTCATCAGGTCAGTTTATACTCTGATTTTGTTTCATTTTAAATGTAAAAATGAATGAATTGAAACATTTTCTGTGTTTAGGGATGTAATGTCGGTATTTTTAGCAGCAAATGTGAAGTTTGATCGTCAGACTACAGAGTGGTGCAGCCTGAAACCTGATTTGTAATAAGTGAAGCCTGAGTTTCCTCTCAGCTGCGTGTTGCATGTTCCTGTCTGTCCTGTGTTGTCCGAAGTTTGCATGTCCTCCTCCTGTAACAAATAAAGCTGCTTTCTGTCTCTGCATGCTGACTGTGTTTCTGTTCCACCATCCTCAGGATGACAGCATGCATCAACCTCTCTGTTTAGATGTATTCTGCTGCTGCACGGCTGTTTTTTCTTTCCAACTGCTTATCAATGACGCACACAGTCTGATTTTAGCTTGTCAGTTGATTTGAGCTCGGGTGGAGCTTTGCTTTGATTCCCGTGGGACTGATCAGACACTCGGGCTTTGAAGAGGTTTATCTGGGTCGTGTTAAACCACAATGTTTTATTTATGAAGATCTTAAACCCTCAACTAAGTTTCAGGGCAGGTCACAAGAAGGGACGGTGGATTCAGCACATTTCCTGTTTTTATATCCGAGTAAAGATGATCCTGTTTCAGACAAACGCCACATATTCATCCTAGCCCAAACCGGGCGGTGAAGCTGAGCTTGCCATGTGATTTCTGCTGGGACCTCAAAACATGTCCTTTCTCTTCGGCTGCTGTCTGTAGGACGATGAAGGTCTGATGAAGATGATCGGTGACTTCGCTGTGTCTGACCAGCTGTGGGTAAGATCAATGTGCAAACAGTCACACACAGCCATGCTCTGCTGCTGACATAAGAACAGCGTGTGTGTGTTCATGTGGTGGTAAGTGGGCTGTACTTATATTACACTCTTATAGTCTTATTGACAACTCAAAGCACTTTTACACTACAAGTGATAATCACACACTCACACAGCGCCTGTTAGTATTAACTTTCATAGAACTGTGTTCTGGAGCTGCACTTCAATTAAAGCCAGGAATTTGTAAAATGGATTGGGGATAACAGAATATTTGATATTTATATTCAGGCTCCATAAACAAGAAAAGCTTCACTTTTAGAAGTCTGCGTATTTGGTAATTACCCACATCTAAAGTTAGACTGACATCAGCCTGGCGACATTACTCAGAATTAATTGAACTTTTTCATCAGCACATGAAGCATCTGATTCTACAGCTGAGACATGAAACCTGGAACGTTGCTTCCCTGTTTCCTAACTCCCAGATGTTTCTGCTGATGATTGCCCTCTATATATTTCCTCTCAGTATTACCTCCTTTTGTATCTCCTCTCTGTGTATTTCCCTCTTCTGTATTTCCTACTTATGTTTTTCTTCTCTTTATTTCCTGTCTCTGGCCTCCATAGGAGCCGGTCTTTGCTGCTGCCCTCTCTCCTCCCTCTGAGCCTTCTCTCCACGCTCCTTCCTGCGATGACACACTCAGCCAGGTATGGCATGCTTGCATACCCACCTGCATCATTAAATCAGCTAAAATCTACTCCCACATTAGCAACCTAACTTCTAGACTGTGTGTCAGCTTTTTCCTTTTACGGTATGTTGCTGAGCTGGTCCTAATGGTTAATTAGCTCTGCTGCTTTCTCAGCTTCCTGATTACTACTGCTCTGTTGCAGTCCCAGGTTATGTCTTTGCTTGGCTAGTATTGCAGCCCCTGCACTCATACTGCTTCTGCAGAGAATTTTCTTCCTTCATATTTTCATCCTTACTCTTACTTCTCATCTTGCCCTATCTTCCTTTTGTTGACCCTTTGGCTAAAGGTCACCAGATCTCCAAGGGCCATACAGGCGGATGCAAGACACCCCTGGAGAAGAAAGGTGACCTGTCCATCCCACCCTGCTGTTCTCTGGAGGAAGCCTTCACACACACACATACCCAGCAGTCAGAATCAGCACCAAATGATCTGCAGTAAAATCATCACCTTTAACATCAGGACTCACTACAACATAAAAACATAGATACAGAACATGCAGACATGAGTGTGTTAGCTTTGTTTTACCACTTTGTTTTGGTGAAAGTTAAATATTGCATATTTAGGACTCACCTGGATCTGGTTTGGATGAACAACTCCAATATATCTGAGTCGGATGTCTAATAACGTTCTGATAAAGATAACCGTCACTGTGATGGAGGAGATTTAAATAATAAAGGGGGAAGGGGTGTTTTCAGTCTCTAAATGGATCTGGGGATGCACCCCATATCACAGACTGATGATACAAGACCGTAAGAGCACCATCAGCAGGGGGTAGTGATGTCTCTTCCCTGTTTCCTCAGAGAATTGCAGACAGTGACACAGAGACGATAGAAGCTCACATGTCCATCCAGGAGAGGAAGCAGCAGATTGTGGCCCAGGAGGAGGCCTGGAAGACCAAAGGCCACAGAGCGGCCAATGACTCCACCCAGTTCACAGTGGCTGCACGCATGGTGAAGAAAGGTCAGGGTGCATACTGGACACACACTCTGCAGGATGGTTAACTTCTTATTTCAGCCTCAGCTCTGACTTAATCTGACTGGTCTCCAGGTATAACTTCTGTTTTCTATCAATACAAACATAAATTAGAACACAATATACAAAACAGGCAGATATACAGCAACCAGGAAAATTCAAATCCAAACCCACACAGATCTGCTCTGCATAAATCAACACCTCAAGCATCATGAACTTTTTTCTGTGTACCTTGCAGGCCTAGCGTCTCCCTCTGCACTCCAGTCCCCAGTTCTGTCCAAATCAAAGAATTGCAGCCATGCCATTTCCATGCCTCAGGAAGGTCAGTTTTACTGCTGTCAAACTCTGCTGAGAGTCTTTGGTTTCCTGTTATGTCCTCCTGTGGTGCCCTCAGGTTTAGGAAGCTGCTGCTCTTAGCCTCAGCTGTCAGCAGACACACCATTTCTAAACGGGTTGAAATGTTCTGTTTGCAGAGATCAAAGCTGTGCCAGATCTGAACCTGGAGTCAGACAGGAAGCTGGATAAACTGGAATCATTCCTGGATAAGCTACACAGTAGAGGTGAGTAGTAAGTTTTAAATATGTACAGGCAGAAGGACAAGAACAAAATTAGGAAGCTGTTGATATTTAAAACCTGAAAAGAGATAACATCCATATGTTCACTCCACTTCTGTACATCCTCAGTTTCCGGATTACCGGAAGCCACCATCGCTGTAACCGGGAAGAAGGTGAAGGAAGTGATGACCCTCGAAGATGAAACTTTTTCCAAGTTCTACCCCCAAGTGGATGATCTTCCTGCCAACACCAGCAAGGTGGCAATATATGACGACTTTGATGCCATATTCGACCCCCAAATGCCAAAGTAAGCCGTCGCTGTCAGAAGTTGGTGTTAAAATCTCAAGCCAAAGCGTGAAAGTTTGAGTTTAAACTCCCCTCACAGGCTGACCTCAGAGATGGTGCAGCACAAGCTGGCGGTGCGTCCAACCCGAAACGTCCAGTCGTCCAGGAACCCTCTGAAGATGCTGGCTGCCAGGGAGGACATCCGGCATGAGTACACGGAACAGAGGCTCAATGTTGGTCTGCTGGAGAGCAAACGGATGAAGGCTGAGAAGAGTGAGTGAAGATTTAGCTTCTTTTCTGAATAAAATACAACTCTGAATGGATGTTCGGTTCAGTCAGGCCCAGTTCACATACAAACTTTTAAGTCGTGTTGCAGTCTTTGGTATCACAGGAGGTGTAAACAGACCTCATGTCTTCCTGTGTCTCCATGTAGGAATTAATGGCCCCAAAGCATCTATCATGTGCTGTAATTTTATCATAGGTTATTTCCATCTGAGGATTACAGCTAAAATGTTAATCGTGTGTTTTTTCCTCTTTTGCTCTGTTTGTTGCAGTGAATAAGAGCTCTGCTCTTTCTGAAGTGGCTCTCGCCGGTCTGGCCAGCACAGAAAACTTCAACAACGTCAGCCTGCGCAGCATCAGCGTCTCGGAGCAGATGTCCAACAACAGCGCCGTGCCGTACAAGAAACTCATGCTGCTGCAGGTCAAAGGTCAGTTGAGTGAAGCTGCTGTGAACGTACTGATCATCTTGTAGTTCTGATGCTGATGGGAGGATGGCCATCGTTGCAGATTTCCAGGAAGTTGAGAGAGTGCTAATCCAAGTTTGTCCATTCAGAGGTTATTTGAAAAAGGGGATGAGACTTTGTCTATTTTGACGTCTTTGCTGCTCCTCCATGTTTGTTAGTGACAGCTGGGGCCAACTTAGCGACTTTGTCCTGTTCGTTTTCACTCCCCTCCAGCAATTTTTTTAAGCGACTAGCAACAGATCTAGCGAATTTTTCTGGTATTATTGGAGACTTTTGGGGACTGACGGCCCCCGTCCAAAAGACTTGGTCCTGACGCAGCTCTCACGGATCCGCTCTGTTTCATCGCCAGGCTTAAAATGAAACGTAGAAAACTGCTGCTGGTCCCTCGCTGGCTTACCTTCAGATATTAATGTCTATTAATGAAGAGTGTGGAGTGTTGACATGTTCCAGACTCCTAATTAAAAAACAAATTACACCTAATAAAATAAAAATAAAATAAAAAAAAATTGACTGAAGAATTTAGTTTTATTTAATGTTTTGCTGATCAGGCAACAGTGCATCTGAAGCATTTCCACTCATGGAAAATGCTGCGTCAGAAGATGAAGCACCAATTGTTGCTCATTGTTTTTTTCTGTTTTTTTGTAGCAATTTTGAGCACTTTTTTCTTTTTAAGCCTAGTTTAAGCACCTTTGTTTAAATCTATAAGAATAACATAATAAGCCTAAGTTGTAGTTTAAAGTTAAAGTTGTTATTATTGAGTAAAAGTTTTGACCCTTGATGGTGATTTTAAATGACTTTGTGTGAAGGCTGATTTAGCCTTGCTAAACACAAATAAAACGTAAACATTCATTTTTTGTACAGTTTTTATTTCTAAAATGTTTTACTGAAGGTGTTTCATAGACTTGGCAAAATTTTGAGTTTTACAGCATCTGTTGTGGCATTTTTGGCAGTTTTTCTGAGTTTTTTTATTTTTTTATATATCAAGTTTATATCATATCGACCGAAATTAAGAAATATATTGTGATACAAGTTTTGGCCATATCGTCCAGCCCGACAAGAAGGTTTGCTGTGTCTGTCAGCGTCGTGTCCAGAGCATGGAGGCGCTACCAGGAGACAGGCCAGTCCATCAGG
>JBAMHW010000019.1:29289373-29300640 GCA_037177495.1 Rhadinocentrus ornatus | reverse complement strand
CCCTGACTGGGTCGCCTGGAGGAGGGGGTCTGATTGTTGAAAGACCCAAAACCCCCTGTGATCCCAGGTTACATCACCGATGATGTGTCCATGGGCACCATAAGGTGTATCTAAGAGCTCCAGCTTTCTCCTGTAGGTCTTTTCACACCTCCTTAGCCCCACCTTTAATGCCTAAATCCTCTTGATCTCATCCCAGTCTCTTCACCTAAAGAATTGTTTCTTATTAATTATTCTTATGAAGAATATTCTTCAGGTCACTGGTGATCCAGGCCTTGTGAAACTGTGAACTATCCTGGTTTGGATGATGGTATCCTGACAGAATTTAATGTAATCAGTCCAGTGGATGCAGTCCATGATCAGATCATGTCCTTTTCATGTGTCTGGCAAAAAGCATCCCATGCTGTGATATGAAAGCAGTCCTGCAAAATCACAGGTTTCCTGACTCCACCTCCTTACAGACTTGGTGGAGAGAGGCAATCTTTGAACTTAAAGTTTTAAATCCACACCAGGTTGCGATCTATCTTTCAAGCAGAAGGTGAGGGGTGGCATAAAACATGTTTTATTGAACTGAAAAAATTAAACTCTAAACCAAACCCAAATAAAACAACACAATACGCCAGCCCTTAAAGTTTAGTTTGACCGGGCCCACCCCTTAAAGGGTGGACCTTTTATGCCACATGGTGACCCTGCCAACTGTTAAGAATCTGCCATCAACACCCAGATCGCCAACACAACATTAGGGCAATTAACTTAAATAAAAAAATAAAGACCTACAGAAGCCCATGAGGTCTGGATTTTCACACAATTTAAGGATTGCACTGCCTGCTGCCCTTACCTCTTTCCCTTTTCGAACGTCTTAGTCCGCCTTAGCAGTCCCGAGCAGGTCTGCTCAGAAGCAGAACATGCATTGGTCCAGGATCTCAACATAAAGCCGTGTTTTAGTGAAGCACATCATACCACACTCGTGTTATTCCTTCTAAGTATTAAGCAGTGGGCAAAGTTTATCTACAATTTTTCCCAGATACCTCATGTTCAACTTGATGACCCATGGAACCAAGCATTTATATTGGCTTATGCAACCATTACATATCACTATCACATTCACTGTCACAGATTTAGTTGCACCATCATCCATCTTTGTATTGTTATATTGGGGCTCATTGTAAACATGAGAGCACAAGACATTTTACAAAATACTTGCACACTTGCAGCTGAGGTACATTAAATGAAATGGGCAGAGATATGGTACCACCTTTGATACTGTTTTGATATTACAATTTGTCGAAAGATTACTGTATGGAATTACAACCCCTGGCAAAAAATTATAGAATCACCAGACTTGGAGGATGTTTATTCAGTTTTTGTTTTGTTTTATTTTGTAGGGGGAAAAAAACAAACAAACAAAAAAAAAACATATCGGTGTGAATACCAATGATCAAACTTCTCCAAGCTTCTCTTTGCAGAGAGGCACCAGCAGGGCTGCCCACGTTCTCCTTCACTTTTTGCTACTTAAAAAAATAGAGGATGATCTTTCACAGTGGAGGCACTTACCCATATCACTCATGGGGAGGGTTGCCACCATTAAAATGATGGTTCTACCTAAAGTTTACCTGTTTTCAATGATACCCACTAAACCATCCTCCAGCTGGTTTAAGTCGCTGGACACATATCGACATTTCTATGGAAAAACAAGCCACCACATATCAGTCTAAAAACTTTGCAAGAGACTAAAGATAGAGGTGTATTGGACTTACCCAACTTTAATCACTATTTCTTAGCTAGCAGGCTGCAATATATCTCCACATTGCTTAAACCAAGCGGTCTGGATGAACCATGGTTAGATGTAGAGCAAGCATTGTGTGGAGATCTAGTTATCTATAGCTTGGTTAATAGCTTGGTGGGAATTTCTAAAAATAACCAAGTTCACTTATTTCATGTAAGCTTCCACCCATCTGGAACAACCCTTACAAATTTATCTCCAGTTTAAAGAATCAATTTTGAAATTAATTAATTTGAATCAATTAAAAATCAATTAATCGATTTTTTTTTTAACCCAGCCCTATCTGTCACAATCAAATATTTGCTCACACTGCACTGATAACACGACTGACTACTTCCATGCCTTTGGTGCCTTATGGTTGTAAGTCCTTGGTGGTTTCCTGTGGTGGGGATCTGGACGGCTCCGTTGTGGGGGTAGCACTGTGTTCGGTGGGGGAAGAGTAGTGGGGGCGGTTGGGGTTGTCTTGTGGTGGTGGGGTGTGGCCACTAGTGGTGCCAGGGGGTCTGGGCCTGCACAAGTGTGCTGCCACGGGCTGGGCTGGTGCATGCCCCTTGTGTCTAGTTGCTGCCCCTGGACTCAGGGTGTAGCCTGGGGTAGGAGGGGTGTAAGGGTTTGTGGAGACTTTTGGGGGAGGCGTGTGGGGGCTCGGGTGGTGGTCTGTGGGCCTGAGCTCTCCTGCTGTCATCTTCCCCCTCCTCTCCTTCCCCCCTAGGCATGTGGTGGGTGGGGGCCTTCTGGGTTTGGTGACGGCTCATTGGTTGTGGTCGCTGTGTGTCCTGGTTGTAGAAACACTACTCCTGGCCTGTCTTGCCCTTGGGGTTCTTCTGGGCAAAAGGGGTGCCTACTGCTGCCAGCAGCTCACCTTCTGGAGGGAAGTCCGCTTCCCTCTGGACCCCTCTCTTTCCCACACTATCTTATGTGTAGGGGGGTGGGGGTAGGTAATGGGAGGAAGGGGGAATGGGTGATGGTACCCTGGTTCCCGAGGTGTGCAGCTAAGACATTGGGGTGGGTGCTGGCCCATCCTGGGTGGAGCCTGGTCTCCTGCGCATTGTGTGGGCATCTCTGTCTTGTCTTGGGGGGACAGTCCTGGATGGCCGGTGCCTGGCCGGGTCAGCAGCTGCCTTTCTTGGCCCACCGGTGCCTATGCCCCGTGACAGTGGGGGACTCTGGCTGGGGCTTTCCTCTGCCGCCCTCTGAGTGGGTCCGGCGTGGTCTTTATGGTGGGGTAGCTTGGGTTGGTGCTCCAGGATTTCTGCTGATAGCCAAGGTCTCTGGGCCGCCCTAGTCTGCCTCTAGCCTCCGTAGAGGCATGGTCACATTTGGTGGATTACACTCATCTCTGATCCCTCCTCATTCCTTATCCTCTGCATGCTGACACAGTCACTGAGGTGCAGCAGATAATTTAAATTTCATACTAAAATAAGCAATAAACAAGCATCAAATTTGGTACATATGTTCATTAATGGCCACTTTTCAGAAATTACCAGATGGCTATACAAAATTTTAAAATGGTCACCGTTTTTCAACATGGCCACCCATCAAGGTTTTGAAATAATACTCACGTACCTCTGATCATGTTTTTAGGCATTTATTTTAGTTTTAAATATATTTGGTAACACAAATTATGTGCATTTCTGTTCAATATTCACTATTATATATACAAACTAAAATGGCAGCAATAAACTATCTTGTTTTGGGCTTAAACTTATGCCCCATTAGCTGATCAAGAACCTGAGGCCATTGTTCTCATTGTAGATGGCTCAGCTTTGATCCATGCCCTGCCTCCCAGAAGAGCTAAGACATTTGAGGACTACGCAGCTCTCGACTTCCTACTAGTAATACACGTGTAGAGCAGCAAGTACACAATGACACATCTTGTCTTTGACGTGTACAGCCCAACAAGTCCTAAAGCTGAAACCAGGTAGAAAAGGTGGCCGGAAAGGAAGATGCAAAGTAACAAACAATGCAATGAATGCAATTGCATCTAACTGCGGTAACTTCCTGACACAGTGACAATAAGACTGATTTGTACCACTTTCTTGCAGATAAGGTTGTCCAAATGTCTGCTCCAAAGTTGTTGATTGTTACAAAGGGATCAGCTGTCTTCAGCACTGGTGAAACTGATCTTGATAAGGTGGATGGATGCTCTCATGAGGAGGCTGAGAGTCGAATTTTTGTACATGTCAAACATGCTGCAGAACATGGGAGTCAATCCACCATGATCAAGACAAATGACACAGATGTTGTTGTCTTGGCTCCAACTGTCTTTATCAGCCTTCAAAAGTCTGGGCTACAGCACATGTGGGTATCATGTGGGCGAGGCCAGAACCTCCATTGGATTAGTGTGCATGACCTATTCCCTATTCCATGATGCTGGCCAGGATTAGGTAAAAGGCTTGTTACTCTTTCATGCCTTTACATGATGTGACACTGTTTCGGCCTTCCGCTACAAGGGCAAGAAAACGTTGTGGCAGACACGGGGAATATGTCCAGAGGCTTCATCTGTATTCTTTAAGTGTCTACCCTCCCACAGTGGAGGACTGTGACGTAGAGTTTCTGGAAAATGTTGTCATTCTAATGTATGACAGATCTAGCATGGTTGCGACTGTGGATTAGGCTAAGCTTGACATGTTTGCCAGAAAACAGAGGCCTTATGGATCAATCCCACCAACCAAAGCAGCTGTACTCCAACACACCAGACGTGCGGCCTACCAGGCTGGCTGTGTGTGGGCCCAGGCAACCCAATGTGAGTCAGAAGCAGAGGATCCTGCAGACTGGGGATGGCAAATGATAGGTGAGGATTGGAAGGTCTATTGGACTTGGCAAATTGTCCAATTGCCAAGAGTTACCAACAGTTCACCAAATGTGGCTGTAAATCTGTCTGTGACAGGTGCAAGTGCTACAGACTGGGTCTCGCGTGTACTGCTTGTGCAGTTGCAAATGTGAGGTGTAATTCCACATGCTGTCATATCTCCGAAAGAGTAGTTTTACAGTCATGATTGATATACCCACTTTTCATTGTCACATGCAGACCTTCAGAGGTGTGTGGATAGTGAATCCTAAGAATTACTACAGTTACAGACATGCTATCAGTACCAAAAAGTCCACAATAGCCATGTTCACATTTAAAAATAGTTATTTTCAAAGTTACGGCTCATATACGGATTTGTTTACTCTTTCGGGGCTGTAGAAGTTCCTATTTGTTATATCTCAAGAACCGTAATAGATCCAGACATGCAACTGGTACCTAATTGTCCACAATACTCAACTTTACATTTGACTTTATTGAGGCATAAAATCAACACCACTGGAGGCATTTAGAAAAAAAATTCTTTGGGGGCAGACATCTTGGATTTTGGGGTCGCCATTTTGTATTTTTGTGTGGCCATCAGTATTGTTTGATAGAGTGGGCTCTGAAGACCATATGTACCTAATTTCATGCTTGTTTCACTACTTGAACTATTTTTTCACTTATCTGCTGTACTACTGAGGGGTCCAGTGGGTTTATACACTCAGATGCTTTGGTTCAGGTGGGTGTGTTTCTGCTACTTTGGTTGTTGGTGTGATACATGTTGTTGCTGTCTTGGTTATTTTTTTAGGAACTACTGATGATTTTCAGCTTAGTTTACCTGTAAAAGCTGTAGGAAATTGTAATGTTTCTGTACAGGTGTAGCAGCGGGTTGTTATTGGGTCAGGACTCGGCCCTGGCCCAAATAACTTCAGGAATTTTAGCTTCTAAACATGGTATCACAATGGTAACCTCACTGTCACTCAGAAGTCACAGCTGATGGACATTTGATATCACCTTTATTCTGGTGCCACTCAGTCTTACCTGTTAAAAGGAGGAGGACAGAATCCACCACACTGTTCTGCAGACGCTGCTGGTCCAGTTCAGTCTGGAGTGGTTCAGTGTTTGGCTCCGTTGTTTAGGGTTTTAATTAAGGGTTTAACATCAAGAAAGAGGAAATGTTGGTATAAAAAGCAAACTCAGCTGGATGTTAGGCCACAATGTTTATTCAGTAGTGGTGTTACAACTTCCAGGTCCAATACTGTCAGTTTTGAAAGACTAAAAAGGTTAACGTTCGACTCATCTAGAACCTCCCACACACGCTCACAGAGCAGGAAAATGTCCAAACATAGGCACTTTAAAACATTAGTGAATATACACTTATATATATATATATATATATATAGTTCATGCACAAGTAAATGGACTTAAACTTCTGGTCTCAAAAGGAAAAATCATCATAATGTGGATGTGACGGGGGGGGGGGGGTACATGAGAACGAGCAGCTGCATGTGGGGTAGAGCTTGTGATCATGTGATCATCTTCCTTTGCAGCTCCCTGATTTAGAAGTGAGACGTAAAACACAAATTCATGTCATGTGACCTATGATGTCACTGCCAGGAATTCCAGCTGTCGCTTAGTAACATTTAAATCTCTGGAAGCACAGAGGAAGAGGGGGGAGACTTCCCAGGTCAATAACATCACAACCTGCAAAGGAAACACTCATTAAATCCAAACAAGCAGCTGGTTCTGATTTCAAGGTCTGAATTTTTTTTAGTTCTGATCTCTGGTTCTGGTGATTTACAGAGTTAATCTTTAACTGAGATAAATGAACAAACACCTGCAGATCTGCTGCAGCACAAATAGCAAACCAGGTTGGACGATGAAGAACTGAAATGTTTTGTTTATAGTCACGACAGTTAACCTCAGTCTGAAGCAGCTTCCGACATAAAAACCAAACCTTTCTGAACGTTTTCAGTTCGATGAAAAAAACTGGAGAAAAAGATCTTCAAGACACCTCTCTGAAAAATCCCTCTCCTTCAAGCCAGAACGTTGTGTATTTGTTGTTGACTGTGTCAGTTGACTAGTCCATGTGACTTTATGCATAAAACTCCTTGGTTGGGGCCTTCTGATAGGCAGCGCCGGAGGGTTTCCTCTCTCCCAGATCGTAGCTGCCTTCGTCCTTCTTCCTCATGCGGTAGACCAGCAGGAGGATGAGGAAGCTGGCGAACAGGAAGCCAATCACACCACCTGCAATAACAGCTGAGAGAGACACATACAGTTGGAGAAGGAAAGTCAGAAAGATAGTCGGACTGAGACAGAAATACTTTGTCTTTCTGAAATACTGATGTTTGTCTGCAATGTGTTCACAAGTCAACTGTTGGACATTAGACCTGGACTATAGACCCAGTTCAGGACTCTTTCTGGGTCAGAACTACAGAACACTTAACTTTCATCAGGGTCAATTCTGGCCTGCGGCATCTAAGAATCACTTAGCAGTTGGGCTGCGCGATATAGCGGATATACTCAATTTATCCGGAGATGTTGTACGTGGAATATATAAAATGTCTATATGGTTAAGATGGAGAATAAACTAGCAGAGCATTATTTTAACATCTACGTGGGTTTTTCTTCATAGCCTCTGTCTGCTGGTTGGAGTGAAGCATGCATCTCGATTCAGACTCCTCCACCTGCTCTTATTTGACATTTTTATTACAGCAGATGTATCTGTCAGATTTACAGGTGGTTGATGCAACAAATACTACATTGCTCACCTGTCTGCTGGTGGGAGAGTAGCTTACCTGTGTGTGCACATGGTGAGACGTAATTACATGTCAACATGAGAATAGGATGAATAAAACCAGGCTGTTTAGTTTTAAGAATAAAAGGAAAAGATATAAACCTGTTTTAAAGAAAAAGGAATCTTTAGATTACTTTAGATGAATGAATGAATGAATGAATGAATGAATGAATGAATGAATGAATGAATGAATGAATGAATGAATGAATGAATGAATGATAGATAAAAGGGCTGCACAGTGGTGTGGCGGTTAGCACCGCAGCCTCACAGCAAGAAGGTCACTGGCTCGAGCCTCGGCCTCAGCCCCAGGGAGAGCCAACACCAGGGTCCCCAGACTGCTTTCTCACTGGAAGATGTGTTGGTGGGATTGAGAAGGTCTTCGAAGTATTCCCTCCACCGCCTCACAACGTCCCGATTCGAGTTCAGCAGCCCCCCCTCCCCACTTACACAGTGTTGACAGAGCACTGCTTTCCCCTCCTGAGCCGCGGATGGTGGACCAAAATTTTCTCAAAACCGTCTGGAAGTCATTCTCCATGGCCTCTCGAAAACTTCTCCCATGCCCGAGTTTTTTCATTAGCGACCGCCGAAACCACGTTCCGCTTAGCACACCAATACCCATCAGCTACTTCTGGAGTCCCACAGACCAAAAAGGCCCGATAGGACTCCTTGTTCAGCTTGATAGCATTCCTCAATGCTGGGGTCCACCAACGAGTTCGGGGGTTACCGCCACGACAGGCACCGATGACCTTACGGCCACAGCTAACCCTAACCCCTAACCCTAACAGATATAAAAAGTCATTCATTCCAAGTGCAATTACCATGTTAAATGCTTCCTTGTAATGTGTGTTTTATTGTTCTATTACTGTTGTCTAATGTTTGTTTTATGTTAGTAGTATTTGTTCTGTTTTCACTGTTGGCTGCAAAGAGATTTTCCCCTTTGGGAATAATAAAGACTCCCTGAAACCTGAAACCCCTGATTCAGATCAGGGGGGTCATTCCTCCCAATCACGCCCCTCCAGGTCTCACTGTCATAGCCCACTTGAGCATTGAAGTCCCCCAGCAGAACGAGGGAGTCCCTGGAAGGTGTGCTCTCCAACAGCCCATTCAAGGACTCCAAAAAGGGTGGGTACTCTAAACTGTTGTTTGGTGCATAAGCACAAACAGTCCCCGATGTCCACACAGGGAACTCTAGAATGGAAGAAGGTCCAGCCCCTCTCAAGGACAGCAGTCCAAGAGCTAAGGCCATGCATCGAGGAACTATATCTAACCGGAACCGCTCAACCTCGCGCACCAGCTCAGGCTCCTTCCTCGCCAGAGAGGTGACATTCCACGTCCCTAGAGTATCTGCAGCCGAGGATCAGACCGCCAGGGTCCCCGCCTCTGACGTCCACCCAGCTCACTCTGCACCGACCCCTATGGCCCCTCCTGTAGGTGGTGAGCCCACAGAAGGGGGGGGCCATGTCACCCTTTCGGGCTGAGCCCAACTGGGCCCCATGGGCAAAGGCCCGGCCACTAACCCTAACCCTGGTACGGGTTTTATGTTTAGGTTCTGTAATGATTTATGTCATAAGTAATCATTTACTAATGCTGAACTGTGTATGTCTTCAGGTAGGCGTTACCTGATCATAACTAAGGTATTACTTAACATTAGCAGCCTGACTTAAGCCTTAATAAACGCTTCATAAGCAATAATTAACTATAGTTAATCATTATTGAATGCTTTTTTGGACCCTTATTGTAAAGTGTAAACACTTATCCCTTTGCTAGCATGGGCGGCATGGCTCAGCAAGGTAGAGCGGCCGTCTTGTGGCCTGAGGGTTGCCGGTTCGATCCTCCGCCAAGTTGAGTTCATGTCGAGGTGTCCTTGGGCAAGACACCGAACCCCTAATTGCTCCTGATGCATGGCTGCTTCCGCCATCAGTGCGTGAATCTGTGGGTGAATGTGATGTCTACTGTAAGGCGCTTTACATAAAATCGCTATATAAGTACAGACCATTTACCATTTTGCTAAAACTTAACAGGCTTAACAGCCTCAAAAGCATTACTTAACTTAGCCACAAGACGACCGCTGTACCTTGCTGAGCCATGCCGCCCATGCTAGCAAAGGGATAAGTGTTTACACTTTACAATAAGGGTCCAAAAAATCAATAATCAATAGTGATTAACTATGGTTAAGTAATGCTTATGAAGTGTTTATTAAGGCTTAAGTCAGGCTGCTAATGTTAAGTAATACCTTAGTTATGATCAGGTAAAGCCTACCTGATGACATACACAGATTAGCATTAGTAATTGATTACTTATGACTAAATAATGGTTGATTAGTTCCGATCCAGGTAATGTGCACCATATAAGGAAGGATCAGTAGATGTATTAGTTAGCTGTTACTTAATACTTATTCACTAAAAGTCTACACCATTAGTAAACAATTACTTGAGAAATTTTTAAGGGCTTACTCACATGTTAACTAACATCGTAATTAATGCTGAGTAATGCATACATAATGACAAATAATATAATTCAACTTTTGTTAACACATAATGCATTAAGTAAGGTTGAGTAGTAAACATTAATTATCGGCATATTAATATATATATATAGACACATTAAGTAATATGCAAACTAATGCTACGTAAAACATATTAGTTAATATATTATTGAACATTTAATTAATGCTTAATAATGCACTAACTAACGTTAATTAAGGGACCCTTATTGTAAAGTGTTACCAACATTTCCTGCAGCTGAGTATGTGTATCACCACCTAACAGGATGATTCATGCATACCTGCCAACACCTCCGTCCTCTGGAAGAGGTTTTCCGTGCGGACCTCAATGGGCTCCTGAGGAGAACTGGGGGGACCAGTTGTACTGATGATCTGGTTCCTCTGCAGGTCCTCTGTGACTGGAACTGGTGCCTGTATGACGATGAGGGAGAGGAGCATTAGCATTGTTTAGTTTAGCATAAAGACTGGCTCTGCCTGTTGGCATCACTTTCTGTTCGCTGTGTGTAAACAGCAGATTTATGTTTATGATTTTATGTTTAGAAATGTTTGATTCCTTAGCATTTCATGGAAGGGAAACTGATAGTTTCAACATCTCCACCAACAGCAGCAATAGTGAGTTGAGTGGTTATTTAACACAGAGACGGCTGGAGACTAGCTGCAGATTTATATCTGAAGATCACATGATGATCACTAGTTGAGATTCTTCATGACCCCTTTTATCTAACTTCTGTAATACTGAACCTGGTACTACTGCTGTAGTAATGACCCTGGTACTACTGCTGTGACCTGCAATGGACTGTAACCTGTCCAGGGTGTACCCTGCCTCTCACCTGCTAATTTGTTGGATAGTTCACAGGTTCCTCTGTGACCCTGTATTGGACTACAGAGTATAGAGAAGGGCAGGAAGGATGAACGGATGGAGAAATGAAGGGAGTCACAAAGTCGTTATGATGGATACATGATCGAGTCAGAATAGTTTCCTGATGGAGTCATGATTGAGTTATGATGTGGGAGGTTTCGCAGATCGTAGGGGGATGTGCTGGGGTGTGTTTAGGGATGAGACTAAGAGGTTTGTGTGTATATGTGTGTGTGTGTGTGTGTGTGTATGCGTGGCAGGACGAGTTGGAATGGGTGAGGACCTAGGTGTGTATGTAGGGGCATCACATTTTGGTCTTCATGGTGGGCTGACTTGGGTTTGTGCTCTAGGATTGCAGGTCATCACCCGGGTTACATTTTAGGAACTCCTGATGATTGACAGCTTAGTTTATCTGTAAAAGCTGTAGGAAATTCTCTGCTGTGTTTCTGTACAGGTGTAGCAGCCGGTGCTGTCCTCCTCAATGGACGTCCCAGCCCCATATGCCTGGCATACCGTGAGATGTCCCAGTGATACCTTTAG
>JBAMHW010000019.1:29272665-29286088 GCA_037177495.1 Rhadinocentrus ornatus | reverse complement strand
GGTCTGTCTGTGGACGGTTTTCTCTCCGTCCCGGGTCTGTCTGTGGACGGTTTTCTCTCCGTCCCGGGTCTGTCTGTGGACGGTTTTCTCTCCGTCCCGGGTCTGTCTGTAAACGTTTTTTTCTTTGTTCCGGGTCTGTCTGTGGAAAGTTTTCTCACCGTTCTGGGTCTGTGGAAGGTTTTCTCTTCGTTCGGGGACAGCCCCCTACTGTTACACAGTGGTACAGAGAAACATTCACAGTGTTCCCATGGAGCGCCTTAGTACCATCTTAAAGGGCAGTTATGATGCTTTCTATAGGTCATGGCAGCCTTTGCTTGATCACCGGCCTTGTGAGCTTGCTGAGTTATTACATAAAGAGAGATCACATTTTGTTTTTAAACATAATGACTTTAAATATGGAATACTGTAGATATTTTGACCCAGATGTGTACATTTGTAACTTAATGTTGAAACACACACACACCAGCCATCATTACCAGCGGCACATGCTGTATTTTCCTTCCTGACCTGACCTGAAACAGGCAGCTTGGAATTGATTTCCTCCCTCAAGGTTCAGTGTCATGGTTTCCATTCTTTCAAAGTGCACACGCCTCACTTAACAAATTAAGTCAAACTTTATTTAAAAAGCACTTTCAATGCTGAACACAGCACAAAGTGCTTTACACAATAAAAAAAATAATTCACGCATATTTCAATTCATGCATAGTAAAAAATAAGAGAAGCCTTTACACACATAAAAAAAGAACAATAAAAAACACTCATTAAAATCTTTCACAGTTGCACACACACACATGTATACACACAAAGCAGCCTCCCCCCACCCCACCCCACAAACATGACTCTCTAATTTCTTTCTCCAAACTGAATGTAGGTATAAATTACTGAAAAGGGATAAACATCTGGGCTGATGCTGCTGTGAGAAAACATTATCATGGGGATCCATCCACACCAGTCCACCCATGTCCAACAGCGGCAACCACCCCCATCAGGACAGACTGGGGCCCACACCACCGCCATAACGCTGACAAGGGTGATTACCGCGGCAACAGCCCCCAGACCGAGCAGGCAAAACCCCTGGCGAGGAGGATCCCCATGAGAAAACATTGGAGTTAAAATGAAGATAAAATAACCTAAGAACAGCTAAGAATGAATGATTGAAGATCAAATCAAATTTAGTTAAAAGCTTTAAAGGTCTTGAGCCTGTTTTTAAAAACATCAACGGTCTCTGCAGCCCTGAGGTTCTCTGGCAGGCTGTTCCACAGTCGAGGGTCGCAACAATGGAAAGAGGCCTTGCCGTAAGTCTTGGTCCTCACCCTTGGAACAACTAAAAGGCCGGTACCAGAGGACCTCAGGGTCTGCGAGGTTCATGACTTAAAAGAAGGTCAGATAAATTAGAGGGCCCAAGACCATGAAGACATTTCTAAATTACTAAAAGAAGCTTGAAAACAACCCTGAAACACACGGGGAGCCAATGCAGTGATTTTAAAACTGGTGTAATGTGTTCCCTCTGGTCCTCGTCAGAACGTAGCTGTAGGTTTGAGATGAACTTTTTGGGTAGACCCGAGAGCAGGAAGTTACAGTAATCTAATCTACTAGAAATAAAAGCATCAGCACCTCCGTGGTAATGGGCGATTCTGGTGATGTTTTTAAGACGATAAAATCCTGTTTTTGTTATATTTCTGATGTGTGGAATAAAACCCAGCTCAGAGTAAAAAAAAACACACCCATATTTCTCACACAAATTGCTCCTGATGGGTCGTGGTGAGCGCCTTGCATGGCAGCTTCCGCCATCAGTGCGTGAATGTGTGTGTGAAAGGGTGAATGTGATGTATACTGTACAGCGCTTTGGATAAAAGCACTATATAAATACGGGCCATTTACACAGAGGGATTAAGATGTTGCAATTTAGATAAAATGATCTCTCTCTTGCCTTCAGGACCGATAATTAAAACTTCAGTTTTGTTCTGATTGAGCTATAAGAAGTTCTCTGTCATCCATGACTTTATATCTAAAATACAGTTTAAAAGTACATTAACTGGCTCCAGGTCATCAGGAGACACGGCGATGTAAAGCTGCGTATCGGTGGCTTAGCTGTGGAAGTCCATGCTGTGTATCCTGGTGACATCCCAAAGAGGCAACATGTACAGATTAAAAAGTATTGGGCCTAAAGTGACTTCATGGATTCCTGAGTAGCATGTATCCATGCTTACATAAAACTGGTGATCTGAGAGATAGGAGTAAAACCATTTAAGAACAGTACCTGAGAGGCCCACCAGACTTCTGAGTCTGTCTAATAAACTCTGGTGATCAACTGTATCAAAGGCAGCACTTTAATCAAGTAGAAGCAGGACAGAAAGTTTCTGTGAATCTAAATTATGTCTGAGGTCACTAACAATTTTTAAGAGGGCCGTCGGTACTGTGGTTTGTCCTAAAACCAGACTGAGAATTTTCTAAAATCTTGTGTGTCAAAAACTCATGCAGTTGAATAAAAACAGTTTTTTTTCTGTCATTTTACTTAAAAAAAGATAAGTTGGATACAGGTCGGTAATGTGAGATTGTTTCCTTATTAATAGTGTTCGTTTATATTCTTTTCGGTATAGTAATGGCTTAATGGCCTAGGTTAAGAGTCAGCATTCAGTAGTTGTCTGTTAAAGGGTGAAGGCTGCAGGAGTGAGTAGTTATCTTCAGAGACAGCAGGGGCTGAGTAGCAGACAAAACAAGAAATTCTGTTCATGGTCACACACACTTTGGGACAGCTGCTTACACTCTGGCAGACTAAAAGAGAGTAAAGGTAAATGTAGAACCAGTTTGAACCAGGTGTTGTGGGTGCGGCATAAGAGTATAGGAACGATAGTTTTGGGGAAATAGAATCAGACTCTTACTGATTTTCACAGCGCTTGCTTTCTGCTTAGTGGAGTCTCCATATATATATATCTGCGGGGAATTGCTCATGTAATCTCTTTGCTTCTAAATAAATACTTTTGAACTCAGAATTTATCTCAAGCGGTTTTTCTCCAACGGAGTCGGGGAAATCACTGTGATTCCAACAGTAATTATCAAGAAGTTTTTGGATCTAAATGACTCTTCTTCAGAAGGGGCCTCACCATACAAGCAGAAGGGAAGACAACCGTCTGAAGAGAGTAGTTTATTATGTTTTAAAGCTCAGGCTCAAAGAAACTGTCAATCTGAGAGAGCTTTGCAGGACTGGAGGGTGAGATCGATGTTCCCGGTGAGGAGATGAGAATCTGTGTGGTTTGGGTCTAAGCCGTCTGGTTTGAAAAGATGTGGTCTATTGTAGAATGTGGTGAAGTTGTGGGTGTATGGGACACTGGTGGAGTGACAGTAAACTTTTAACCAGATGTGAAGCTGTCGGATGCGGCTAAACTTGATGTCTCCATAACGGGGTGAAGGAAGTGGACCGAAAAAAAATGCAGCGTTTATTTACTTGTTTGATGTCAATGAGGTTGATAAAATCTTTAGCGTCTCTGACTGGTGGAACTTAAGATCATTTGTGCCTGCATGTATAACTAGGGTGGAAGCTGAGGGTGGTGATGCAAGAGTTGGTGGGTGAAGTTGCTGATGTCTGTGACCACTGCACCTGAGTGGAAAAATGTGCTGCACCTATTCACGTGGACATGATGCCGTGTCTCTTCACCGCGGCTTTCAGGAGCTTTCGACATCTCGCTGCTGAGGAGTTCTGGGATGACCGTCGGGACTCAGCCGCCTTGGTCCGAGCCGGCGATGCGCTGATTGATGCCGAGCCGGCAGTCCAGGCAGCCACAGATTCACAGCCGGGTAGTGGAGCGTCAGACAAAACCTGGAAATGGTTGGAGAAAACCAGGCAATCACCGTTGGAGGTAGATGTTTAGGCGTGGAGCTGGAAGAAGGTCGGGCGAGGTAGAATCCACTGCTAGTGGGGTACGTCTATCAGGAAATTCAGCTGCTTGTTTTTGGACTTCGGTTCCTTGGATAGCTTCCGTCTTCTTTACCGATCATCAGCAATCCCAGAGCACGAATCCTAGCCACCCCACCAACCAAGAAGACCCCGAAACCGCCTAAAAGGTGGCAGAGGAAGACCCCGGCCAGCCCCTGCTGGGCACAGGTGAGCCAAGATTGGCCACCACTGACCCCACTTGGCACCGGCCATCCAGGGTGGGCAAAGCCCAGGGCCCTAAGAGCCTAAAAGCCACCCCCTACCCCCAAGGCAGAAGGCCCGCACAAGGCCCAGGAAGACCAGGCCCCCAGACGAGCACCCGGTGTGGGCCAGCACTTGCCCTAATGTTCCAGTAGCACACCCTGTGAACAAGGGCACCATCACCCAGTCCCTGCCCCCTTCTCCCTTCTCTTCACCTACCTCATATACCCACACACCCCCACCCTCCCTCCTCCCCCACCCGTAACCCCTCACTCACAGCCTCCCCTGCATCATCCCACCCACCGGTCTCCCCTCAATCCACCTCCAAAGTTTTCTTTGCGATGCGTATTTAACCATTTTTATTGAACAAGGAGAGTTCCTCTCAGCTATCCTGTGCTGCTATATTCTGTCTTAAGGGATAGACCTCCTTCTGTCCACTAATTAGCTGCCACACTTGTGGTGGTCACATGCCGTTAGCAGTATGCCAGCTGAGCTTTAAACTCTGTTCCCTTAATCCAAAAGACTATGGCAGGCACGTGGTTTCGTGGAGGGTTTGCAGCCATGTGGCATGGTGCTGGTGGAGTTTCAGGTCACTCAGAGTAAATTCACCACTAGTAACCATGAAGACAAGGATGCTATAATGGACTCCAACAAAGCCAACATCATGGTTGGTGCGTGAGGACAATCAGGACTAGCCCTCTGCACAAGAATTGGTTCCAGATCAATACATGACACAAGAACTGAAAATCGGTCTGATGGAGCGATGAATCCTTTCCAGAGTCCTGAATTTGACTCATACTGATTTAGATTTATGTTGGAACAGGACTTACTAAATTAGCTGTTCCTGTTTCCATAAAAATATAGAGCAATGAGGATCTGATTTTTGGAATCCTCTCAGAAAGCTCCTAACTGAGCCTAAAAATTCCCAGCAAGGAGTCTTAGCTTAGGAGTCATTCCAGACCTTTCTCAGAAACTTCTGTCTTAGTGAGGTGTGGTTGACACCGTTGCCAGGTATGAGTCATAATTTCAAAAGCTGTGATTGGTTACACCTGTGGTGATAATGGACAGAATGGATTGTCAAATCAGTAGAATTAATTATAGAATCTAATCTTTATGAAGACTGTAATTCTAAATAATATTTTACATTAAAAAAAGCTGTTAAATAAATTGGAACATACTTCAAACGATCCTATAAAATGTGTAGAAACTCAGGCCCACTTGCACAGTATTCACCTGCTGAAAGTTTTATTTATTTGTGTACATTTATTTAACATGTTGGTCATTGTTGCACTTTCAGCGTTTCAACCCTGTTTAAGGAGGGTAAAATGGCTCAGCTTCCATCCGTCTGTGATTTCCAACCCTATAAGAAGCAGATCCAGATCCACCACAAACCAGTGAACAGCAATGGAGAAGAAAGGAAGGAAACCCAACTGGACTGAGGAGCAGTCTTTGCTCCTGACTCAGTTGGTCAATGAGCATTAAAGGTTTTGAGGTGTAGATGTCACCACCACAAACATGATTCACAATCCAATCTGGAGATTTTAATTAATTCACAGTCATCCAGTGTTTGGAGAATCTCTCCTGCCTCCTCTGTCCACCATTTTCTCCTCTGCTTAGAGAACTGCTAAGCCTCTTATAAGTCCTCTTCCCTGCTCAGATCTCACCTGAAGAGATGAGATTCTTTAGGAATACCTTTTATCTTTACTGGGATCTACTCTTCACTTTTATAGGAAATTCTAGAAAAACGTCACAATTCTAAAATATTTCTTAGAATTTGTCCACTAGGAGCAAGTCCTTGCTTTGAGAATCGTCAGGAATATGGCCCCAGGAGTTTCTCAGAGTTCCAACCATGACATTTAAATGAACACATCATCAGGACTGAGAGCTTTGACAATCAGACCTCCGACAGGAGTACTGATCTGTGGTGCAGAGACTGAATACCAACCCAATCCTTCTCCTTAAGAGGATTTGGAGATGGGCGGAGCTCCTACAGACCGCGTAACCCGTGGACTAATGTAGCAAGCAAGCAGGTAGCCAGAAGGCAAAAATGATACAAAGGGACTGCTTTGATTCCAGGAAGAAGGGGGTGAAGAATTAAAAATGTCGGCCATGTTTGAGTTGTCACAGGGAAAAAGAATAATCTGAGTAGGAGACAAAGGAGGGGAAGGACAGATGGTGACCTCTGATCCCGTTACAGGTTTATCCTGCAGGAGTGTGTCAGTGTGGGAATAAATCAGATGCCATGTTGGTAAATCTGACAGAACCTCAACAAAACACAGAGAGAACTTGTACTTCTGACACACAGGCAGAACCTCCACATGTCTGGAACAAACTCCCAGAAAGTCTCAGATCAGCTAAAACACTCAGTTTATTTAGATCCAGGTTGAAGACCCACCTGTTCTCTGCTGTATTTCAATAGTTCTTACTAGGAGTCCAGATCTGGATCTGGATCATTTACACCTTCTTTCTTTATCTTTATTTTTGTAATGAATTTTATCGTTTTTAATCTCTGTTTTTCTGATACACCTGTATTTTATTCTGCACCTTCTGTAATGTTTTTATGTTTTGTGTAAAGCACTTTGAATTGTCTTGTACACGAAATGTGCTGTACAGATAAATTTGCCTTGCCTAATGGTCTTTGGTAATTATAAAAAGAAAGCACATAGGTAATGAAATTATTGAATGAAAGAAAAAGCTTCTGGGGGTGATACTAGATAATAAAATTAGCTGAAAGCTCCACATCAGACACATCGAAAATAAAAAGGCAAGAAATATCTCAATCATAAATAAAATTAAGTAGGTCCTGGATTACAAATCACTTTATATTCTTTATTGTTCACTAATATTACCTTACTTAGTATACTGTATAGGGGTCTGGGGTAACAATTATAAAAATTCACTTTACTCGTTATTAATATAAAAAAAGGGCAATCCGTGTTATACATGAAGTCGGTTGTCTGGATCATACTAACTCTGCTTTTACAATCCGAGTCACTAAAACTCCAGGACCTGGTTAGTTTTCACACAGCACGGGTCATGTTTAAGGCTAGCAGGAGATTATTGCCGTACATATACAGAACCTGTTCAGCCAGAGATGGAGGTATAATTTACCAGGGAACAGTTTTGGTGAGAAGCAGCAGGAAAGGTTTCCATGTGTCTGTCTGTGGGTCAAAGTGCGGAACAGGATGGAGGACGAACACAGGCACTCTCCAGATATACACATTTTTAAATCAGTATATAAAGAGATATTCAATTGGTACAGAAATGGTCTGGAATAGAATGGAGTATTTCTTTTATAATTATTGTTATAATTGTTGCTTTTATTGTTTTATTATCATTATAATTTTTATTACTGAATAACTCCGCTATAATTGAGTATTTAAGATTATAGATTATGTAACATAATAAGGGTAATATTACTATATGGTATCATTATTATTATTATTACTGTATTGGTGTTAGCGCGATGATTATTGTTATTACATAGTTTCATGAACATATTACACAGGGAAATATTGATTGTATGGACCGAATGTTGTAACTTAGCACGACTGTTTCTATGCTTGTTTAGTGGCTGGTAGTGAGAAGATTGTTGTAATTTACTGGGGTGGGATTATATAAACTTTTGCTTCCACCCACTCCTTTTGATTTTGATCCAGATCCAGGCCGGGTTAAATTCAACCTTGGCAGACGTTTGCAGCCTGTTGTTGTTTTCATGAATATTCATCAGAAGCTGAAAGTTTTTCTCTGACTTGAGCTGGAAAAAAGTCGCCATGCAGCTCACGGAGGAATTCCTCCAGCCCTGGTTTCTGAGTGGACTACAGAGACTTGGTTTTCACGCTGATCCAGGATCAGAGACGTGGTGGAGAGCGGAGCCTGTTACACCCGATAAACCTGCTGGTAAACATGAGGCTGGGCAGAAGGATCTTTTCCTTTCAGACTTTCATGGAAGAGCTGAACATCAATTTAACCAACCAGCCTGAAGACCCTGAACTCACCACAGACTGCAGCAGAAGTTCGGGACGAGGAAGTCACAAAAGCAGGAAGTCAGACCTCCTCTCTGAACCAGAATCCGAGAGAAGGTCAGATTCTCTGGCCCAGAACCCGACCTCGGGCATCCTACCTGGCCCAGAACCCGACCTCGGGCCCCCTCTCTGGACCACAACCCGAGCTGGGGCCCCCTCTCTGGACCACAACCAGACCTTGGGCCCCCTCTCTGGACCACAACCAGACCTCGGGCCCCCTCTCTGGACCACAACCAGACCTCGGGCCCCCTCTCTGGACCACAACCCGAGCTGGGGCCTCCTCTCTGGACCACAACCAGACCTCGGGCCCCCACTCTGGACCACAACCCGAGCTGGGGCCTCCTTTCTGGACCACAACTCGACCTCAGGCCTCCTCTCTGGACCACAACCAGACCTCAGACCTCCTCCTCCGGAACCACCTCTTGAACAGAGACCTGATGTTCTAAACTGGACATAGAGGTCCTGCAGAGCCTGCAGGACACGTGCATGTGTTCTACTGATTCACCTTGGAATCGGGTTTGAAAAGGTCTTGATCCAGAAGAACCAGATGATGCATCCCTGAACGGACCAGAATCACACATGCAGGCAGACCTAAACAGAGATGTAGGGTCCAGATCCACTTCCCTGAACCAGAACATCATACACATCAGCTGGGCCTGTTCAGGGTTCTGAGCATGCTCACATCACAGGAGGAAGAGGAGGATGAAGAAACCTAGTCAGAACCTCAGACGGTTATAACCGGGTCAGAAAAAGTTTTGTTCATACTCCCACAAGGAGGCTCAGCTCCGCCCCAGACTGACAGCTGGTCAGTGGTTGTTCAGATCCATAAAAACAAAAACGGCACAAACACAAACAACTTTATTAAAATTAACAGAACTCAGCTGTTTGTCAGGTTGCACGTGGTTGTGGGTGATCAGCGTGATGGAGGTGGACCAGAACCGACCAGACGGACCATCGGGCCCGGTTCTGTCGCGGTTCGGTCCACCAAGCAGGACGGCGGAGCTCCGCGGCGCTTTTGTCCGGCTCAGGGGGAACTTTGCTCGGCTGGAAACTCACCGTGTCTCCGCAGAGGAAGACGCTGAGCGCAACGGTCAGCAGGATCCACGCGCTCCTCATTATCCCTCCGAACGGAACCTGATTCCAGAACCAGAACCTTCCTCTTCTTCTCCCAACTTCTTGGATATACTGGGATTACTCTTCCTCCTCTTTTCCACCGTAAATATGACACCACCAAGCCAAGAAGCGCGCGTATCTCCGGATCCTCCGCGCGCCGAGTGTCGCTGAAATCTGCGCGAGACGCCGCCTTCGTTCTCTCTCCGCGCGCTGCTGGAAAGAACAAGGACAAAGTGAAGCACAAGCGCGAGAGCGTGCGCTTCAGTCCGCGGAGACACCGCGAGACCCAAAGAGGAAGGGGGAGGGAGAGAGAGAGAGAGAGAGAGAGAGAGAGAGAGACACGAGTATCAGAACTCAGCTGATTGTTTCGCACGCGCCCTCATTATCAGGCTGATGAGGAAATGGCTCTTATGAGACCTGATCAGCTGATCGCGAGACACAGCAGAGTTGCGTCACACACACACACAGAGACGCGCGCGGAAAATGGCTCCCCCTGCTGGTTCCAACCCGCAGCTTCCTCAGGTTCTGTTAGTGAAGGAACTTCCGGTCTCCTCGAGTTCTGGTCCAGGTGAGAAGGCTTCTGATCAAATGACCCGGTTCTGGTTCTTTCATGGTTCTGCTCACAGACTTTTGAGGTGGTTTTGGGTCTTAAAAGTTCTGGATTTTAGTTTTTGTTTGACATCAGAATTAATCTAAATCCTCTGAACTCTTTCAGGTGAACTTTATTTAACCGGATTTATTGATTAACCCACTGTTCTCTAACAAGATGATTGCCAGGTATCTGGACCATGGACGTATCAATAAATGCTTCCATCCAGATCAGCTGGTGAAAGGCGGCTTTATCAGGCCTCAGCTGATCCAGATCTGATCCATGGTGGACTGTCTGGAGGAGGGTCCTGGCGACGCTCTGGAGGCCTTTCGTCATGTTTTCATCTCTGTGGTGAAAGAACCGCAGGACTCTGGTCAGACTGACTGGAAATGGTAAACATTGTGTGAGAGCCGCTTCCTGAACAGACGAAGATGATGGATAAAACCTGCGATGAAGGCTAGATGTGCTGGTTGGAGCCAGACCGAAACCATCTCGGCCTCTATGGTGCAATCGGTCAGGATATGAAAACCTTTCTGCCGCTGGGTTAAAGAAGACTTACAATCATGCTTTAAAATCTCCGATGTCTGGATGACTCCATCCTGGACGTGTTCCTCCAGCAGGTCGGGAACCAGAATCAGGAGGTCAGGACTTTAGGTACTTTCAGGACTTTCTCGGTCTCCCATGCTGCCAAACTGGAACTCCCCTCATTTTTTTTATTTAAAATAATTTCAAATTATTTGACATCAATAGATTTCAAATATAATTAAAATTTATTTCAAAATTTGTTTTTATTTCTATTTTTCTTTTTTAAATTTAGAAAAAAATCTGAAACATCTCAAGAAATAAAAGTAAAAAATCAGCTGCAGCTTGTTCTGACTGAATCTGACCACGGGTTAGAACCAGAACCTGCTGCAGCCTGAAGCATCTGAGCTGGTTCTTCATAGCTAGTCTGGAAGCAGATGGAGGTCCTGGACTGGAGCGGTTCTGTAGAGGGTTCTGCTGTCCTCTCAGCTGGTCTTGGGGGTAATGAGGTGGACGTTTTCGGTGAAGAAGTCCAACCCCCACGCTCGCTGCTTGTCCGTCAGCGCGTCCACCGACTGCAGCATCTCCACGTTGCAGTTGCTCCCTGACAAGAAACAGGAAGTTCTGCTTTACTTCACGTTTGTTTCTGGTTCTGGTTCACTCTGCAAACCGGACCGAGGTACTGACCAAACAGACTGTGGATCTGCTCATCAGGAACAAAGAACGGAGGACCTACGAGGCAAAGAGACTTCAGTGGGAAGAGAAACTCCAGGTTTAACATATTGGGTGAAACTCACCTGAGTAGGAGTCGGGGTTGTAGAGGAAAGTGTCCAGCAGGTACCTGCAGTCCCCGTCCATCAGAGAGACCATCAGATCCGCGTACCTGCAGCAGAACCAGAAAACAATCAAACACTCCATGTCAGTCAGTCTCAGAAATGTCTGTTTGGTCTTACTTCTCTCGGTCCTTCGGGTTTATGGCCACCAGAGATCCTCGGTCCCAGATGGCTCCGAACCTGCCGCAGACAGAACTGTGATGGAGAAACAGGGTTAGATCCGATCCAGTCCCAAAACTTCCAGAACACGAGGTTTTCTCACCTGGAAAAGTCGAACAGGTTGCACTGGTACAGCGTGATGCTTTTCTCCGAGTTCTGAGGAGCAAATGCACTCGGATTAGACCAGGTTCAGGATAAAACCTGGTTGTGGATTAAACTGGGTTCTGGATCGGACCAGCTTAAGGATAAAACCCGGTTCTAGATTAGTCTAGGTTCTGGATCGGACCAGCTTCAGGATAAAACCGGGTTCTGGATCGGACCAGGTTCAGGATAAAACCCGGTTCTGGTTTAAACTGGGTTCTGAATCAGACCAGGTTCTGGATTAGTCTGGGTTTTGGATCTGACCAGGTTCAGGAAAAAACCCGGTTCTGGATTAGTCTGGGTTCTGGATCGGACCAGCTTCAGGATAAAACCCGGTTCTAGATTAGTCTAGGTTCTGGATCGGACCAGGTTCAGGATAAAACCTGGTTGTGGATTAGTCTGGGTTTTGGATCTGACCAGGTTCAGGAAAAAACCCGGTTCTGGATTAGTCTGGGTTCTGGATCGGACCAGCTTCAGGATAAAACCCGGTTCTGGATTAAACTGGGATCTGGATCAGACCAGGTTCAGGATAAAACCTGGTTCTGGATTAAACTGGGTTCTGTATCAGACCAGGTTCTGGATTAGTCTGGATTCTGGATCAGACCAGATTCAGGATAAAACCTGTCAGGGGCACAAATAAGGACCTCAGTTTTTACATCATTAAGTTGAAGAAATCATTCATCCAGCTCCTGACAGCATCCAAACACCCAAGCAAAATCTGAATCTTAAAAACATCCTGAGGTTTAAAAGAAATAAAAGCTGAATATTGTCAGCATAACAACGGTAAGAAATATCTTTAAAAGAACCGTTAATGTGCTGCAGAGGCAGCAAATATAAAATAAAGGACCCAGAACAGATCCCTGTGGAACACCAAAATCAGGAGATGAAGATTTAAACTTTGCAGCAGCCACAGAAAGTAATCTCGCAGAGATAAGAGGAGAACCATTTAAGAGCAGATCCTGGAACCCCAGCCCCGTGTTTCAGCCTGTCCAGCAGGACACGATGAGCCACAGTGTGAGAAGCCGAGGTCAGGTCCAGTAACAGTAACACAGAGCAGGGACCAGCATCGCTCTGCATCAGGAGGTCTATGGAGACTCTGAGCAGGGCTGTTTCAGTGGAGCGAGCCCTGCGAAAGCCAGACTGAAAATGATCCAGGATATGATGCATCTCTGTGGCGGGGTTCTTCACCAACCAATAAAAATAGCAAGTCGCTCTTCAGATGGAGATGGATTTATTGTGCTCGTGGTCCCAAACTGTGCTCAACAGTGTAAAAATCTCCAAAAATTCCAGTGCAAGAATTATATTTACATATTTACAGAAAAAACAAACATGTGTTTTGTCTCTCTTTAGACCAACCATCCTCCAATATTCAATCTCAGTACCTCCTTCCTGCTGCCAGCAATGAATGACTCCCTTCTGCACTTCTCAGGCGTCCCGTTAAAGACTCTAAGCTCCTCCCCTTGGACGCATTAATTCTTCATTTTTACCCATACATCCTTTTAGTCCGGATTCTTTTCATTTTCCACAGGAAGAAAATAAATACAAAAATAGTACAAATTCTAAACATTCATTTAAGCCCATTGCATTCATCACAGTATCATAAAGATCAAAGTAATAAATACTTTTAAAAAATAAAAATGTTTGGCGCCAACCGGAGCGATCACATGACTGTAACGTCACTTCCGCATGTTGGCCAGGTCGGCTACTTAACAGCTGATCGGATATTGCCTCGGGTTTGACCACAGCCGTGGCGGGGACAGGAAGAGGATGCAAGTAACCAACAAACTCCATAGACGCCGTAAACCTAGCAATATATTCAGTGTGCACCCTTACTTGATCAGGACCTCTCCTTTAAACCTCACATAAACCAATCTTGTAAAACAGCATTTTTTCACCTCCGCAACAT
>JBAMHW010000019.1:29207837-29223132 GCA_037177495.1 Rhadinocentrus ornatus | reverse complement strand
ATTCTCACCACATTCTCTTCATGTTCTCACTACGTTCCCACCACATTCTCACCACGTTCTCATCATGTTCTCACTACGTTCCCACCATTCTCACCACGTTCTCTTCATGTTCTCACTACGTTCCCACCACATTCTCATCATGTTCTCTTTATGTTCTCACTACGTTCCCACCACATTCTCATCATGTTCTCACTACATTCACACCATTCTCACCACGTTCTCTTCATGTTCTAACTACGTTCCCAACACATTCTTATCATGTACTCACTACGTTCCCACCACATTCTCATCATGTTCTCACTACAATCCCACCACATTCTCACCATGTTCTCTTCATGTTCTCACTACGTTCCCACCACATTCTCATCACCTTCTTTTCATGTTCTCACAACGTTCCCACCACATTCTCATGTTCTCACTACGTTCCCACCACATTCTCTTCATGTTCTCACAACGTTCCCACCACATTCTCATCATGTTATCACTACGTTCCCACCACGTTCTCTTCATGTTCTCACTATGTTCCCACCACATTTTCACCACGTTCTCATGTTCTCACTACGTTCCCACCACATTCTCTTCATGTTCTCACTACGTTCCCACCATTCTCACCACATTCTCATCATGTTCTCATGTTCTCACTACGTTCCCACCACATTTTCATCAGTTTCTCACTACGTTTCCACCACATTCTCATCATGTTCTCACTACGTTCCCACCACATTCTCATCATGTTCTCTACATGTTCTTATTACCTTCCCACCACATTCTCATCATGTTCTCATGTTCTCTACATGTTCTTATTACCTTCCCACCACATTCTCATCATGTTCTCACTACCTTCCCACCACGTTCTCATGTTCTCACTACGTTCCCACCATTCTCATCACGTTCTCCTTATGTTCTCACTACGTTCCCACCACATTATCATCATGTTCTCACTACGTTCCCACCACATTCTCATGTTCTCACTATGTTCCCACATTCTCATGTTCCCACTACAATCCCACCACATTCTCACCTCGTTTTCTTTATGTTCTCATCACGTCCTTACCACAGTCTCACCACGTTCTCATGTTCTCACTATGTTCCCACCATTCTCACCACGTCATGTTCTCACTACGTTCCCACCACATTCTCACCACGTTTTGATCATGTTCTCGCTACGTTCCCACCACATTCTTATCATGTTCTCCCAATGTTCTCTTCATGTTCTGACTATGTTCCCACCACATTCTCATCATGTTCTCACCATGTTATCATGTTCTCCAGATGTTCTCTTCATATTCTCCCCATGTTTTCACCTCCTTTTCATCATGTTCTCACCACATTCTTATGTTCTCCTGATGTTTTCCATGTTCTCCCCATGTTTTAACCACATTCTCATAATGTTCAGCCATCTTGCATCTTTGTACTTACTAACCATTTTAATGTTCTTCTGTACGGGGTCCTTGGGTGTTTTACAAGGTGCTTTATAAATAAAATGTATTATTATTATTATTATATTCCCACTACATTTTGAATACGTTTTCACTGTTATCATTATGTTCTCAGTACATTTTCACTATCTTCTTATGATGTTCTCATTATGTTCTCTCTTCAGTCGTTCCCTCTGGTTTTAACAGGCACCTGTCATATATCGTGGTTCTAATCCTCATCCTGGTTCTGGTTCCAGGTTCCATCCACTGTCAGAGCAGTCGGAAATGAGCGGGTTCTGGCCCTCCGACAGAGGACCCAGACTTTGTGGGATGCCTACTTCTCTTCAGTGGACAAGATTGTCCTCACCACCCTGGAGGTGAGATTTCTCTTGGTTCATCTCCTTGGAGAATTAAAGGGGCAGAGTCAGCAGGAGGGAGGGGGCAACAGGTGTGGGGTAGACCGATGGTCTGGCTGCTGTGCTACCGAACAAATTTGCTTTGCCAAGAGGAGCTTTATGGGTATAAGGTTCCACTTGATAATCTGATTTATTTATTTATTTATTTGATATTATGGAATCAATGTAATCTTGCTGGACCTCAGCCAATGTGACAGAAAAAGAAGGAAAATAGGGAACAGAAGTAAAAATAAAGTAGAAACAGGAAAAGGAGACAGATCCAGCAGATAGAAGTAACAAGCTTCAATCCAACCTAACACCAGACAACCAGCTGCTACACCTCTTTGAGTGTATAAACCCACTGGACGACTCAGATCCGGAGGCTAGAGGCAGACTAGGACGGCCCAGAGACCTGGAGGCTAGAGGCAGACTAGGGCATCCCAAAGACCCGAAGGCTAGAGGCAGACTAGAGCGGCCCAGAGACCGGGGTCCTCAGCAGCAATCCTGGAGCCCCAACCCAAGCCCCTCCCCCCCGCCACGAAGACCACCCCGGACACACGCAGAGGAAGGTCCCAGCCAGACCCCCCATGGCCAAGATCGGCAGCCACGACCCTGCCAAGCACAGGGCTTCCAGAGTGAAAGGGCCCAGGGCCCCAAGAGCCCAGAGGCAGCGAATAGCTAGCCCCAAATCCACCCAGATGCAATAGACTGGGCAACCCCCCAGAGCTGTCAGCCTGATATGGAGTCCCTGGTGCAACCACCTCCCTCTGCCCACCCCTGGTGGCACCCAGGAATCAGGGGTGTGAAAGAACCCCCTCACCCTCTCCACTTATGACAGTTTGTGTGTTGTTTGCAATTAAAATTGAGGGTCAGTAACCGCACCGTGCTGGAAGAGGCCACCCGAGCAGCCTCGCCCACCATGCACTACATGGCACGCCCCCAATAAGTTGTTTGTTTTGTGTTCTTGTGTTTTGATGTCTAAGTGTAAATATAACTGAGGCAAGCGGCCACAGGGTGCAGCCAGGGAGGCCACTTAGATGGTTGTGCACTTGTGACGTGTCATGTCTATGTCTCATCAGATCATCAAGGACCGGGTTTTCTCCCACATCTCCAGAAACAGGTTAATGTGGAACTCCCTTCCAGGAGGTCTTCTGGTGCTTCCTGAGTACTCAACCCACCTGGCTCACTTCCCTTTCTACTACCTGGGATTAGGTAAGCCCCCAGACACAATACAGAAATAAAAATATAAATGAGCATATGCATAAGATGTGTAATTTCTAAGGAAAAACACTATGAACAGTTACACACCAGTTTACCGACAAGGTGGTTGCAGATAACAAGCTAGGACGGTAAAATAAATTCTACACACAAGGAAATTACAAAACTCAAAAGTACTTAATCATTTATGACTAAACATGTACTTTCCTGTACTGTAATTTCCAAGACAAGTGTTGCAAGAAGCAGCTCAACTGACAATAGCCCCTTTCTGACTGTAGGAACCTTTTGCAGTTCCTAGAACCTTTTTAGGAACCAGGCCGTTTTTTTCGCGCATTCCGACATATAGGAACTAGGGCTAAAAACCCTCCGTTCCAAGAACCATCGTAGCTCCTGCTCCGAGGCAGGGTCTTTTCGTGGTTCCATCGGAACCCTCATGACGTAGGCGTTTGGTCATCCGTTGCTACGCCCCTTACCAGAGTTCTGCTTATTTACTTCCGCTTCTTGTGACCCCGGCATTTTTAAAATTCACTGTTGCCGCTGCGGTTTCAGCTACAGACAACAACACGACAATGGACAAAGCCAGCGACAAATGGACCGACGAGAAAGTCAAGACTCTTCTGACCATCTACGCCACCCAGGACATCCAGAGAGCTTTTGAAGAGGCAGAGCATTAACATGGCGATCTCTTCATACTCCATATTAGCTTGATGGTGTGCTCTTGTTATTGTTTGCGGGTTTTGTTTTGGGGACAGAAAAAGAAGGAGAATAATGAACAGAAGAAAAAAGTAAAGTAGAAACAGGAAAAGGAGACAAAGATCCAGCAGGTGGAAGCAACAAGCTTCAGTCCAACCTAACAGCAACCAGCTGCTACACCTGTACAGAAACACAGCAGAGAATTTCCTGCAGCTTTTACAGGTAAACTAAGCTGTCAATCATCAGGAGTTCCTAAAAATAACCAAGACAACAACAACATGAATCACACCAACAACCAAAGTAGCAGAAACACACACACCTGAACCAAAGTGTCTCTGAGTGTATAAACCCACTGGACCCCTCAGTGACTGTCAGCATGCAGAGGATGAGGATGAGGAGGGATCAGAGATGAGTGTGATCCTGCAGATGTGACCTACGGAGGCTAGAGGCAGATAGGGCGGCCCAGAGACCTGGGCCATCAGCAGAAATTCTGGAGCACCAATCCAAGCCCCCCACCATGAAGACCATCCTGGACCCACCCAGAGGGCGGCAGAGGAAGGACCCAGCCAGACCCCCCCATGGTCACGGGGTACTGGCCTCGGCGGGCCAAGATCGGCAGCCGTCGACCTGCCAGGCACCGGCCATCCAGGGCAGCCAGAACAAAGGGCCCAATTCAGCTAATTGAACCTCTGAGGAGGCAGAACGTGTCTCAGTACTGACGTGGTCTACTAAGAGATTCCTAAACTGCTGAACACACAGATTATTTTTGGTTTTCCAGTTCACCAGGATAGTTTTCTTTGTGATGCATCAGACCGTGAGGATCATGCGTTTAGAGTTAATTACCATGTTAATGTACCCAGGTCACCTAGTAGACACAGTGTGGCTTTGCAGGAATGTTACATTAAACCACATTGACATGTCTTCACAAACCTGGAGCCAGAACCTGCGGACGGGTGTGCAGGACCACAAGACATGGAAGTAGCTGTCAGTCGTGTTATCAGTGCAGTGTGAGCAGATGTGTGATTGTGACCCATCCTGAACATCCTTTGTCCTGTATGATGAATCTATGATTAGTTTTATATGTTTTAGTTGCGTGTTCGAATTCTGTCATTTTAAAAGGTGTTTAAACACATTTGTGATCGTTTATTTTGATTAAAGTTACTGGATAAGTGGATATGCTGAAGCTGGAAGAGAGATTGAGTCTTCTAGTTTAGATAATAGTCTGGATGTTTCTGATAACAGCTTTGGGGCCTGGAGGTTCAGGAATTCTGCCACCCTGATAGGTAGCTGCTAGTTTAGCTGGTAAATTTCTTACATAATAGACTTAAACTGGTGATATTCTAGAAACTTAGTGCTGATTCCATATTGTGAAGTGAAAATATTAAATGGCATAAAGTTTCCATTTACTATTAAATGTTCTGTTTTATTCCTTTATTTTTCCATTGAGTGAAATGAATCATCTTCTTCTTCTGCAGGATATCAGGGTTGTTCCAGATGGTGGAAGCTTACATGGAAAAAGTGAAGACTTGGTTATTTTTAGAAATTCCCACCAGGTTTAAGCCGTGTAGAGATATATATTCATAAGGAAAGAAATAATTAAACCACATCTGTGTTGAGAGCAGTGTAGTGGAGACAGGCCGTGGATTTACTGGCAAATAAATGGTCTTTAGGAACCGATCTAATGAGAATACAGAAAGATTAAAGCCCATACCGACATGTCAGTAGAGCCACGGAGTGATGTCCGGGTCGCAGTACAGCTGTCTGTTAATAAATCCTTCACCCACCAGCGATGGATTTCCCCCTGATGGGGAACAGGAGTCTTCTCCAATACAGAATCTCCCTCGGATATTGGTCGTTGACTCCGACGTTCGTTCCCTTCAGTTGGCGGTCCTGGTTCTTCACCTGCTCCTTCTGTTTGAAGCTGACCAACTTGGCTACGATGGGTCTTGGTCTGCTGGACTTAGATTTTTTTCACACCCAGACAATGGACTCTGTGCTTCAGGAGAGTCTGGATGAAGTTTTTCACCGTGGTCTTGAGGTCTTCCTCCGTCTGCTCTGGAATTCCTGCAAACACCAGATTCTCTCTCCTTCTCCGCGCCTGCAGATCATCACCGTTTCCTTCATCTTCTTGTGTTCCTCAGAGTCGGGTCAAGCCCTCGGTAAGGGATTTTACTGAGTCTCTGAGGCCGGCGTTCTCCGCAGCCAGAGTTTCCACCTGCTTCTGGCTAAACTCCAGCGATGCACGTGGCGCCTGGAACTCTTTGTGGAGGATCTCCACCAGGCTCAAATGCGCATCCAAGCTACTCAGCTTCTTAACTATCGAGATCAGTACGTCCGTTGAGTCGTTCCCCGGTGGTGAAATAGCTCCAGGTGAGTCCTGGTTTGGCTGCCTCTTGGCCTGGATGAGGTGGAGGGGGTTGACGTTTGGTTTGGTTTCTTTGTGATAATTCTGTCGTAGCAGCGTTCTATAAAATCTGTCAGGCTGGCCACATCCTCCTCGCTGTGCTCCAGAGTGGAGCTTAAAGACACAATTTTCCTACTTTCAAGAATATTTTTAATTCAGCTGGAGAAAGTTATACAACTGAATGAATGTCTGAGCACGCCTAGTCTGAATCTGTCATCTCACCGGATTTACGTCACTTGCCTGCCTCCGGCGTCGCTTGCCTGCCGCCTCCTCTCCGATTTATCACCTCAAACATCGTCTTGGAAAACCAGCTGATGTTTCTAAGCCGGTTTTAATTTTTTTTCTTTCTGTTTTCAGGAGTCAGTCCAGGTCAGGAGTTCACTGCCATCATCCACGCTGTCTCCCCATTGGTTTCCCAGTCACAGCCAATCATGAAGCTGCTTCAGGTGGTCTCCAAGTCAAAGTTTTGTTCACAGGTAAAAGGGCCAATCATAATGAAGATCCATAACAGCTGGAACTATTTGATACGCACCTACAGTCTGTTACACACCTGTAGCGTGTTGTCTGGACTTTGAGTTCATGCTGCTGATGGAGCAAATTATCTTTCATCCCACGTCCTCTGAAGGCCAAACAAGGCCAGGGTGGTTGGTTCTGGTGGTCTAAAACCAGAGCAGGTAGGTGAGGGAATCCTTTCAGCTCAGATTTATCCACATATTTAAAACCACTCAGGTTGGTCCACGAGCTCCCCACCAGCTAGTGGATTTTCCTGCGTCTGGTTTTGATGACGTGTCAAGTTTAAGATGTGAAAGAGCTGCTTCTTCCCTGGGAGGTCTTGGTGAAGGTCAGCAGATACGACCTCTGATTGATGGACTAATTGATGTCAGCAGGTTTCTGATCAGTTTGATGGATCTGCAGTCACCCCCTCCTCCTCCATTTCCAGATTATCATTCTGTGGAACAGTGAGAAGCCCCCCCCCGGTCGGAGCAAATGGCCCCCCATGCCCGTCCCCCTCACCGTGACAGACGGCAGAAGGAAGGTGAGAACGTTTTATTCTGACCCGTCCACAGACCCTCATCAGAACCAGAACTAACATCTGTCTTTCTCCCAGACCACCAGCCGGTTCCTGCCCCACGTTGCCATAGAAACAGAAGCGGTGCTGAGCCTGGACGAGGATACGGTCCTGCTCACCAGTGAGGTGTGTGAGGTGCCAACATAAAGCAAACACACACACACAAACCAGCACTAGTGGAAAACGTTCCCTCTGTTGTCAGGTGAACTTTGCTTTTCTGGTGTGGAGGAGCTTCCCAGACCGGATCGTTGGATACCCCCCTCGCAGCCACTTCTGGGACCCTCTGAAGCACACCTGGGGCTACACCTCCAAATGGACCAATGACTACTCCATTGTCCTGACAGGAGCTGCCTTCTACCACAGGTAACCGCACCTGAGGAACACCTGCACAAGCAACATCTGCTTGTCCAAAACACAAAGAACACAAAAACTACTATTTAATATTTATTCATATACAAACATTTCATGGAAGATCTGGACTCTCTTACATCTCAAGATGGACAGAGGTTCACCAATCTGACACAAACTGGGTCTAAAAGTTTAAAAGCGAAACAACTTCAGAAAAATGTTCCTCAGACTTTGAAGATCCCTTCACCTATAGTGTGTTATATATCAGAAGATTCAGAGGATCAGAGGGAATCTCTGAATAGAACCCTGTGGTACTTGATCTGGACAAACTGAAATGAATTGCGTTTCCAGGTATTATCACCACCTGTTCTCCAACTTCCTGCCCCAGTCTCTGCGGACGCTGGTGGACCAGACCTCTAATTGCGAGGACATCCTGATGAACTTTCTGGTCTCTGCTGTTACTCACCTGCCACCAATCAAAGTGGCTCAAAGAAAGCAGTACAAGGAGCTGCCCCCCCCACAGGTAAGACCCCCCCACACACATGCAGGTAGGAACTCCTCGTAGGATTAGGAAGGGATTCCAGCACCATGAGTGGACTGAGTGTAGAAACTTAGGCCAAAGATGTCGACTAGTTCTAACAGGTAACAGTTATTACCATAACAGATAAACACAAACACCAACTAATCCCTCCATACAGAGCAGCTTCACTTTCTCCACGTTATGTTACAGCCTTACTCCATAATGGATTAAATTCATTTTTGTCCACAATGTTGACAAATAAATTTATTAAAAGCGAAACACTAAGAAATCAGATGTACATCAGTATTCAGCCTAACTGGAGTCCACCTGTGGTAGATCCATTTCAGAGATGATGTGAAAAGGCACACACCTGTCTATATATCAGGTCCCACGCCTGGCAGTCTGTACATCTCCGAGACAGGATTGTCTCCTGACACAACTCTGGGGAAGAGTACAGAAAAATATCTGCTGTCCCGATGAGTACAGTGGCTTCCATGATCCGTACATGGAAGAAGTTCTGACGACCAAGACACTTCTGGCCGGCTGCCTACACTGAGCCATCGGGGGAGAAGGACCCTAGTCAGTGAGGTGACCAAGAACCCGAGGGTCACTCTGTCAAAGAGAGGAGAACCTTCCAGAAGGACAACCATCTCTGCAACAGTCCACCCATCAGGCCTGTATGCGGCCAGATGGAAAAGAGACATCCTGGATGAAAACCTGTTCCAGAGCTCTTGATCACAGACTGGGGCGACGGTTTCAGCAGGACATCACAAGATGGCCGCAGGACAACTCTGGGAAGGCCCCTGAGTGGCCCAACCAGAGCCCAGACTGGAATCCGACTGAACATCTCTGGAGAGACATGAAAATAGCTGTGCACGTGTCCCATCCAATCTGATGGAGCTTGAGAGGTGCTGCACAAAATGGGCGAAACTGTCCAGAGATGGTGTGCCGAGCTGGTGGCTTCATATTCAGAAAGACCTGAGACTGTAATCACTGCCAAAGGTGCATCAACACAGTACTGAGCAAAGGCTTTAAACACTGGGAATCAATTCATTTTGTCCTCAGAATTCTACAAATACCTCTCAGTGATGATGTGAAAAAGGTTCTTTAAGAGAGTTTTGGAAAAGTAAAATACTAAGAAATCGCATGTGCACAATTTGGAAAAAGGCTTTAACACAACATGTGGAGAAAGTGAAGCACTGAATATTTCCCAGATGCCCTGTAGGTAGCTAACAACCCCCCTAGTAAGCTAAACCCCTTCCATAACTACGTAACTATAAGTAGTCTCACACTTACACTGTCCTGTCCCACCTGTCAGGTTACGAAGAGCATCCCCTGGGCCAACCCAGAGCACTTCAGTCAGAGACAGGACTGTGTCAACACCTTCGCCAACTGGTTTGGCTACATGCCACTGGTCCACTCGCAGTTCCGCCTGGACCCGGTCCTGTTCAAAGATCAAGTATCTGTCTTTCGGAAAAAGTACAAAGACTTAGAACGGGCTTGAAATGGGCCGACACAACACAGAGAAGTCTGGTCTATTGGACGGACAAATGAACCAATCAGCTGAGGACCGCTCGGACTGGTCCATGTGTTATGAAGTCCAATCCTAGACAGACTCTGGTGGTCTGATCTGGACCAGTATCAGGGTCTGTAGAACACAGAGTCCATGAGTCGGTACAGAAGCAGGGGAGAACCACAGGAACTGAAGGACTCGTATCAGTACGGGGTTCTCCACACCGGTTCTGAGCAGAGAAACCGGATCACATTACTGAAAATGTTAAAAGTATAACACCAATAAAATGATTTCTGAATGCAACCAAGGTCTTAAAGTTTTTACTGTCCACATGAGACATGGGTCTGGCTCGACACTGTACGGTCCGCAGCTCAGCACAGTCTGGCTCGGTAGGGGTCCATGAGGTATAGTCTGCTTTTCTTTTTCGGTTACTGAATGACGTGGTTAAACTTGACTGTGTATACTTTACCAAAATAAAGATGAAGATTGATCTTCATCTCCACTTTATTTATACACAGCTTCACCAAAATAAAAGCAAACAGTTAAAATATGTATAAAAAGAAAATCATAAAAACCAAGATCTCAAATAGTCCGGGTCCAGAAGAGGCTCCTCCGGGTCTGGCTCTTGGTTGAGGGGACAGAAGCCCGGTCTGCCCACCTCGGGGAACAGTTTCCAGCTGATTACCCAGTCTGTTAGGAACCTTGGACCAATCACAGCAGGTCTGGTTTTTCCTGTGTCCTACGTTTGGGTCCAACTGGTCCCTACGCTGCCTCCTACTGGTTACTGGAAAACTGCAGCTTGTGAACATGGGTGTTAATTTTTGACGTGAACAAACATGATGAAAGTTCCTGGTCTGACTGGAAGAACTGCAGGGAGTCCTCCCAGTCGAGGTTTTAATGGTAAATGGACTTGTACTTATATAGCGCTTTTCCAGTCCGCTTTACACTACCTGTCACCCACTCACACACACACACACACACACGCACGCATACCCAAATAGACACATCGGGAGGTAACCTAGGGTTAGGTGTCTTGCCCAAGGACACTTCAACATGTAGTCAGGGAAAGTCAGGATCCACCAACCTTCTGGTTGAAAGACGACTGCTCTTCCACTTGAGGTACAGCCGCCCAACGGTTTTAATGGTCCAGCTCTCAGAATTCCGAACATCTAGTGGTAAAGATGGCATAGCGTTCCGGAGCGTTCCTGGAACATGGGTTTGCCAGTAGATGGATAACAACAATGTCCAGCAGATTCATTGATAACTGTGATTAGGAGAAGTGTTTGGAACTGGAACTCCGCCACCCCCACCAATTCATCAGAACTTCGATTTTTTAAAAAAAAACTTTATTTCATATCAAATAGGAACCATGCAGAAAATCCAAGTTTCATTAAACTTTACAAAAACGAAGTCAATGACCTCAAAGGAAACACGCACACACGAAACACCTGCACTCAGCTGTTCCTTCAGGTTGTGCAGTCGTTCCTGAAGCTACCTGCAGAGACTCACCATCACCATGGACCCATTATGTACAGAAACAGGATCATAACTCCTCTTTCCATAATCGTCTCATCAACAAACAGAAGAGTCTGAGTCAGTGATAAAGAACCAGAGTCGTCGTCGTCCTCGTTTCCTCACCGCATCACTTCCGAAGCGTCAGCATGGCGTTGATGTCCCACAGCAGGTTCCTCATCTGATCCATGATCACCTTCATCTCCTGGTTCTTCTGATGGACCTTCTGTCAGGAAAAGCAGAGAGTCAGTCAGACCAGTCTTTCAGGTCCACCATTCCGCAGGATTTCACGGTTTCCTGCTTCGACACCTCTGGTCAAATCAGACAGATCCAACAACTTCTAGGCAACTTCCTCACAAAGACTTCCAGTCTCCAGTCAGGTGTGTTGGAGCAAGAAGCATCAGAAACCTGCAGGGAAGGTCAGTCCCCTAGGACCGATGGGAAGTCCGGGACGCAAGCGTTCCCTCGTAATGACGAGGACGCAAGCGGTCCCTCTTACCAACGGGAAAACCGGGAAGCAATCGTTCCCTCAAACCGACGTTGACACAAGCGTAACCTCATACCGACGGGAAGACCGTACGCAAGCGTCCCCTCGGACCGACCGGGAAGCAAGCGTCGCCTCAGACGGACGATGACACAAGCGTTCCCTCTTATCGAAAGGAAGACCGGCCGCAAGCGTCCCCTCTTATCGACGGGAAGACCGAGACGCAAGAGTTCCCTCGGATCGGAGCGAAGACCGGGACGCAAGCGTTCCCTCGGATCGGAGGGAAGACAGGGACGCAAGAGTTCCCTCTTAACCACGGGTAGACCAGGACACAAGCGTTCCCTCTTAACCACGGGTAGACCGGGACGCAAGCGTCCGCCTCTTACCGACGGGAAGACCGGGACGCAAGCGTTCCCTCAGACCGACAGTGACAGAAGCGTCCCTTCAGACCGACGGGAAAACCGGGACGCAATCGTTCCCTCGAATCGACAGGAAGACCGGGACGGAAGCAGTCCCTCGGACAGACTGGGAAAACGCGATTCAAGCGCTCCCTCGGACCGACGGAAAGACCGGGACGCAAGCATCTCCTCGGACCGACGGGAAGAACGGGACGCAAGAGTTCCCTCTTATTGACGGGAAGACCGGATGCAAGCGTCCCCTTGGACCGACAGTGACGCAAGCGTCCCTTCAGACGGACAGGAAGACCAGGACGCAAGAGTTCCGTCGGATCGGAGGGAAGACCGGGAGGCAAGCGTTCCCTCTTATCGACGGGAAGACCGTGACACAAGTGTCCAATCAGACCGACAGTGGCACAAGCGTTCCCTCGGACCGACAGGAAGATCGGGACCAAGCGTTTACTCGGACCGACGAGAAGACCAGGACGCAAGCGTACCCTCGGACCGACGGGAAGACCGGGACGCAAGCGTACCCTCGGACCAACGGGAAGAACGGGACACAAGCAATCCCTCTTACCGACGGGAAGACCGGGACGCAAGCGTACCCTCGGACCGATGGGAAGAACGGGACACAAGCAATCCCTCTTACCGACGGGAAGAACGGGACGCAAGCGTACCCTCGGACCGATGGGAAGAACGGGACACAAGCAATTCCTCTTACCGACGGGAAGAACGGGACGTAAGCGTCCCCTCTTGTCGACGGGAAGACCGGGACGCGAGCGTTCCCTCGGATCGGAGGGAAGATCGGGACGCAAGCGTTTACTCGGTCCGACGAGAAAACCGGGACGCAAGCGTACCCTCAGACTGACGGGAAGAACGGGACGCAAGCGTTCCCTCGAATCGACAGGAAGACCGGGACGCAAGCAGTCCCTCGGACAGACTGGGAAAACGCGATTCAAGCGCTCCCTCGGACCGACTGAAAGATCGGAACGCAAGCGTCTCCTCGGACTGACGAGAAGAACGGGACGCAAGAGTTCCCTCTTACTGACGGGAAGACCGGATGCAAGCGTCCCCTTGGACCGACAGTGACGCAAGCATCCCCTCAGACCGACGGGAAGACCGGGACGCAAGAGTTCCCTCGGATCGGAGGGAAGACCGGGACGCATGCGTTCCCTCTTATCGACGGGAAGACCATGACACAAGTGTCCAATCAGACTGACAGTGACACAAGCGTTCCCTCGGACCGACAGGAAGATCGGGACCAAGCGTTTACTCGGACCGACGAAAAGATCGGGACGCAAGCGTACCCTCGGACCGACGGGAAGACCGGGACGCAAGCGTACCCTCGGACCGACGGGAAGACCGGGACGCAAGCGTACCCTCGGACCGACGGGAAGAACGGGACACAAGCAATCCCTCTTATCGACGGGAAGAACGGGACGCAAGCGTAACCTCGGACCGACAGGAAGATCGGGACGCAAGCGTACCCTCGGACCGATGTGAAGAACGGGACACAAGCAATCCCTCTTATCGACGGGAAGACCGTGACACAAGTGTCCAATCAGACCGACAGTGACACAAGCGTTCCCTCGGACCGACAGGAAGATAGGGACCAAGCGTTTACTCGGACCGACGAAAAGACCGGGAAGCAAGCGTACCCTCGGACCGAAGGGAAGACCCGGGACGCAAGCGTCCCCTCTTGTCGACGGGAAGACCGGGACGCAAGCAATCCCTCTTAATGATGGGAAGACCGGACGCAAGCGCTCCCTTGGACTGAAGGGAAGACCGGGACACACACATCCATGGTGCATAAGTGCGAACAGTAGGCTCTGTAGATTTTAATCACAGCATTCAATCTTCCAGGAGTACATCAGCATGGCACACCCTGACTTGGAAATAATTCCCAGTCTTCCCAGACTGTGATGCTCACGGAAAGATTTGGATGAATTTCTACCATTGGAATGACTGAATGGGAATGTTTCTTGTGGGACGAACCAGAAATGTTCTGGCTTGTTTCTTTGTGGGAATTTCAAGACTGAAGATTTTGGATCTAAATATTCCTCCTGAAACCAGCAGCGTTGACTCTTAAACGGGTCGAATGATCCGGATCTAGACAGAACTGAAACCCACCTCCACAACTTCCTGTCTCTCCTGGCTGACAGCAGGGCTGCAGGACTCCACCCGAATGGAACCCGGATCCTCTCCTACATACGGAACCAGCTGGAAACAGATGAAACGGGTTCAGACAGACCGACAGAAAGTCCTGGCTGTGACGGACCCCGACCTACCTCGGTGGGTCCCTCCTGCAGGTCAGAGGTCATCTCCACGCACCGCTCGTACAGCAGCCGGAGTTTCCGGAACAGCAGAGCCAGCTGACGGAGGTGTTCCTGGAGCTTCCCGAAGCGGTCCTGGTACATGGCGTGGCTCTGGGTCACACCGTTGGGAAGCTAGAGACACAAGACTAGAGTCAGAGACAAGAACCGGACCAGAACCTGAGCAGGACTAGACATGGTTTTCCAGTAATGGGAATAAATTGATCTATAAATTGATCACTGCGACATTAAAAACTTTTTATCTCTATTTTCTGCATCTGCTTATATTTATTTGTTTTATTCCCGTCTGTCTTTTTTATTTAGTTTTTCTATTCTTATTAAGCTAGCCGATCTCACCAGGGATCAATCATCATTATCATTACACCATAATTCTGGACTTTCTGTGGATACCACACGTTTCTAGTTACATTTACACACTTGACGCTACACCCACAACCAGATGTTAACCCTTTAACTCCCGGTAGTGGAGGCTGCAGGTGCAGAGGTAAAGCTAAGAATGCAAAGTCAGAGCATTTCTAGGCAGAAATGTGGATAATGAAGCACTGAAGGTGCATGGATGGAAGTTATTGTGCATGTTGTGAACATTTCTCTCTCCTCACCATCTAGAAGCTGTGAGATTGTAATCCTGCTTTCTGTCTGTTCACCAGATGCTGATATTCATCAGTTCTTCCTTCTGTGTTTAGAAGGAAGCAGCTTTACAGCTTTAATTCACTCTTTTAGTTAGTAAATCCTGAACATTTCATCCTTCTAATTGCAGCTAAATGTGTTTCTGTGTTTAGTTCAGGCGTCTGCAGCCTTTACAATCCAAAGAGACGTTTTTCCTCCATCCATCCATCCATCCATCCATTTATTATCTGCCGCTTGTCCGGAGTCGGGTCGCGGGGGCAGCTGCCTAAGCAGGGAAACCCAGACTTCCCCTTCTCTCCGGCCACATTCACCAGCTCATCCGGAGGGATCCCGAGGCGTTCCCAGGCCAGCCGAGAGATGTAGTCC
>JBAMHW010000019.1:29157842-29168283 GCA_037177495.1 Rhadinocentrus ornatus | reverse complement strand
GGTTAGTTAGAGTTACAGCTTTACGTTTCATAGGGTTAGTTAGAGTTACAGCTTTACGCTTCATAGGGTTAGTTAGAGTTACAGCTTTACGTTTCATAGGGTTAGTTAGAGTTACAGCTTTACGCTTCATAGGGTTAGTTAGACTTACAGCTTTTTGTTTAAGAGGGTTAGAGTTAAAGATTTATATTTAACAGGGTTAGTTAGTTACAGCTTTATGTTTTATAGTGTTAATTAGACTTCCAGCTTTATGTTTTATAGTGTTAGTTAGACTTACAGCTTTATGTTTTAAAGGGTCAGTTAGAGTTGCAGATTTATGTTTTATAGGTTTAGTTAGAATTATAACCATGTTTTTTACGGTTTGAGTTACAGCTTTTTGTTTTATAAGGTTAGTCAAAGTTACAGCTTTGTTTTATAGGGTTAGAGTTACAGCTTTACGCTTCATAGGGTTAGTTAGAGTTACAGCTTTATGCTTCATAGTTAGTTAGAGTTACAGCTTTACGCTTCATAGGGTTAGTTAGAGTTACAGCTTTACGCTTCATAGGGTTAGTTAGAGTTACAGCTTTACGCTTCATAGGGTTAGTTAGACTTACAGCTTTACGCTTCATAGGGTTAGTTAGAGTTACAGCTTTACGCTTCATAGGGTTAGTTAGAGTTACAGCTTTCCGCTTCATAGGGTTAGTTAGAGTTACAGCTTTACGCTTCATAGGGTTAGTTAGACTTACAGCTTTACGCTTCTTGGGGTTAGGGTTAGGGTTAGAGAGAGGTTACAGCTTCATACTTTATAGGCCCCAAAATATTTTATCGATTGTGATCATGATAATTGATCAGAGTGGATTCATCTGCCTGGAGTTGGAAATGTTTTTACATGTTGTGTTTGGTCCTCTTGCTCTAACAACACATATTCACACTATTCTACCATCCTGTACATAGTTTTACGTAGTCTTTGTTTATACCGTTAAAACGGCAAAATCTACTTTTACTGCCATTTTTATTCAGTGATATTTGAACTTTATCATGTAAATATTGTTTTTCTATAATGCTTGACTTGTCACGCTGGAGATCATTAAAGATGTTCATCATAGTTTGTTACTGGTTGTAAATGTGTGAGTACAGCAAATAGAGTATTTTCTTCTAAATTACTTCTGGCTGTAACTACCTTCTGCAGACGAAGCGGAGTCTCTGCCCTGAAACACGCTTTATGCAGCTGAATTCATCTACAGGCGGTTTGTAAAACATTATTATTTTTGTTGCGTTAACCAGAGAAAATCAATGACATCTACCCCTGAATAACATCTTTTCCCTACCACTTATCTCACTAAACTCAGCCACAATGAACACTCTATTGATCATCTGTCAGTGATGATTGATTAACGATGTTTTGTTTCCATCCACCACAAATTCAAATAGAAGAAAAACAATGAGCTGAAAAATGAACTGAGTTGGGATCTACCTCATGGTAAATGAGGGCCAAGTCACAAGAATCCAAGTTACAAGACTTAGTGGGTGGGTTACATGTCTCGATTGGCAAGGCTACACCGCTTGGTGGGCGGGGCCACTGCTGAAGTTCTCCAGCTTTGTTATGAATAAACTCTGTTTCCCATCAGCCCTTGTGAACTTACTGCTCGGATGATCCTGATGGAGCGCAGCTCTGCGTCACAGCCCCCCCACACCCTCCAGTCTTGGTAGTCTCCCTCCTCCAGCAGGTACTGGTGGCCTCTGAAGCCCTCCTTCTCATAGCCCACCCAGCTGCAGCAGACAGCCGTGATTAGTTCCTCTGAGATCAGTAATCTGACATGTTTCGCAGAGGACCATAACTCACATTCCTCCCAGAACCTTCAGGGAACCCACGTTGTACATGAAGGTGGTCTGCTGCCTGTCGGTTCTGGTCATGAAGTCCCTCATGTTGGAGGTTATGGTCCTGGATTTACCGGAGAAGTATGGCTTATCATAGATCACAATCTGGAGATTAAGAGGAAGAATCAGGAAGTATTGGTGATGCATCGATCATGTGACCGCGGGATGAACTTCCTCCTTACCTTTGGCTCGTTCATGTTTTCCACTCGAGGTTCTCCCTGTGACAGAGAACACAGTCAGATCAGATGTTTCACACCAAAAATTCCAAGCAGAATGAAAACTTCCATCTTCTCACCACTTTGAGTGGATGCAGTGACCCCACGTAGGGCTGCTCCACCCCCCAGGCTGCTGGATTGGAGTACCCCCCCACCTCCAGGACCCGCGGGACGCCCTGGAAAAAAGGCTGCCCAAAGACGAGCCATCTGAAAAATAAGCAGAGTGAGAAATAGCTTTCAGCAGAAGAAGTTTCCTCTCACATCTTCACTCACAGGCCAGCGCTGATGATGATGGAGTTGGCCTTCACCGGGAATCCAAAGATCCTGGCATCCTCTGAGGTGTCCCTGAAGATCACCTTCTTCCCCTCGGCATTCTCCTCTGGGAAAAGACTGATCTCTGGAACACTGTAATCCTGAGGAATAACAGACATACGTCATTCAGAGTGGAGTTTCATCCGAAGGAATCTTCCACCCGGAGAAACGTGCCAACGGGAGGAACCTTACTGTGTCACCTAGAGGAACGTGTCATTATGAAGAACATTTCATAGGGAAGAACCTGTCGTAAAGAACAATGTGTCATCAGAAGGATTCCTTTTTTTCAGGAGGAAATTGTATGTCCGGAGGAACGTTTCGTGTGGAGGAAGGCTTTCTTTTCTACCGTGTCCTGTCCAGCACGGTGGCGGCAGAATGATGGTCTGGCTGCTGTGTTGTGTCGAACACATTTGCTTTGCCAAGAGGAGCTTTATGAGTATAACCTGGTTTTTATCTATTTATTTATTTTTTAACTTATTTATTTTGTATTATGGAAACTATGTTATCTTGCTGGACCTGACCAGAGGGGACAGAAAAAGAAGGAGAATAATGAACAGAAGTAAAAAGTAGAACCAAGAAGTAGAGGCAAAGATCCAGCAGATAGAAGCAACGAGCTTCAGTCCAACCTAACAGCAACCAGCTGCTACACCTGTACGGACCCAGAGAATTTCCTACAGCTTTTACAGGTAAACTAAGCTGTCAATCATCAGGAGTTCCTGAAAATAACCAAGACAACAACATGAATCACACCAACAACCAAAGTAGCAGAAACACACACACCTGAACCAAAGTATCTCTGCGTATATAAACCCACTGGACACCCGGTGTCCCTGGAGACCCGAAGGCTAGAGGCAGACTAGGGCGGATGTAACGTTCCTCATGTTGACAAGTTCCTTGGAATAAAACGTTTTTTCAGATTACACGTTCCTCCCAATGAAACATTATTCTCGATAAAACGTTCCCCCAGCTAAGAAACTCAAACTACACTAAACCAGAAGACTCAATCTGTCTTCCAGCTTCAACATGGGAGGCTGAATTTTCCAGTACATTTAATCAAGATGAATGATCACAAATACTAAACTCTTCATAGAACTCATTATACAGGACAAAGGATGTTCTGGATGGTCTGTCACAATCACAGATCTGCTCATGCTGCACTGATAACACGACTGACAGCTACTTCCATGTCTTGTGGTCCTGCACACCTGTCCACAGGTTCAGGTTTGTGAAGACGTCAACGTGCTTTAATGTAATATTCCTGCAAACCCACACTGTCTCTACTAGGTGACCTGGGTGAATTTAACATGGCCTACTGCCGCCAGCTGTTCATGTTCCAGAAATAATTCGCTTCTCTCTAAACTTGCGTCCCGCACGTGTCAACTGGAGGAAGGTTTTATCCGGAGCAACGTGTCATTAGGAGGAACGTTGTCTCTGGAGAAAGGTTTTATCTGGGGGAACATTTTATTAATGTATAATAATGTTTCATTGGGAGGAACGTGAGATCGGGAGGATCATGTCATCAGAAGGGAACCTGTCATCTGGAGGAACGTCTCCTTGAGAAGAACCTGTCATCAAGGAAGAACGTGTCATCGGTAGGAACCTCACTTATGGGGGAACGTTTCAACTTTAGGGATGTTTTATCCACAGAAACATTTTGTCCAGTGTAATGTGTCATCAAGAGGAACCTTAATTCTGGAGAAACGTCTTGTCTGGTAGAACGTGTCATCCGGATGGAACGTTCCTCTGTATGGAACGTTCCTCTGTATGGAACGTTCCATCCGGATGGAACGTATTGACTTTAGGAACCTTACTTCTAGAAGAATGTTTCGAAACAACTTATACAACCTTCATGATGTCACAAGGTGATGATGACATCACAGCTGAGTGACACATTATGTTAAAATAATCAGATTTCAAAAAACTGAAGGAGACTGTGTCGGTACTCATATGCATCTTGGTTCTGGAACTCAAAACCCGGATGGAACTGAACTGGTCCAGTCCAATTTCAAGAACATGGCCCAAAAATTATGAAAGCCGAACATAAACTGAACTGAAATCTAAACTGAAACCAGAACCTGGACCTGAAACAAGAACCAGAACATACAACATAAAACTAAAACCTGAACCAGAGCTTAAAACCAGAAGCTGGACCTAAAACCAGAACCCCAACCAGCAGGTTTATAGGAGATGTAAGTGAGGAGTTCACCAACATATTTGAATGGAGAGAAAAGTGATGTCTCACCCGGACTGCTCTGCGAACAGATCCAATGATGAACATCCGGGTCGGCTTTGTCTCTACGTCCTTCTCGCTCCTCTCTCCGGTCTGGTCCAGTCCGTCCTGCAGCTGCTCCTCAGGGGGTCCGAATGGACAGGTGAGCTCAATATCCCCTTCGTCCAGGGCGACCTTCTTCCCCTTAAAGTTTGGTTTCTCATACAGAACCCACCTAAAGAAAGACCAAACCTGAGAGGTCACAGAACGGAAACAGTTCTGGTGGTTCTTGACACCGACCATTTTCTGGTTTTTCACCACCAGAACCGAAAGAACTTGATCTGGTTCTGGACGGTCTGAGTTGTGTACCCACCTGCCATGGGCGTGAAAACTATGACTAGAATTCATCTGGATTAAACCAACGGCAGAGCCAGGAATATTGTCCCTGGAAGTTCTCAGAACCAGATTCTTGTTGGTGGAATACGTGTCGGTCAACAAGGACTTTTGGGAGGACATGTCAGTCCACGAGGACCTTAGGGAGGACGTGTTGGTCAACAAGGACTTTTGGGACAATGTGTCGGTCAACGAGGACCTTAGGGAGGACGTGTCGGTCAACGAGGACTTTTGGGAGTACGTGTCGATCCACAAGGACCTTCGGGAGGACGTGTCGGGCAACGAGGACTTTTGGGACAATGTGTCGGTCAACGAGGACCTTCGGGAGGACGTGTCGGTCAATGAGGACCTTCGGGAAGACGTGTCGGTCAACGAGGACCTTCGGGAGGACGAGTCGGTCCAGGAAGACCTTCGGGAGGATGTGTCGGTCAACGAGGACCTTCGGGAGGACGTGTCGGTCAACGAGGACTTTTGGGAGGACGTGTCGGTCCACGAGGACCTTAGGGAGTACGTGTCGATCAACAAGGGCTTTTGGGAGGACGTGTCGGCAACGAGGACCTTCGGGAGGACGTGTCGGTCCACGAGGACCTTCGAGAGGACCTTCAGGAGGACGTGTCTATCCAGAAGGACTTTGGGTGGACCTGCGGGAGGACGTGTCGGTCCATGAGGACCTTCGGGAGGATGTCACAGTCAACGAGGACCTTCGTGAGGATGTGTCCGTCCACGAGGACCTTCAGGAGGACGTGTTTATCCAGAAGGACTTTGGGAGGACCTGCGGGAGGACGTCACAGTCAACGAGGAACTTCGTTAGGATGTGTCCGTCCACGAGGACCTCCGGGATAACGTGCTGTCAATGAGGACATTTGGGAGGACGTGTCGGTCAACCAGGACCTTATAGAGGATGTCTTGGTCCACAAGGACCTTCTTGAGGATGTGCCGGTCCACGACGATTTTCAGGAAAACGTGTCGGTCCATGAGGAACTCTGGGAGGACGTGTCTTCTTACCCTCCTCTGACGACCCTGATGGAGCAGGTTTCCTGCAGCTCCCACGACGTGGCGTCGATGACATCACCGCGTACCTCGATGCACTGCCCGCACATGCTCGGTTGGTCGAAGATGAACATCTGATGAAAGAAGAAAAGAAAAAAAGAAGAAGAAGAAAAACTAACAACTCATTCATTCCAGACACGAGAAAGTCTAGGTCCAGACGAGAAAAACCTGACGCCTGAATGGAGTCTGGATTAATGTCATCTTCATCATCTTCAGCATTATCAGCACAAAGCTCTCGTGCACGTTTCATGCAGCATCGTCAGCTCCATCTCAGTCTCCGTCAGCAGCAGTTCTGACGTTCCCGGCTGAATGTCAGGAACATTAAACACCTTCATCCATACTCCACCCGGATCAGGAACGACGTAGGAGAAGCCGAGGAGACGAGACTAGACCGATTCATCTAAAGGGGAGCAGGGTCTCCCATCACCTGAAGATACAGCAGCCATGTTCCTCGACAGGAAGGACACACACACCTGCATCCCAACATCACTGATTCCCAAAACAACCTGGAAACCCCGTTAATTGCAGAGGATGCAGAGAAACACCAAAAATTAACCTTATCTACAGGGTGGTTCTGGTTCTGGTCCAAACAGAAGCATAACAAACTGTCCCACATGGATCTCTTTTTGTCCCTAAACATTTTTATAAAAAATAAAACAGATCAAGAACAAGCAGGATTTCTGTGGAGCGTCATCTGGTAAAATCTGAAAGGAGGAAAATTTAGAGGTGACCAACCAGGTGATATACGCAAGGTCTGGACACGTTCTGGAGAAGTTCTCAGGTACTGCTTTTGTTCTGGACTAACAGAGTGCCAGAACGCTGGCATCACTACGGCTGAACACTTGCAGAACTCCGGCTGAACTCTGGCAGAACTCCGGCACAACTCTGGCTGAATTCTACCTGAACTCTGGCAGAATTCTAGCATAACTCCGGCACGACTCCGGCTAAACTCCGGCTGAACTCTGGCAGAACTCCAGCTGCATAGTTCTGGGTCAACTAGATGATTTTAAGTAAATTATTAAATCATCCAGATAAAACGGAATTCCAGTTTCGGCCCTGATGTGATGAATGTTGGAAATATTCTGGACCAGGATCTGTCCCACAAACCACTGGATCTTAAAGAGTTCCAGATTTTACCATTAGAGCTTCACTCTCAGACTGCAAGTTTACTGGTGGTTCCTAGAGGTTTTTAAAAATAAATGGAAGGCAGAACCTTCAGTTATCAGACCCCTCTCTGCTGGGGGATGTCCCATGATGCACTGGGCTCCTCTCTGCTCTCTTTACTCTACATGTAGAAACATCTGACATTGTCACTTATTTTGTTTCTCTTCTCAAAAGGAATCCCTGGATTAGAGTTCCGCTGCTGGATAACCCATCCTTCCTGTCCTCTCCATCCCCAACTGGTCCAGGAGGATGGCCGTCCTTCCTAGTCCTGTTTCTGGTGGAGGTTTCTTAGCTCGAATAAACTGGACTATAATAAACTGTTCTAACTGGACTAAAAAGAACCGGACTGTGAATGTGAGGTTACCTTGTTTTGAATCACTGTGTAAGTGAAGCCGAATTAAAAGCATGCATCAGTTTATCAGGTTACTATGGTCCTGATGTTGGAAATATTCTGCAGATGAATAAAATCTGATCATTAAATATGTTTAAATGTGAGTTAAATTATTCTGATGAGTCTAACTCACCTTCCCGGGTCGAGGGTTCAGCTTCCCGTGTTCCTTCTCTTTGGTGAGCTGCAGAAGGAGAAACACACACATTTAAATAAATGTTTCAGCTGATCTGAGGCTTTCTGGGAGTTTGTTCCAGACATGTGGAGCATAGAAGCTGAATACAGCTTCTCCAGGTCTGGTTCTGACTAGAAGGAAACGAAAGGTTCTGGTAGGTTCGAACTGGGTAAAGAGGTCTCTGATGTAACTTTGGTCCTAAACCATTCAGAGCTTTATAGACCAGCAGCAGAACTTTAAAGTCTATCCTCTGACGGATCGGCAGCCAGTGTAAAGACCTCAGAGCTGGACTGATGTGGTCCACTTTCTTTTCAGGTTTTTAGGTGTATAGACTGAAGCTCTGTGGTGACCTTGAATCGTTTCTCTTTGGCTCCAAAAACTATCAACAAAGACGTGAGACGCTCCGTCTAAGGGGTGAGACGCTCCGTCTAAAAGGTGAGACGCTCCACCTAAGAGGTGAGACGCTCCGTCTAAAAGGTGAGACGCTCCACCTTGCAGCAGCCCTGCAGCAGGGGAAGAAGGTGCGATGGAGTGCAGCCAATCCCTGCCAGGAGAGGACACAAGGTGATTTGCATACAAGACGGATTAGTTAGCTCAACAGGTGCCATCACACCTGAAAACATCAGACAATCCAAACAAGGTGACGCAGCCCGACTGGTTCTGCTGCCGGCTGAGAAGAGCTAAGATGACAGACCTGAACATTCCTGACCACGCCTCGTCACTGATGGTTGCTAATGACAGCGAGGAGAGGCCATGCATGTGTTGCCATGTATCACTCGGGGAGTTCAGCAGGAACCGGGCCAAAGACCAGATTGTGTTACCAACCTGCTGCAGGAGCTCCTGTTTCAGTCGCAGTGCTCGCTCCATTCGGAAATGTGTGTGTTAGCATTCCAGTGTAAGAACCACACTTACAAGACCCTAAGCGTCACCTTTAAAGAGCAGCTTGCCTCAGATTCTTACAAGGGGAACGTTCTGAATGCGAGCTCCAACGTTGTTCAGTAACAGGGAGACACGTCCGGCTTCTAACCTTTCTTCTTATCTGATTTTTATCTTCACTGATGTTCATTCCACTTTTTGAGGTTTGCTGTTGTTCTTACATCCATCTGCACTATTCTTACACTGATTAATTCTTTCTTATTTTTTAATATCTACTCTTCATCTTGTTGATTTGAAGATGATGAATAGAGATTTTTATATTTTGTTTGTTAATATCATTCACTGTTTGCTTCATACTGGCTGCTCAACCCCTAATTTCCTAGTTTGGGATCATTGAAATGAGTATATTCATAACACGGTTGTTGTTTTTCTGGGATTAATAAAGTCTCGTCTACTGCATCTACAGATGCAGATTTCATATGTAGCTGCAAACCTAAATGTTTTACAAATAAACTACCTTGCCTTCTTTGCCATTTTACCACCTTGGACATATATAAAACTTTGACAGAAGCCTATAAATAATCTCCGGCCTTTATAATAAAGTGTCCTCACTTTGCAAAAACGTCCTCACACCAATGGTTAAAACTGATAGAGGTCCTCACAAGAATAACAGAACAAAAAGAGCACCAAAACAAAACTGAAAGACGATGCAGCTAAACGCCACGTTGTTGCTTGTTGTTGCTTGTTGTTTGCGTTCATCAGCTGATGGACGAAGCAGCTCGTTGCATGAAAACGAGTTTCGCTTCAGTTCTGAGACAAACAGCAGAGCGAGTGATGTCATCTTCTGACAGGAAGCAGCTTGACATCAGAGGATGACTCTTTCCTCCAGGTGTGCTCCAACAAACCGGTGGCAGCATGGAATCCATCAGGAAACACCCTGGACCGGATCCGTTCCTTGGACCTTCTTCCTATCGTCTGCTCTCCCATGAATCTCTCATTCCATCCCAACACGGATGTTTCCAGCTGATGAACATATGATGGAAGCAGAAGATCATTCCACCTGCTCAAGCAGAAACGTGAAGCTGGAAGGAAAGGTGGGGCGGCACCTCTGCAGGAACAGACAGGTAACTGATGGGTGTGGAGCTCCAGATTGCTGCCTCCAAACAAACCACCAGACTTCTGGAACAAGGTCCTCTGGACTGACCAGTCCAAGGTGAACATGTTTAGTCCTTGAATGCTTCATAGCAGCAGTCAGCACGGGGGTGGAGGGATCATGGGCGCCTTGCAGCCACTGAGTGGACCATGAATTCGTCTAGAATCAGATGTGAGTCCATCTGTCCCACTAAAGCTTATCTGGAACGGTCTCATGCAGCCGGACAAGGATCCAGCAGCAGATCTACAGCAGAACGCGACAATGCAGAACCCGACGATGCAGAGGCCGACGACGAAGAACACATCGACGCAGAACACAACGACGCAGAACACGACTATGCAGAACGCGTCTATGCAGAACACGACTATGCAGAACACGTCTATGCAGAAGCCGACGACGCAGAACGCGACAATGCAGCACACAACTATGCAGAACACGTCTATGCGGAACGTGAATATGCAGAACACGACAACACAGAAGCCGACGACGCAGAACGCGACGATGCAGAACACGTCTATGCAGAACACGACTATGCAGAACATGACTATGCAGAACACGTCTATGCAGAACACGACTATGCAGAACACGACAACACAGAAGCCGACGACGCAGAACGCGACGATGCAGAACACGTCTATGCAGAACACGACTA
>JBAMHW010000019.1:28742878-28758941 GCA_037177495.1 Rhadinocentrus ornatus | reverse complement strand
TGTCTCTCACAGTGGACATGCACCTAGGATGAAGATTTCAGATCCTCCATGTTTCTAAGTGGGAGAACTTGCAGAATAGCAGGGGTTCAAATACTTTGTTTCCTCACTGGATGGATGGATGGATAGATAGATACCACCAACTTCCTGCTGCGTTTAAGGGCTGCGTTTCACTCAGTGAGGGGAACCTGAATGCACCACCTCTAATGCACACAGATTTGATCTCATCAGGTTTCATCAACCTTGTGGACTAACAGCAGATTTATGGATTCACATCGATCCAGATCTGTTCAGCCCAGGAAACTTCACAGACCGGATGGAGTTATCATGATCATCTCCCTCTGATGTTTCCCCTCGGAGACCCTAGCCTTCATAAATATTAGCACTGAAGCTGAATTTGATCAACTTTATTCTCCCTGGAGGGAACTTAGTCCTGGACGAGTGTAGCAATGCAGTCCCACTAGAAACCACCACCATAAACCGAGGTACTCACGGTCGGCTACGTGGCTATCCACATCACACAGTCCAGATTAATTAAGAACCAGTAAAAAATAAAAGGAATAGCGTATTCCACAGGAACAGGAGTAGAATAAACACTAACTTTAAAAGCTAAAAGATCCTTCTCCTGGCCAGAATATTGTTCCCTCCATCAGCATGTAAACATGTCCTCCTCTGGCTGCACGTGTTGGGACAAACAGCTGGAAGACGTGTTATTTACATGTTCTTTAAATTCGTTTTCCAGCAGCGAACCCTCCACACACCCGCGGATGAAGCTCTGGATCCTCACACACCTGCAGAACATCCCCCTCTCCCTGCTTACATAGGTGTGATTTACGTGTGTGGATCGATACAAAACATCCAGCTTCATTTCTACTAACAAAGCTTCCACAGGTCGGCCCGTGAACGCACCGCACCGCTGGGTAGACGTGCGTGTCGTCCCTCTGCAGCGCGCGTGTCTTTGTTATCATCCAGGAGGTGCACATCATGGAACTGGCCTTCAGATCTGATCCATTCACTCTTCTATCCATTCATCCATCTGAGGCGCGCGCACTGATGACAGACCCGCATATAAACCGCAAATTGACAGCCACCACACACGCACGTCTGCTCATTTCACGCCAGAAACGTCCGGTTTTCCTTTTCTTAACTGGCACTCATCTTGTTTTTTCCACCATCGCTGTCATCGTGGACGCAGACGAGCTTCTCTGATGGCGTAAATCAAACGTTTTCACGCAAACGGACGACGTGTGGTGGAGTTTCCACGGCGTTGTGGAGAAATTGAAGCTGCGACCGCAAACAGAACCACACCAAGAACAAACATGAACGTAAACACAGCACGACGCGGAAGGAGGAAGGTCCCAGTTAAATCCCCTCACACAATGCCAGCTCCGACACGACGTGCTTCACATCAATAAAACCCGCGCGGACAGCCGCTGAAAACACACACCGACCCCGTTCGGTCGGTACGGCCCCCGCCCGCAGCGCTAAGCGCACACAAACACACCCGGGCTGGGCCTCGGTTTGTTTTCCCCGTCAGCGGGCGGAGGCCTCGCTGCAGCCGCGGCCCCCAGTGAAGCGACGCGTTTGCGCACACGCACTCACCACACGGCTCGCGCCCTCCGCTCCTCCTCCGTTTTCTGAAATGTCTTACCGGGTCCGAGCGCTTCCATGGCCGAGGCCTCTCTCTCCGTCTCTGTCCCGGCCTGGCGGCTCCGTACCGACGCTGAAATTGGGGGCGGTATCGCGAAGCTTAAAGTGGCTAATTTAAGGAAACGGAATATTGTTAGCTGCGTGGATGACTGCTGCCTGGAACGACTGACCTGAGCTGCACTGCTCCTTCTGGGGATTTGGATCTGCGCATGCGCCATTTAGGAGCCGCGGAACCCGTTGTGCGCATGCGTAATTTGCTGTAGCGCACTTCCAAATCAGGCTTTCATGATCCTCGGGACAGTGGCAGGTTCCAGCAGAATTAATCAGAATTATTTAGATTATAAATTATTATATGAATTTTATTTCATGAGCATCAATAACACATTTAACAAAGCGTTTATAAAGTTGTTTATCCTCTTCTGAAAGATAAAGAGTACAACATATCTGCCAAAAACAAGTTTATTAACGATAATATCCAACAAGTATTAAATCCACATATTTTTACAGACTTACATTAACTGTACATAAACAGGCTCTACGCTTCTGCTACTCACACCGGTGGAACGTCTACGGTCATGTTCCACAGCACTGGTTCTGCTTCTGGTCCAGATCTGATCTGCTGCCTTCATCTGACCCATCTAAGGTCATCTGGGTCCAGTTAGCTGTTCCTTCTGAGAAGTCTGATCCAGACCTGGAGAGTCATAGAAAACCTGGAGTCTGATCCAGACCTGGAGAGCTCTGGAGAACCTGGAGTCTGATTCAGACCTGGAGAGTCATAGAAAACCTGGAGAGCTCTGGAGGACCTGGAGAGTCCTGGAAAACCTGGAGTCTGATTCAGACCTGGAGAGCTCTGGAGGACCTGAAGAGTCCTGGAAAACCTTGAGTCTGATCCAGACCTGGAGAGTCCTACAAAACCTGGAGTAAAACCTGGAGTCTGATTCAGACCTGGAGAGTCATAGAAAACCTGGAGTCTGATCCAGACCTGGAGAGTCATGGAAAACCTGGAGTCTGATCCAGACCTGGAGAGTCATAGAAAACCTTGAGTCTGATTTAGACCTGGAGAGTCATGGAAAACCTGGAGTCTGATTCAGACCTGAAAAGTCCTGGAGAACCTGGAGCCTTATTCAGACCTGGAGAGTCCTGATCAACCTGCAGTCTGATCCAAACCTGGAGAGTCCTAGAAAACCTGGAGCCTGATTCAGACCTGGAGAGCTCTGGAGAACCTGGAATCTAATTCAGACCTGGAGAGTCATAGAAAACCTGGAGTCTGATCCAGACCTGGAGAGCTCTGGAGAACCTGGAGCCTGATTCAGACCTGGAGAGTCCTGGAGAACCTGGAGTCTAATTCAGACCTGGAGAGTCATAGAAAACCTGGAGTCTGATTCAGACCTGGAGAGTCCTGGTCAACCTGCAGTCTGATCCAGACCTGGAGAGTCCTGGTCAACCTGCAGTCTCATCCAGACCTGGAGAGTTCTGGAGAACCTGCAGTCTGATCCATAACTGGAGAGTCCTAGAAAACCTGGAGAGCTCTGGAGAACCTGGAGTCTGATCCAGACATGGAGAGTCCTGCGAAACCTGGAGCATGATTCGGACCTGGCGAGTCCTGGTCAACCTGTAGTCTGATCCAGACCTGAAGAGTCCTACAAAACCTGGAGTCTGATTCAGACCTGGAGAGTCCTAGAAAAACTGGAGTATGATCCAGACCTGGAGAGTCCTGGAGAACCTGGAGTGATTAATTTTTAACTTGATAAAGAAGTGAATCCGTTAGAATGTATGCACGGTGCGTTGGAAGCCCGTACAAGCGTTTCCAGTTGCATCTTTGGGCACTGATTGCAGCACTGAGATAAAGAAAGGAATCAGATATAAGTATAGCATAGCATAGCATAGCATAGCATAGCATAGCATAGCATAGTATAGTATAGTAGAGCATAGCATACCGTAGCATAGTATAGTAGAGCATAGGGTAGCATAGTATAGTAGAGCATAGCATAGCATAGTAGAGCATAGGGTAGCATAGTAGAGCATAGCATAGTATAGTATAGTATAGTAGAGCATAGCGTAGCATAGTATAGTATAGCATAGCATAGCATAGCATAGCATAGTATAGCATAGTATAGTAGAGCATAACATAGTATAGTTAATCATAGCATAGCATAGCTAAAGATAGTATAGCATAGCATAACATAGTATAGTATAGCATAGCATAGCACAGCATAGTGTAGTATAGTATAGCATAGCATAGCATAGTATGGTATAACATAGCATAGCATAGTATAGTATAGTATGACATACCATAGAATAGCATAGCATAGCATAGCATAGTATAGTATAGTATAGCATAACATAGTATAGTATAGTATAGCATAGTATAGTATAGCACAGTATAGTATAGTATAGTATAGTATAGTATAGTATAGTATAGTATAGTATAGTATAGTATAATATAGCATAGTATAGCATAGTATAGTATAGCATAGTATAGTATAGCATAGTATAGTATGGCATACCATAGCATAGCATAGCATAGTATAGCATAGTATAGTATAGCATAGCATAGTATAGTATAGCATAGCATAGTATAGTGTAGCATAGTATAATGTAGCATAGTATAGTATAGCATAGTATAGCATAGCATAGTATAGCATAGTATAGTATAGTATAGTATAGTATAGCATAGTATAGTATAATATGGCATAGCATAGCATAGTATAGTATAGTATAGTATAGTATAGCATAGCATAGCATAGTATAGTATAGTATAGTATAGTATAGTATGGCATAGCATAGCATAGTATAGTATAGCATAGTATAGCATAGTATAGTATAGTATAGTATAGTATAGCATAGCATAGCATAGCATAGTATAGTATAGCACAGTATAGTATAGTATAGCATAGCATAGCATAGCATAGCATAGCATAGTATAGCATAGTATAGCATAGCATAGCATAGTATAGCATAGTATAGTATAGTATAGTATAGTATAGTATAGTATAGCATAGCATAGCATAGCATAGTATAGTATAGTATAGCATAGCATAGTATAGTATAGTATGGCATAGCATAGCATAGCATAGCATAGTATAGTATAGTATAGTATAGCATAGCATAGTATAGTATAGTATGGCATACCATAGCATAGTATAGCATAGTATAGTATAGTATGGCATAGCATAGCATAGCATAGTATAGCATAGCATAGTATAGTATAGCATAGCATAGTATAGTATAGTATAGCATAGCATAGCATAGCATAGCATAGCATAGCATAGTATAGTATAGTATAGCATAGCATAGCATAGTATAGCATAGCATAGCATAGTATAGTATAGCATAGCATAGCATAGCATAGCATATCATACTATAGCATAGTATAGTATAGTATAGTATAGTATAGTATAGTATAGTATAGTATAGTATAGTATAGTCCCTCCATCTGTATATAGACCCATGGAAGGCCCAGACGAGTACATGGGTACAGTCATAAGTTTAACTAACCTTGTGTTTCAGGGAGAAGCTCTACTCCCAATAGATGAAATGTTCCTCCTGAACCACCTTGCCTTTGGACTGAAGCAGAGGGACCCGCTGACCACTATCAACTCCACCAGTCTACTGTGAGCAGAATAGTTCTCTCATGGAGTCATTTTTTACTTTCTGTCCTGGGTGCACAGAGAATCTGGATGACACCAGAGAAGATAGAGAGGCCCTACCTCTAGAGCTCAGAGACTGCTGTGATCCTGGACTGCACTGCGCTGAGGCGCCAGACCGCCTCTTCTCCCCTACAACAGAGTGAGGTCTACTCAAACTACAAGTCCACTGTACCCTGAAAGGAATGACTGGCATCGCCCCCATGGTCCAGTGACCTTTGTTTCCCCCCTCTATGCCGAATCAGGACTTCCCAGGCTTCTCCGTCCAGACTCCAGGATCCGGGTGGACGGAGGCTTTCTGGTTAACAACTGTGTTCCCTGCAAGGTGCATAGACCTGCATTTCTGTCGGGAAGACCACGAATGCCTGAAACCGAGGTTCTGAAACACAGGCAATCGCACAGCTCAGGGTGCAGGTGGAGTGTGTAAGTCGAAGACAGAAAGAACACCAGTTCTTCGATTCAGTCATCTCTGTGAATATGTTTGGTGATGTCAATCAGCTGTTGCACGTCTCCTCCTGAATGATGAAAACCTGGTTAAAGCTCGGGCAAAGCAGACCTGTGGAATCTGTAAGTACAAGTAATACAAGTAATTTCTGCAGTATAATTACAGTCATTGGTGCGATATTGTTATTGCTGTTCTAAACTATTCTGATGCAGTAAAAAAATGTGATCTCACAGGCTTCATCTGGGGCACATAAACATGGTGGAATTTTAATTGTGAATAGCAGATAAATATTACAAAATCCCGTTAAATTCTCTGAATGAACAGGTCATCACAGTATAGACTACAAGTGTCCCGTAATAATCTTAATAATCCACTATCTTGCTTTTAAAATGAGAAAAATGCGCGTCCCCGCCCGCCCGCGCTATCCTGGTGATTAATTCACGTTTCTCCAGACCTGTGTCGTCACACCAGGCGGATACAACAGTCCAAAACGGACCAATGGCAAAGCGAAAAGAGGCGGATTGATATCTTAGTGATGAAAAACTCGGGCTCAGCTGTCACGGCGCGCGAAATCTCAAACCTTCTATTCGGGCTGTGAACAGGCGGGAGGAAAAGGAGCGGACCGACGGAACGAGGCATACATGAGCATTACGAAGCTAAAATAAACGTTTGCTACGCGGGCACGCTCTTCTCCACGTCTGTTGCGGTTCGACGGAGCGGCGGGCCCGCTGGTTTTATTCTGCCCGAGGAGGTGAATTGACCCGCGGACTAAGATGAGCCTGGTTCTGACCGAGCAGCAGGTGAGGGCGTGATTACAGGTATCACCAGTTAACTGCTATCACTGGACATCATCAGACCGATGAACTTTGACTCCTCAGGTAATAATGATGAGAAGTTTAGACCGAAGTGTTTCTAAAAGTGGATGTTAGCATTAGCCGCTTAGCTAGCTGGCTAGGTTAGCTTGTTCTCAACCCGCTTCACTCGAATAAACTCAAAGTAAATCACGAAGTTAAATGATTTAAACTTTACACGAACGTAGGTTGGGATCAGAGGGGCTGTGGATACAGAACATCTGTGATGTTTTACGCTAGCTCGTAGTGAGCTGGTACGATGGAAGGCAGCCATGTCGCGAGCCGTCTGGTTCATTGTTTGGGTCTTTCAAGGCGCCACCTCACCGAGTTTATCTGCTGCTTCACGAACACAAGCCAGGTTCACACATCACAAACCGCGGCTGTGCTGTAGTCCAGTATTCTTCGTTTTCACCAGGACCTGGTCTGAAATAAGAAGGAACAACCCTTCCCGTCTGTCTGCTGGTTTTTCACCTGGATCTGGTGTAAAGTGGTGCAGAGCCAGTCCGCCTACACCAAGTCTTTTGGTGTTAATCAGCTATGTGACTCTTTCATGTTTTCACCCCAGTGTGATCACATTATCCCTGAATGTTTTAGACCACGCATCCCCATCTCCGGCCTTCAAGGCCCACTGTCCTGCAGGCTTTCTATGTTTCCCTGCTGCAACAGCTGATTCCAGTGTGTTGCAGCAGGGAAACATCTTACACCTGCAGGATAGTGGGCCGTGAGCACGGGGGCTGGGTGCGGATAAGGTTCCAGCTTGGATCAAACGGCTGTGAGCTGAAAGCACCTCCCTACGCTGGGATGTCTGCAACCATGCTGTCTGACATGTGTTCAGGCAGACAGTTAAACTGCGTGTGTGTTATGTGCCGTTAGCAGGCCGAGGCGCTGCCAGATGTGACCCAGACGGCACCGGAGAGCGACTCGGACAGCGGCATGGGTTCTCCAGCAGAAGAGATGGTCACAGAAATGGCCCACAAAGAGGACAACCTTCCAGGTAGGGAAAAACCGCTGAGACGGTGCAGACTCTGTGGGTGTGAAGATGGGAGGTCCACTTATGCAAATGTGTTCAACCGTCCAGAAAACACAGCAGAGGTCATTCAGGTGTTTCCCCATGATCTGTGGTAGTTTCTTTAGGGCTTGGAAGGATGAAGGTTAGACCCTGTAGTCTGACACTGAACGTTTCTGTTTACTTCATCTCACCTTCAGTCACGGAGCCTTTTCCACTAAATGATTTCAGAAGCTTTACAAGCTCCAGCTTTCGGTCAGGTCTCATGTTTGCAGCGCGGGTCCTGTTCAGGTATGAGACCTGTTAGTGAAACCATTCAGTCCCAGCGGGGCCGGGCCCGGTCCAGTAATGGGGCCGGAACGGCTCAAGTTCACTTTTACCTTCTACTGTAGCACAGTAGCATCAGATATTTCCTCGTACCTGGGACTACTTTCCTCATTCCTAGGAATACCTCCCTCATTTTTTCTCTTTCCTAGGACTGCTTTCCTCGTTCCTAGGACTACCTTCCACGTTTCTAGGACTACTTTACTCAGAAGGCAGCGCTATGGTGTTTGTCACGTTTAGTGTTTCACACAAAACGGATAAAAAATTTAGATTTGTGATTTTCAGCATCGGGTCAAAGACGCAAACATCTGAAACTAACGTAACTATATTTGTTTTAATAATCATGGAAACCTTGATACGTTGTGTGATTAAACTGTCCTGATTTCCAGGTTCTGATGATGATGATGATGACATCACAGCTCATAGAAAGTCTCGCCGTCACGCCATCCGAGACAGTGACAGCGAGGAAGAGGAGAGCAGCATCAACATGGCCGAAGCCCTGCTGTTAGCCACCTCCAGTGGAGAAGAGATGGAGACCACAGAGAAGGGAAAGAACAAAGGAGGGCAGAAGAAGAGAATAAGCCACGCCCCCAGTGAAAGCGAAGGCAGCGAGCCGGAGAAGGGAGAAATGAAGGAATGGAGGAAGGAAGTGAAGGCCAAGAAAGAGAAGAAGAGAGAGAAGAGTCAGAGACATCGGGAGAAAAGGGAAAAGTTCAGCAAAGCGGTGGAAAAAGTGAAGAAGAGGAGAGAGGAGAGGTTCTGTCAGAGAGACCAGGTGAGTTGTGATGAAGAACAGTGATGAAACATAGTCTTCATCATAATTCTGTTCTTCCAGGAAGTCCGGACCCCACAATTAGTATCGGGTCCAAGTCCATCCTGGAACGGGTCCTTTATTTACTCATGCGGTCTCACAGAGCCACCATGTCTCATTTACAGAGACCTGTTCCAGGTCCTGGTGTTCTGGAGGAGCGGGAAGTTCTTTTGGGTGGGCATCCGGGCCACCAGTGGCTCAGGTGTCCTCCTGGTACGCGGGCTGGGGGTTGCTCGCCTTGAACGGATCTACAGAAACCTGTTTCATCGTTGCTGCTTCGGCTTTCTGGGCCTGTTGCATCCGTTTCTCACCTTTCTTTGTTTTCAAATCGTTCCCCCAGGATCTTCCTCTTCCCCGGCCTCTGAACGACAGCGGATGCCCTCTCGCCGACACAGACCTGTTCGACACGGGTCTGGATGATGAAGAGGAGGAGTCTCTGGAAGCCATTAGAGTGGCGGTCAGTCAGAAGATGAAGAAGCACAAGGTATGAAAGGAGCCCCGTCCTTCAGTTTCTCTGGGGCCTCGTTTACCAGCAGAAGTGTGTGTAATGTGTGTGCGTACGGACATTCCCACGCAGAGTTGGGATTTACCAACTTGTACTCGTGTGTAGGAAAATGTGTACATTTAAGCACAAGTCTTACCTGTGTAAGCACAAACAACCCTAGTGGTAGAACAGTGGAACTACAAGTAAACCGCAGTGGCAGCGTTCAGCAGCCGCAGACCTCACGTTCCCGGATTAAAGTTCTCAGTGATGTTGTTTGTGATCGGAATAACTGGTGGAGACGTCTGTGCCGTGGCTCGTCTTGGAGCACGGTTTGCTCTGCAGGGAGGCGTTTACACAGCGCGTACAGACCCCGTTCAGCGAGGAACCGCTTCCCCAGAAACACCCTGGACGCTCCCCATCCATCCCAGTGCACAGCCAGCTCCCGTCTATCCTGGTATTCCTGGCCACCAGAGCGTTTCAGCGGGAGACGTGCGGCCGACACTAAGAGTCATGCTGGCGGTCTTGGGTGGGTCGTTTTCTGGCCCCACCTGGCATCCATTTCCCCTACAGACCTTCAGACATGGCCAGATTCCCTAACATAATTGGAGCCATAGATTGCCCCACGTCTCGATAAAAGCAGCATCAGACAACGAATTCAGCTGCATGAGCAGGAAATGTCTTCATCCCGGTGGTCTAGAGGAAGCAGGTCTGCTCTGGGGGGGGTGGGAACTAAGTGCACGTTTGATAAGTCAGATTTAGATGTGCTTATACACATGCTGGGTTGGTAAATGAGGCCCTGGAGTCTGAACATGAAGCTTCGGTTGTGTGATCAGTTTAATGTCCCTGCAGAATCTGGTTCTGGATGAGGAAGAGGAGGGTGAGGAAGCTCCAGAGAAGCCCCAGCGTGCAGTAAGTAGAACCAGACTTCTTCCTTTAATGCAGAAGATTCGAACCATCACTGATCTGTGACTGACTGCAGGAGAGGAAAGCTGCCCGGGCCAGCAGAGAGGCCATGAAGCAGCTCCACAGCGAGTCCCAGAGGCTGGTCCGAGGTCAGTCCACAACACACCCAGCAGGTCAGAACCAGGAAGTTAAAGCTTGAACAGTAATCTGGACCTGTTCTCTGCAGAATCCCTCCTGGGTCTGCCGTACCATGTCCCCGAGCCCAAGACCATCGACCAGTTCTTTAAGAAGAGAGTCCGGCCAGAAGGTCCTGCTATGGCCTTGTTGAAGTAAGACCAGACAGCAAAGCTGGGTATCAGTCCAGAACCGATCCTTCTGAGGATCAAGTTATCATCTTAAAGACCAAGTCGCTTTCCAGTCAGGAAAAACAAGAATTCCAGGAGCACTGGAAGAACGATTACATCATTGTTACTTAGCCATGAAAACCTAACGATTCCGATTCTTCCAAGTGTCGGGGTGAAAAACCTTCCACCTTGTCGCCAGCGACCCGGTCGACATTTCGTTGGACAAACTCTAAAACTTCTCCACTAACACGTTTGTCCTGATAGGCCTGTTATACCTTGTTAGGAAGCTTATATTCTCTGTAATCAAGACCCAAAATCTTTAATTTACAGTCCTCCTAAACACCAAAACAGTTAGTAAAAGAAAGACTATGGCTAGCACACGGCTAACAGCTTCCTACTGTCTGCTGGTAATGACGTGGTTAGGGTTAGGGGTCATCGTCTAGTCCAGGATCAACTGTACGACACAGAAGGGTCCAGTATTAAAAATATCAAAAGTAGTTTGCTACAAAAGTATTTCAAGTTATGTATTTTCCCAGTAGAGTCCTTATGAATGTCTGTCTGCAAACTCCTTAATATATAAAATCAAAAATGCGGTTCGACAGCTATTTTGTTTTGGGTACGTTTGTTTTTCTCACCTTTTGGGCCAAAAAAAGAGAAACGTGTCCCTTCTGTTTAATGTGGTGTTTTCATCCCAGGACACCTGGAGATAAAAAACAAGCGCTCCCTGCTTGATTAGCCATGTGACCTCAAAAGTCTGTGATGATAAGCTGTCATTCATGTCAATCACAAGTGCAGCCAATCACAGGGCGGTAAGGCAAACCTTCCGGCGGATTCTTCTTTGTTGGTGATCGGCAGCTTTGTCTTCCGGTCGGCGGACCAGAGATCAAAAATAGGAATCGAAATTTAAAAATGTGAACGATTCTGGGAGAACTGGAAAGTAAGTCCTGGTTCCAATTGATGCTCCATGCGCAACCCTAAATATAGCGACAAAGTGGCTACGTTGGCGACACGGAGCCAAACCACTTCCGTAGCACCGAGTTAGTCTTTCCTCTCCTCAACAACTTCGTCTGCTTTCTCTTCGCTTGTAGAAGCTCGTTCAGTTGTTGGCTGCTGATGTGGGAGCCCACGGTCTTACCGTTGGCTGCTAATGTGGGAGCCCACGGTCTTACCGTTGGCTGCTAATGTGGGAGCCCACGGTCTTACCGTTGGCTGCTAATGTGGGAGCCCACGGTCTTACCGTTGGCTGCTGATGCTCAGATGTAAACAAAGTAAATCAGATGTGTGTCGACATGCACAAAGACATCAGAGTATTGGGAAGAAATCTAGGTGTAAATCTAATTTCTCATAATCAGATTATGCTGTCTACATGACTGGAATATTCTGATAATGTTCAGATTGCATGTGTTAGCTGCTAACGGCACTAGAGGAGGCATGGTGCATGTGATGTCACATCTTCTGAGCATGTGCATCAGTTCAGGACACGTTTCACTGGAAGTTGATGGAGGTCTCAGATCTTTGAAAGATCCTCTGATCCACCGTAGAAATCTGAATCTGCTGATTATTTTCACCTCTGAGCCGCTCTGATGTGATTTGCCATATTAAAATGCTGTAATTACTAAAACTCTTCCTCCTTTCAGATCTTCTAAATACTCAGAAATGATGTTGCGGACGCCGTCGACTCCACCCGTCCAGCCGTCCACGGAGCAGGAGTCTCCTCCTCCTCTGGAAGTCTCATCCACTCACATCCAGCCTTTAACTGAAACTGCAGCCACCTTGTCCCCAGAACCGGACACCCTCTGCCAGTCCAGAGAAGCCTCTGAGGGTCCAGGACCGCAGCGGGAGTCTGGGCCCGGACCGGAGCGGGAGTCTGGGCCCGAACCGGAGCAGGGGTCTGGGCCGATGCTTTATCTCTCTGAGAGTCTGCAGGAGTCTGTACCTGCTGAGTCTGAGGAAGGAAAACCTGCTTCAGGGTGTCGAGCGGAAACCCCTGCTTCTCCCCCAGAACAAAGTCCAACTGCAGGAGACTCTGAAGTCCAGCAGACCGAGCGTTTGTCCGAACCTGCAGAACCCTCAGAGCAGCGACCCACCAGGCTGAAGATGGGCAAACTGGCCAGGCTGAAAGAGCTGGGCCTGAACCCCCCACCTGTGGCCAAGCTGTGTCCAGACAACGGCGCCTTTGTTCAGCTGGAGCCCCCCCAGCTAAACCCGGGTAAGTCTTGCACTGCTCAGTCTTGTTCTGATCTCTTCCATTAGTGGTGAACCAGCCGTCACACATCTCATTCAACCAGGTGTGGAAGCTCTGAAGAAGCGTTACCTTCGTCACGTCCACGCACCCACGCGTCCCCACGGCGAGCGCAGCATCCAGCTCGGCATCATCCGGAAAGACAGCGCCCCCTCTGGCCAGGAGGAGCTGCGCGCCGAGTCGGTGACCGTCACCGTTAAAGATGGAGCAGAGGAGCCGCCGCCAACAAAACCAGGTCTGGAAACTCCCACAAGTTCTGGATCAGGTGTTTGGGAATGAAGGTGGATTATTAATCTGTAGTCTGGGTCTGAAGGAGAGAAGCTGCTGACTCTGAAGCAGCGGCTGCAGCTGGCCATGGCCCAACGCAGGAAGGAGGAGAGGGAACGGAAGGCCGAGATGAATCGCCTCGACAACGAAGACTGTGAGGATGAGGAAGAGGAGGAAGATATGACAGATGAGGAAGAGGTGAGGACATGACAGGAGGGCTACTGCTTCCACAGCTCTGTGGTGTTTCCTGTCCAGCTTTGCTGACGAAGCGGTACTAACGGCGTTGCCCGGGTGGGTGGGGTCGGCTGAATGCGTCCGGGCCGGTGTAGATGGAGGCAGGCAAAGCTTTTTTCTGCCGTCTGGTCTTCACGTGCGTCCTCCTGTGTGGCAGGGTGTGGACGAGCTCCTGGGCGGTGCTGATGGTGAAGAGAATGATGAAGATGCGGGGAGTGTGGGTCAGAGTTTCCACAGTCCTCGTCCCCAACCAACACCGGACCTCCTGAACACAGACGGGACTCTGATGCTGTTCCCCGGCAGCTCCTGCTCCCGGACCGGGTTTGTACGGGTTTTACGGGTCTCTGCAGCTTCCTGGTTTTGTTCCGAGGTGCTGACTTTGTGGTTCTGATCCAGGGATGGAGTCCGACGGGCCGGACCTGCTGGAGCCGACGGCAGCAGTAAGACGGGTGGGTGAAGTTCTCTGAGGAGACAGTTTACTGTTCGGAAAGCTTTCCTGTTAAACATCCTGTCCTCCTCTCCAGAGGACGATTGTCTGTCCCTGAAGGAGAACAGCCACAACAGCAGCTTCGAGCTGGCGGCGTCCATGATCACCTCGTACCAACCTGTCAACAACCAGCGCTCGGCGGGCCGCGCCGTCTCCAGCTCCTCCATCTTCCGCTCGCCGTCGCCCTGCCTCTTCAGGTCCAGCTTCCTCAGCTCTGCCTCCAAGGTGAGACGGATGTCCACGAGGACAGGGACATTTCACCCCAAGTAGAAAAAAGCTACTAAACTTTTCCGTCTTCCCCTCAGAGTTCAGGAAAGCTGTCCGAGCCGTCTCTCTGCCTGCCTGCGGAGGACTCTCAGGACCTGTATGCCCCCCCATCCCCTGGCGCCGACTCTGGGCCCTTGGGAGGAGCGGGTTCTGGTCCTGGACTGGAAGGAGACTCGCAGGTTCGCTTCTCCCTGGAAGATGACGCCCAATCGCAGCTGCTGGACGCGGACGGCTTCCTGAACGTGGGGCCGCGGCCCGGAGCGCACCCCTCCCACAAGAGACAGCTGATGCTGGACAGCCTGGACGAAAACGCCATGGACGCCAACATGGGGGAGCTGCTGGGGCTCTGCTCGGGCGTTTTCGGGTCGGCGGGGGGGAACGCCGAGCTGCTCGGGTTGTGTTCGGGAGAGTTTCCACCAACCCGAAGCGAAGCAGAGCAGACGGGGAGGGGAGGAGGAGGAGGGAAAGATGAAGAGTCTGACAGCAGCATGGACCAGCTGCTGGGACTCTGCTCAGGAAAATTCCCCAGTCCAGGTTAGAGGTCCAGTTTTCCCTTTTCTGGTGGATTTAGGCTGAAATCCTCCCCCCTGCGGTTAACAATTGATAGTTATGAACACGTTACGTAGCGGATTTTAATATTTAGATTAATGTATAATGTCATTTATTATGAGCCAATAAAGTTACATTTAAAGTCTTTATTTCAATGCTAATATGTGTAAATAGATTTATTATATAAATTATTTATATTTTACTTTTATTATTATTATTTATTATTTAATATGATCATTAAATAAATTATTATTATTATTAAAATAAAAATATAACTTAACTTTTATAATTATTTATTAAATGTATTTTAAACTAACCAAAGACTCTTCTGGTCTCCTCTGGACTCTGCTGGACTCTGGACTCTACTGGACTCTGGTCTCAGGTTCTGCTCAGACGGCTTCACCAGAACCGAACAGGTATTTTCTGTGGATCAGAACTTGTTTCCTCCCAGATGAAATGTTCTAGACTCACTCTGCTTTTTCTCTGAAGTAGAAAGAAGGAGGAGGAGGAAGAGGAGGAGGAAGAGGACTGTGGGTTCCGCCTTCTCTCAGATGTAGAAAGCGAGCAGGTAACGTCTGAAGGTCCTCGGTTCTCTCTAGATCTGAAGTTCCTGGTTTGGACCTCTAACGATCTGTGTGCAGGGAAACCATGATGATGATGATGATGATGCTGTGGAGGAGGAGCTGCAGGGTGTGTTCTCACCACATCAGAAGAAGAAGAAGAAGAAGAAAATGTACGTCTAGAAACAGATTGAATGAAACTTTATCAACACGGAAGGTTTGATAGGAGCTTCTAGTTCTGCCGCTAACCTTCATCGTGGTTTCGGCCATCGTCGGTCATGTGACCTGACAGCCAGATGAATAACTTCCTGTCTTGTCGGCAGGACTCTGATGGACTACGTGGACTCGGAGGCGGAGCTTTCGGGCAGCGATGTTGGCAGTGATGATGAGGATGGTGACGGTGGAAGTGAATATGAGGAAGAGGAGCTGCTGGAGGAGCTTCCCTCTGATGAAGAGCTGCAGGACCAAGTCAACAAGATCCACATGTGAGAACCGGATCCTCCAGAACTGAAGGAGGAGGTGTTGTAGTTTGTCTCATCACTGTTTGAACCTGGTTTCAGGAAGCAGCTTCTGGACGAAGACAAGCGGCGCCTGAGGCTCTACCAGGAGCGATACCTGGCGGACGGAGACCTGCACTCGGACGGACCGGGCCGAGCGCGCCGGTTCCGCTGGAAGAACATCGGTGAGGAACCGGGAAGACAGGGGGAACGTCTTCCATCTTCCTGACTTCTTCTATTCTAGAATTTTTCTATTCTATTCTATTCTACAGTCATGTAGCGACTTCCATCTGAGAGGAGGAACAAACAGGATGTGACATCATAATTAAGTAGTCGTCAGACTGCTGGCATGTAGTGCTGGAGGCGGGGCTTGTTTTTTGTGCTTGTTTAAATACAAGATCATGATTTCATCACAACATCTTCATCTTGGGCGTACGTCCAGCAGCTTCTTCAGTCCTGAGTTGAGCCAAAGATCTGGACCAGTCTTTCTACCTCATT
>JBAMHW010000019.1:28643954-28659238 GCA_037177495.1 Rhadinocentrus ornatus | reverse complement strand
CGCCCTCCCTACGCCCCCCCTCCGTCCTGCGGCCTCCAAACGCCCTGCGGCCCCCCCTCCGTCCTGCGCCCCCCCTCCGTCCTGCGGTCTCCAAACGCCCTGCGGCCCTCCCTACGCCCTCCCTCCGTCCTGCGGCCTCCAAACGCCCTGCGCCCTCCTACGCCCTCCCTCCGTCCTGCGGCCTCCAAACGCCCTGCGCCCTCCTACGCCCTCCCTCCGTCCTGCGCCCTCCTACGCCCCCCCTACGCCCTGCGGCCCTCCCTCCGTCCTGCGGCCCTCCCTACGCCCTCCTACGCCCTGCGGCCCTCCCTCCGTCCTGTCCAGTTATAAAAATCCTGTGACACTCGTCTTCAGGCCTCAGACCGTTTGGTCTTTACTGGTATAAACTGGTCCCTCCAGGACTTCCCGATGCTGCGATCACAACTATTAATACTAACTCTGCACGTCCTTGGAATTTTGTTCAATCCCTGCAATTTTATTGCAACGTTGACCGATCTCAGGGCTCTTCTGCGTAAACTGGTACACCAACAACCGTCCACTAACTAAACCGTCCTCGGGATCAGGGAAGATTTAGTTTCCCCATCCAGAGACCAGCGCTCCTCCAGGCAGGTCCTGCTGCGTAGCACTCCTCCTCTCTGACCAGCTCTTCCCGCCACTGCTGGCTGTTTGTGCCGCGTGCAGCATTGTGGTGAAAAACTCAGACCTGGTTCTACGCCTCCAGGTCTGAAATGCAGGAGCAGACGAGAAAAATCACCACGATGACTCGGAATCATCCACATCTGCTGGAAACTTCAGCCGTGACTGAAGTCTGCCGTTTCAGGTCCCAATAATCACAAAATGAAACCCTGGAGGGAGGAAAAACCTGGTCTAGAGGAAGCCTCCGTGTTCTGGCCACAGGCTGTAGAGCCCTTCATGTCAGGATATAGAGTTCATGTGATCCTCCTCCATCTCAGGCCGCACACATTTATCCATGAAGGCTGAGCGAAGCTGGCATTTAAAACATTAAATCACCAGAATTCAGTCTGATCGGCTAAAACCAGCGTTCCGCCTCAGAGGCGCCGAACCACGAACCGTCAGCTGAATCTCTGGCTCCGCCCAACATCCTAAATTACCCACAATTCCAGAGTGAGACACCTGGACCAGGGGATGCTGGAACGAAGAGAACTGACCTGCAGGAGGAGACCGCAGTCTGCTCATCATCAGGCCCAAAGAGCAGTAATTGGCTGCCAGGACCAGGAGGCGGGGCTTGTTCACCAGGACAGGAAGTGCTTCGCTTAGATGGGCCTCCAGGGTCCTGAAACACGGGTTGGACCTGCAGAATCAATCAGTCGGAGAAAGAGTGAGCGGTGGACTCGGCTGATCTGGTCTCAGGTGTTCCAGCAGCTACCTGACTCTCTCCGGTTCTGTGACGGTGAAGTTTAGGAGGGCGGAGCACGCCGTCTCCGTGCTGGGATCTCTGGACCACATCGAGCCGCTTCTCTTCTTCAGCAAAACCCAGTTCTGGGACAGGAAGTCCACCAGCAGGTCGGGGGTGTCCAGCGTGAGCAGCACCTTCCTGGGACCCTCCTCTGCCGACAGGTGGCACAGAGCCGGGAGGAGGTACCTGGAGAGGGGGAGGAGCATGGACAGGTAAACGAAGATGTTACGTCAGACACGTTAACCGGCATCACCGGCGAGCTCTACCTCAGAGCCTCTGCGCCTGTCCAGGCCCCGCCCTCCACGCCCACAGACATCTCGGTCATCCAATCAGGGAGGCCCAGGTCGGCGCTCCCGGCCTGCAGGTGGCGCCGTGCATAGCCAATCAGAAATGGCAGCAGTCTGGTCACTTCCTGCTTCAAACAGGAAGTCTCCTCAGCGAGCCACGAGCACAGAGAGCGGAAGGTGGCGAAGATGAAAGGGTCGCCATAGCGACTGGGATCCACCTGCAGAAGAAGAAGAAAAAAAAAACCTTGAGTGACTCCTATTAGAAGCTACGGAGCATGCTCAGTGGTGGCGGCGTTTTCACTCTCAGCTTCCTTTTACATGTAAAAGGTTTAGTTCTACTTCAACATGTACACCAGAGATTCCTGGGCGTTGGGTGGGGGTGCAGCACCAGGTGCATGTCAAGAAATTAGAGTATCACCAAAAATGTTGGTTTTCACTAAATCAATAAATTTGGAGCCGGGAGGAGGTACCTGGAGAGGTACAGACTTCAGGGTTTTACTCAGATGCACCTGTTACATTTCCATCACCATCACACCTGTTGCAGGTGGTACATCACAGCAGAAAAGGCCTCCTCCAGGATCCCGAGGACCTGCCGGCTCTGCTGCAGACTGAGAGCAGAGGAGGAGGCGTGAGAAGGCGCGGCGTGAGGCGGCGCGGCGCTCCGTGCGTCTCCGTTGCTGCAAGCCTGCTCGATGGCAGCCTCCATGATCCGGTAACAGCCTGCAGGGAGCAACACTCGGGCTAAATGAGGAGGAAAAGTGAGGGGGGACTGGACCAGAACCAGACAGACTACCTACCTGTGAGTGTTTGCTGCAGCTCTGGGCTCAGGTCAGTCCCAGGTGGTTCCTCTAAACCCATCCTGACCTCCACACAGGCCCGGTTCACCAGCAGGCAGCAGAACTTTGGCGGGCCCACCAGCTCCCACCCGTATAAATCCAGCAAGCAGGCGCTGAGCACCAGTACCGGCCCAATCTGTCGGGGTGTTAGCTTGGCCTGCAGCATGGGTCTCAGCGCCACCCACACATGTCTCACGGCCCCCCTCAGCTCCTCGCTCTCTGCTGCCACCCCTGCTGGGGGCAGGAACTGCACCAGCTGGGCACACATACCGAGCCGGTTCTGATCTGACGACTGACAGAAGTCTTTGCAGCGTCTCAGCAGCAGAGTGCAGAGTTCTGCAGGGTGTCTGATCCAGGCCCGGTCTTTGGTTTTACCAGAGAGGAGGTGCCTAAGCAGGGGCAGCCCCCTCTGCTGGCTGAGGGTCTGGTTCTGGTCCACCGCCTGGCATAGAGCAGGAACGGCCCCCCTGCTCAGGAGCTGGTCGGGGCCCCTGGGTAAGGCACACACGGCCATGAGAACCTGATAGCAGTCAGCGGCGAGGGCCTCGTCCAACCGCGAGGCTTCCTGAGGCTCCGATGACCTTCCTGCATCACTGACATCATCGCCGTCTGGTCGGTTGACCGGTTTTGTCTTGTTTGCAGAATTCTCTCCAGCAGACTGGTCTTTGTATTCTGGACTGGACCTGGATCGGTTCTGCTGCTTCAACAGTGGCTCATTGGCCAAGATGCCCAGCAGGAGGGGGACGGTGACGAGGAGCTGGGGGTGTGACGCCATGTCTGGGTCTGTGCTCAGGGCAGCCAGCAGAGCCGAGCCCAGAGAAAGAAGCTCGTAGGGGGGTAAACCCGAGTCCTCGCTACCCTGGAGCCGAGCCGGAAGGTTGAGCCCCACCGCCTCAAAGATACGCCGCAGGGTGCGCTTGTCCAGCTGGCTCGCCGGACACAAGCGAGTTATCTAGAGACAGAAGAAGAAAACGGAGAAGACGTCACACGTGAGGCCGAGGACGTCAATCTGTCCATCATTTAGAAAATTACACCATAAGAAGGAGATGGGGGGTGAACGGGGCCTTCCAGAGGACAGCAGAGCCTGAACAAAGTCAGGCTGGATGACATGCTGGAGGAAACTAGACGATCTGGGAAGACATCTGAAATATTATAGATTTTATATCCGGTCATAAACGCCAGAATCTCCTGATCCGGACCGCATCTGGTCCTGAGTCCTGGTCTCAGAGTAAATGCTGTGTGACGTGGATCGGTGGGCACTCACCAGCAGCAGAGCAGCTAACGTGTGACTGTCGTTTTTGGCGTGTTGGAGCGCGTGCAGACACCTGTCCAACACCTGTCCCTGGGTTTCAGTCAAACCGCCATCTCCTGCTTCGGTACTCTGCCCGCCCCCGCCGGGAGGCACACCATCACTGTCAGCCATGGTGACCCTGGTCGGGAAGGAAAGAGGACAAACCCGCGAAGTAGAGCTGTGAAGACAGAAATTCCGCTCCGGGATCAGTGTTCTGACACAGAACCCTCCAGCTTGGGACAACAACTGCTCAGATCAGATTTCCACGGCGGGTTACGCGGATTAACTGTTCGCTACACTTAACGATTAAAAATCTGATATAATAAACGTTGGAAAAACAACGTAACATGAGGCCAGCTCTTCAATGTGCTCGTGAGTACTCCCCGGAAGTAAACAGTCAAACCCAATCGGTCAAAAACCAATAAAAACGGTCATATAGTGTCAGTTAGCCAATCACAGCGAGTATTGTTGAAAAGTGAAGACGCCATTTTAGAACTTGTTGAAACGTCGCAAAACAAAACTAGGCTGTTTATTTATTTATCAGTTCTGAGGGAGCACAAATGTATTTATGGTTCATGGGTATCTAAATAAAACAGTGTTCTGGATTTCATTCGTTAAACTGTTTATGTGGATCTGAAACGGTTAATCTGACCGCTGGTTGCTGGGCAGCAGGTTAGCTCTTAGAGTGGATCGGCGGGAAGGTCACTCCGCTGTGATTGGCTGTTACGTAGGCCGCTCTGCTGTGATTGGCTGTTAGCCTTGTGGGACATTTTGATTACGCGATATTTAAATGAAGAGAAAGCTGCAACTTCAGCGTCCCTTTTAATATCTTCTGAAGCTCCTACTACCCGGCAATGGCTAGCCCATGTTTTACCTTCTTGTATGGTCTGGTCATGCTGGTCATCCTTTTAAAGATGGGATTTATGGCTCTTTGAAGGGAGCCTGATCTTGAGGAGCCGTTCCTTTCAAGGAGCCATTCAAAAGACTGACTCGTTCTTACAATATCTTACAAAATTTCACAATATATAAGAATGACAAACAATCACAATATGTACCTATATAAAATATACTATACAAGATATTAAAAACTAGGAAAAATATAGATAAGAAAAGGATTGACCTGAGCAGCAGCAAATTATAGTAAATGTTTTGAATAGAACTCACAGTTTACAATACTCTGCCCATATGCTTCACATGAATGGAGCGTGTTGGTCATCAGACTTCTATGATGTAACAAATGTGATGAAGGCAGTGTGGAAAATGTGTAAATAAAAAGAATGGTCTTTACCAGGCCTGAACGGGCCGCTCGTCTTTACCAGACCTGGACGGGCCGCTCGTCTTTACTAGGCCTGAACGGGCCGCTCGTCTTTACAAGACCTGGACAGACCTGGACGGGCCGCTCGTCTTTACTAGGCCTGGACGGGCCGCTCGTCTTTACAAGACCTGAACGGGCTGCTCGTCTTTACTAGACCTGGACGGGCCGCTCGTCTTTACTAGACCTGGACGGGCCGCTCGTCTTTACAAGACCTGGACGGGGCGCTCGTCTTTACTAGGCCTGGATGGGCCGCTCGTCTTTACAAGACCTGGACGGGGCGCTCGTCTTTACTAGGCCTGGACGGGCCGCTCGTCTTTACTAGGCCTGGACGGGCCGCTCGTCTTTACAAGACCTGGACGGGCCTCTCGTCTTTACTAGACCTGGACGGGCCTCTCGTCTTTACTAGACCTGGACAGACCTGGACGGGCCGCTCGTCTTTACTAGACCTGGACGGGCCGCTCGTCTTTACAAGACCTGGACAGACCTGGACGGGCCGCTCGTCTTTACTAGGCCTGGACGGGCCGCTCGTCTTTACAAGACCTGGACGGGCCCCTCGTCTTTACTAGACCTGGACGGGCCCTAACCCTGAATAATAATAATAACACATGGCATTTCTAGCCGCCTTTCAGACCTGGACCTGGTGACTGGCGGAACTGTTTCCATTTCTTTTATTGGTTCTGAATTCCTAAACTCGGCTTGTCGTCCAGCTGTTGGCATTAAAGTTTAGTAAAACTACCAGGTTGCTGACCTTCGTGTTGCACCTGAACAACATTCTGTCTGCAGGACGCTGCTACTGGTTCAGTCCCAGTTCATGTAACCTGGACCAGATCTGGACCAGTAAAATCTCCTTGTTCCAGTAGGACCTGGACCAGATCTGGACCAGGACAACCTTGTTCCAGCAGGACTTGGATCAGATCTGGACCAGGACAACCTCCTCATTCCAGCAGGACCTGGATCAGATCTGGACCAGGAAAACCTCGTCGTTCCAGTAGGACCTGGACCAGATCTGGACCAGGACAACCTTGTTCCAGCAGGACCTGGATCAGCTCGCTCACATTCCCTGGATGTCTTTAGTGGAGGACTTTCTCCAAGTCATAGAGACCCTGACTCTACTCTACTGAGTCAGGGTCTGGGTCCTGACCTGCCCACTTCAATCAGAGACTAAGACTAGTCCATCATTCTCCTTGTTGGTCAGTAACCACGAAGGCTACTTAAACACAGTTAAGCAGCAACATTGAGCCGCTACCGAAGGAACTCCAGCCTCGCTGCACCGTTAGATTATCCTGATCTCATCCATCCGCAATGACCAAGAAAATGCCGCGAGATCTTTCATCCTTGCAGTTGTCACAGCAACGAACATGTCCAACGTGGCTACACTGCTTTAATAGTCCGCCCTGAGACTCATGAAGTACTGTCCGACCATGAATCAGACGGTAGATGGGCGCAGTCCAACTTATTGGGCCTGATAAGGTGGACTGGAGCCGAACTTTGCTCCCTGGAGCAGCTGAAAGAATCCTAAAACCAGCAGAACTTGTCTGAGGAATCTTTAATGTGAAGTTTCTACTGAACTGAAATGACGGCCGACCATCACCATGTTTTCATCTGCACACGGACTGTGATTGGTTTGTTGCACCCACGTGGTTAAAACGGGTTTCTCACCGAACAAGCTCAGATCTGAGCGGGTCATCCGGTTGACGCAGGTTTAAATGGAGTGAAAACTCCGCCCACCCGGCTTGCCGCGGGTGATAAATGGTGCGGACTTAGCGCTTTACGCCATGGTGTGTTTTCTGAATGCAGCTTTCTTTCTCAGGTGTTCATGCAACACAGGAGAATATTGACCCTTTTAGGGCTCCATACAGAATCACACCAGAGTCCCTCCTTCCCTCCCGGCCTGCAGCAGATCCAATCTTGTAGCAATTGTTTGCAGGTGGCGCAGACCGGAAGTCATCCGATTAGCGGTGACTGTGTTCCGTTCCGTTAGGAAGCTGAAGCAGACTTTCACTGGACGTCTAATATAATCCGCAGATTCATTTAACTGTAACAGATTATTTCAAGGAAGCGCTTCTCATTTGCGCTGCGGTTTTTCGAAACGTCGCATACGTTAAAAACTTCCGAGTCGTTTAAGTTGAAAGTCCGGCCACCGGAAGTTGCTTTCATACGTTCCAGCGCTGACAGGTAGTGATCACACGCTCATCAGCTGTACGGCCGACAGCGGCTCTGACCCATTTTACTGTCCCGACGAGGCGGAAGCGCTCAGCCAGCTGCCGACCGGACCGGGCCGGGAGTCCCGCTCCTCTGTCCGGTTGGAAGTCGCAGGAAAAAGCTTTGGACGTTCCGCGTTCCTGGAGATGTCAGCAGCTGTTAGCCTCAAGGTGCCTTTACGGTGATCGCGGATTAAACAGGTGAGACAGCGCAGACTTTCCGCCTCGGTGCCTGTGGATGGGCGGCGGATTTGTTCGCGTCCGGGATGAGCTGACGGAGCCGCGGACTGCGCAGGCGGCAGCTGTCGGCCTGTTTCTGATATCCGATCGCTGGACTCGTCCTGGAAACCTCTCTGTTCTTTACACGCACGCCAGATACTCCGTGCACGAAACCACCATTTTGTTTAAAACGTCTCCAGACACTTTGCGCGTGCTCTCCTGTCAGACTTTCATCGCTCAGTTCAGAGTTTAATTTCTGTGGTCATAAGTGGATGAGTAGAACTGTGTTCTGGATCTGGACCGGACAGTCCGGGTCCGTGTTTCAGGGACCAGGTTTGTGATGAAGGGATGAAACCGGAGATGGGAATCTTATTCCAGCTTATTCCAACATGTTTGCAGCTCTTGACACAGAAAACCAGCAGATTTATATATCTGGACTCTGAGATGAGCCTGAAACTAAATTTCTGGTTTGAATCTTTCCCTTTCCTGTGGCAGTCCTGCCGGGGTACCCCAGGGCTTGGTACTGGGACCCCTTCTCTTTGCAGTTTACAGCAAACTTTTGCTGCAACATGCTGAAACGTCCAACAGGTAGACTCACTGATGGGGATGTTGATTACATCTGTTTATCCTCGTTGGTAGTTTAGTAAAGAGCCGGCGGTGGAAACAAAAAGAAGACGAGTGCTTCTCCAGCTGGAAAACCAATTTTCATATAAATTTCCTGCGTTTTTGAGTTTAAAGTCACACCGACGGTGACGACTGGTTCACTGATTCTCTCCTGCTGTTGTCAGGAGAGTCCACTGACTCTGGACTTCTGGGCCGGCTCTACCTGCACCGGAAGTCCTGAAAACCTAAACCCGATGTTGATCCGTTAACCGTGGCTTCAGCAGCAGCTCCCAGATGTAGCAGGACATCAGGAATAAAACTAGATCCAGGATCAGGAACGGTGGCTTCTAATGGGACAGAATCTGAAATCAGAATAAAAACTGTAAATTGTGCAAAACTGGTGCAATAAATCTGGGCTACTGAGGTGCAAATGCAATCGTGTAAAACCTTTCTGTTGTATTTGTATGGTAAGTTGGTATTTATGGTTCAGTGAGGGAACCAGGACTGGTGGGCCTGGAGGGATCAGTAGTTCTATCTTTTCTAATGTCTTCTAAAAGCAAGAAATCATCATATTGGGAGAAAAACTGGACCTGAAAGAAGAAATAAAACCACAAAGATGGAAATCATCGATCCAGGAAGAAAAGCAGATAAAATGACGTCGGTGGAAGATAAACACGATGCTGCTGTTTATTTATTCACTCGTTTCCACCCGTTTCTAGTTGTTCTCAGGCTGAAAACGAGTGAATGAAGCTTCATTGTTGTCTGCAGAAACAGAGAGGTGGTGTCCCTGCAGAGCGTCACCCACCTGCCGGAGGAGGCGGACCGGGACCTCTTTGTCCTCTAGACACTGGGCTCCTTGTTCTGCTGGAACTGTTCAGGGGAGAAGAACTGTAGACCCGTCTGATGGCTGAGCTGTCGTCCGCCCAGGTGACGGAGCGCACCTGAAACCGGACTCAGTCCTCCTCCTGTTCTGGATTACGGCTGCCTGCAGCTCTGGTTGGAACACCTTGGAGGTAAACCAGGACAGGGACCTGATCAGGGTCAGGTGGATCCATGTTGGATTTGGGGTGCTGGAGGATGAGATGTGCAGGAATGAAGGTTCACATGTGGAGGCAGAACCTTCATCATCATCATAATAATAATACATTTTATTTCAGAGTACCGTTCAAGACCCCCGAAGGAAACTTTACAACAAAGTAACAACATTAAAAATACGGAATAAAAACGACACAAAGTTCGCTACGAGAAGACAAGAAAAAGTATCACAGCGGGTGAAGGGCAAAGTAAACTAGTGGTTTCAATGAGTCTGCAGTTTCGAACCTGTGAGTTTTATGTCTGGATGTGAAGATGCAGGAGAAGTAGAGCTGGGTGGCCGAGGGGAGGGGGGTACGTGATGAAGAGGCCCCAGCACAGAGCCCTGGGGCACACCTGGAGTGACTGGGGAGGGGTCGGATCTGAGTGATTCTATGAACTGAGTGCGGCCTGAGAGATACGAGTCGAGGGAAGTGCAGGTGACCCCGATGGAGGAGAGTCCACTGAGGAGAATGGGGCGAGAGATTGTGTCAAAGGTCGCACTCAGATCAAGAAAAGAGAGATGCATCGTCCCACAAAATACTCTTTTAATGTTGATCCTGGTCCGGAGCACTGGTCCAGTCCTCATGTTTTCTTTTTTTTTCTGCTTTTTCCCTCATTTCCAGTCCGGTCCTGGTACCAGACCAGTTTCAGAGGAACTTAACTGGAAAAACAGGCTCCTAACTCGCGGCCAGACAACCAGAGTTGTGTCAACACATAACAGACAACTTAGTAAAGAACCGGTTTAAACTGGATCTTCAGGTGCGAGTTTTCTAAACTCAGAACGTGGATAAGTGTGTGTGTGTGCGCGCGCGCGTAGATAGGTGTGTGTGTGTGTGTGCGCGTGCGCATAGATAAGTGTGTGTGTGTGTGTGAGAGCGTGGATAGGTGTGTGTGTGTGTGTGTGTGGTCGCTGACCCACTAACGTCTTCTCTCCAGTTTCATGTCGGAGCTGCTGAGCCTCCTGAGGCGGCCATGTTGGATCTCCTCCTGAGACAGCTGGTGTTGAGCCATCTTCACCCGTCACCCCACAGCACCTCACTGCCAACATAACCCCCTCGTCTCTGCTTCCACCAGCTGACCAGGAGACAGGTGAGGTTCTGATGAAGATGATGTTGGCGGGATGAAGACCAGGAAATAGTTTTTCAGCTTCATTATATTATTGTGTATTATCAACATTCTAATATTTAACTTAGACTCCAACGAGTCCCCAGTCGGACAGAGTCTAGAGGACCCCCCTGGCCCCCGCTGAACCGAGTCCCCAGTCGGACAGAGTCTAGCGGACCCCCCTGGCCCCCGCTGAACCGAGTCCCCAGTCGGACAGAGTGTAGCGGACCCTCCTGGTGTTGCATCCTTATAACCAAGCTTATTAAATTGTGATGTAACGGGTTCTGGGTTTTCCTGTCTGGTTTTAATGTTGAACTTAAGTTAGAAGCTGGTTTCGTCGGTCAGTGGGGAGGAGCTCCGGCTGCTGGGAGCAGGAGGGTTGGTACGTTCTGCAGTCGGAGGGAGAGTTGTTGACATTCTTGTTAATCATTTCATATAAAAGCAGCTGTCTGGCCTCGCTCAGCTCGGCGTTAATCTCCACGCTGGCCTTGGTTGTGCAGCTCGTAGTGAGTCTAAGGTTTAGTTTTCCTCCACTTGGGTCCCTGGATTTCTCTCTGCAGGTTTGGGACCATAGTGGTGTTTTCTGATCTGAACTACCATAAACAGAATCGACATGAGATTTTGTTTTAGTCGGTCTTTATGCTGCTGTTAGAAAACCTTTAGAAAGGGACTTTTGCATCAGATGGGACCTTTAAGGAAAAAGTGTTTGGGAATTTTAAGGGTTAAAATTTGAATCAGATGCCAGACTAAGATGGCAGCTGCACCGACGTGCATCACGGGCTCAGAGGCAACACCTGTTTGGTTTACCTGTGGAGGTGACCTGATCAGCTGACTCTCTCTCCTCCTCCCAGCAGGTCCTCGGTTCTGCTGGAAAATGTCCTATGCACATCCCAAGCTGCTCACCTGGAGCTTACCTCACCTGCTCACCTACCTCTGGCTCTTGGCTCTGCCCACAGGTAAGACAAAGCAAGCTACACTGAAACGCAGCTCTGTGATTGGTCAGGATGAGACTTTCGAGCTTTGTCTGTGGAAATCCAGACTAGTTTCTATAGACACCATATATGTGTTCAACATCCGTTACCATAGCGATAGGTTTGGTTTAGGACGGCGTGGTACACATTTACAAGTGGTCCTGCATCAGATCCATATCTGAGGTTGTCCCGGTTTTATCCGACTGACGTCTGGGATCTGCTCCAGAGGAGGCGGGACACGTAAACACAGCGTGCTGTGTCTTCCGAACATTAACGGGATCCGATGTTCGGCTCTTTTAGATGGTGTAACTTCAGTCTGTCTGGAGGTTCTGATGCTTCCCGCATCTGTTACGCAACAGTCTGTTTCTGAGGTCTTATGACGGCGTCACCTGGTGGAGGGTTGCGCTACCTGAACGTGTGGGATGAAGAAGGGAGTCTGCTCCAGTCTGACCCGGTTCTGAGGGTTTTGTTTGGTCAGGAAAAGCTTCCTTTCCTCCAGCTGCCCGACAGATGTTCAGTCAGATCGGAGTGATGGGGACGTCTTCCTCACCTCCTCTTCCTCCCTGTGTTCTGGTCCAGGTGTGGCCGCGGGTCTGTGCCGGGTCACTGGTGGCGTGCTGGGGATCCACTGGAGCAGCACCATCAGCCTGGGCTGGTATTCGCTGGCGGCCGGGAGGGGCGGGGCCACGTGCTGGGAGTCGTGCTGCTTGGAGCCGAGCTGCGAGGCCGTGTGGAGCCTCGGGGGTCGCTGCGTTCTCCTCAGCTGCTCCAAGAAAGATGGCTGCCCCATCTCCTCCTTACCACAGCCTCACGAGGCGTCGCTGGGCCTCCTGCAGCTGCTCACCAAGGTACCAACCACATCCCATCTGCACCCTTCCCACGCTGAGGGGACGATGGGGCGGGACCGATGTCTGAGCTGTTGTTGGAAAATCCAGGTCGTGTCATCAAACTGAGCGCCGTGTAGATTTTGAATAAAGTTTTTCTGTTGTGCAGGGTCCGGTCAGGATGAAGCGAAGGAATCCTCGCCACGCTGCGCACGCAGGAAACCACACCAACACGGTAACGGGACATAACTCTGATCTGAAGGTAACCTATGAACCCTGATCCAACAAGAATTTTCTGCATTCAGCTTTAAACCATTTTTTTAAGCTGCATTGTTTTATTATAGATGGGTCAGGTTTCATGTTTCCACTTCCTGGATTTCTTCTTTAAACCTGCTTTTATTCAACTGTCTTATTTATTCAACTGAAGCTGGTTGATCCAGCTCCCAGCACCATCCCTCTCCTCCAGGCGGCCCAGAGGAACTTCAGCCTGGTGACCAACAGAAGTTCTGCCGCGTCACCTCAGAACTGGACTGTGGAGGGGACCGTCGATCCGGCGACGTCTTCCAACGACAGCGACGTCAGCGGCACCCCAACCTCAGCTGCAGCCTCCGTCACCACGCCCCCAACTCAGACAAGTGAGTCAGAAACCTGCTGCAGGTACAGTCACGTGTCGGGAACGTCCCGTCATCACATGTTGCCACACGTCGGGAACGTCCCGTCATCACATGTCGTCACACGTCAGGAACGTCCCGTCATCACATGTCGTCACACGTCAGGAATGTCCCGTCGTTGCACGTCGGATACATCCGTCGTCGCATGTCATCACACATTGTCACTCATCAGGAACGTCCCGTCATCACATGTCGTCACGCGTCGAACGTCCCGTCGTCACATGTCGAGAACGTCCCGTCATCACGTCGTCATGTGGACTAAAGGATGGATCAGGGTCACAAAGCCAGACCTGCTAGAAGATTTATCTGCAAGGAAAGTTAGAAGATGATCTGAAGGTAGAGACAGGGTCTGATACCTGAAGCCGAACTGAGAGCCGGTTCCAGGAAGAGATAACGTCTATCATCTCTATCTTGGATGTAACTTTTTGTTGTTGTTTTTGTGAGATTTGTGGCGTGAAATAAAGCTGGTTCTGGTTTCCTGACAGTGAGGGAGCTGGTGGTGTCGGCGGGAGAGAGCGTGGAGGTGACGCTACCCCTTAACGAGGTGGAGCTCAACGCCTACGTGGTGCCAACGCCCCCGCCAGGTGAAAACACTTGACAGAACGCCTGAATTCTGGAAGCTGGGGACGTTCTCCTCTCTGAATGATGTGACTCTTCCTCTGCAGGAACCATCTATGCATTCGACTGGAGGCTGATCACACATCCCAAAGATTACAGCGGGGAGATGGAGGGCAAGAAGAGCCGGACTCTGAAACTCAGCAAGGTTTGCATCACTTCCTGCTGCTCACCATAACCCTTTCAGAGCAGACGGCTCACTTCCTGTTTGTGTCTCCTCTCTGTCAGCTGACTGTCGGCCTGTATGAGTTTGGCGTGACGGTGGACGGCGAGGACGCCCGCGGAGAGGGTTACGTCAACGTCACCGTCAGACCAGGTGAGAACGACAAACGTAAACACAGGATTCAGAAACTTCGTATCAGTTGGTAGCGAATAGAGCTGAGTTAAAAAATTTTATTAAAATTTAATTAATCCAAAACCGATTCATTAACTGGAAGATCGTTGCCTTTTTTTTTTCTTCTTCCGGTGACGGCAGTGACGCTACTCCGGCGTGACTCACGACGTTCGGCACAGGTTTCTCGTGTCCCTTCCGTCCAATCAGCTTCTCTCTGAGAAAATTCCACATCCAGATGTTTTCAGTCCGTGTGTCATTCCTTAACTTATTATTCAATTCAAAATCAGGAATTAACCAATCACCTTGGAACAAAAATCAACTTGTTTTTTATTCTTTTAGAAATCTGAAGCAAAAATCTAATAACAGGCTGCTTTTGCACTTTTTGATTTGAAGTTAAGATTAAACTGGAAAAGAAATTGATTTGATATGTTTGGGGGTCTTTTCTACCTTGTCCTGTCCAGCACGGTGGCGGCAGAATGATGGTCTGGCTGCTGGGTTGCGTCGAACAAATTTGATTTACTAAGAGGAGCTTTATGAGTATTAGGCTCCTTTTGGTTTTTTATTTCTTTTTGTTTAAATAAGTTGTTTCATCTTATTTATGGGGATTTATGAAATTTCTGTAATATTGCTGAACCCGACCGGAAAGAACAGAAAAGAAATTAGCGTAACGAACAGAAGTAAAAAAGTAAAGTAGAACCAGGAAGTAGAGGCAAAGATCCAGCAGATAGAAGCAACGAGCTTCAGTCCAACCTAACACCAACCAGCTGCTACACCTGTACAGACCGAGAATTTCCTACAGCTTTTACAGGTAAATTAAGCTGTCAATCATCAGGAGTTCCTAAAAGTAACCAAGACAACAACAACAACAACAACATGAATCACACCAACAACCAAAGTAGCAGAAACACACACACCTGAACCAAAGGAAGACTAGGGCGGCCCGCAGACCTGGAGTCTAGAGGCAGACTAGGGCGGTCCGGAGGCTAGAGGCAGACTAGGGCAGCCCGGAGACCCGGAGGCTAGAGGCAGACTAGGGCAGCCCGGAGACCTGGAGGCTAGAGGCGTGTGATTTTAATCACATTAGCAGCCAACGCTAAAACCGCAGGCCCTCCCACTGGCAGCTAACGCTAAGGCCACGGGCTCTCCCGTTGGCAGCTAACGCTAAGAACGCGGGCTCTCCCGTTGTCAGCTAACGCTAAGACAGCGGGCTCTCCCGTTGGCGGCTAACGCTAAGAACGCGGGCTCTCCCGTTGGCAGCTAACGCTAAGACCGCGGGCTCTCCGGTTGGCAGCTAACGCTAAGAACGCAGGCTCTCCCGTTGGCAGCTAACGCTAAGAACGCGGGTTCTCCCGTTGCCAGCTAACGCTAAGAACGCGGGCTTTCCCGTTGGCAGCTAACGCTAAGACAGCGGGCTCTCCCGTTGGCAGCTAACGCTAAGAACGCGTGCTCTCCGGTTGGCAGCTAACGCTAAGACCGCGGGCTCTCCGGTTGGCAGCTAACGCTAAGACCGCGGGCTCTCCGG
>JBAMHW010000019.1:28549663-28560587 GCA_037177495.1 Rhadinocentrus ornatus | reverse complement strand
TGTGACGGATCTCTCCAAAGTAGCATTGCTAGCTGCGGCTCTGTGACGGATCTCTCCAACGTAGCATTGCTAGCTGCAGCCCTGTGACAGATCTCCCCAACGTAGCATTGCTAGCTGCGGCTCTGTGACGGATCTCTCCAACGTAGCATTGCTAGCTGCGGCTCTGTGACGGATCTCCCCAACGTAGCATTGCTAGCTCTCTCCAACGTAGCATTGCTAGTTGTGGCTCTGTGACGGATCTCTCCAATTTAGCATTGCTAGCTGCAGCTCTGTGACGGATCTCTCCAAAGTAGCATTGCTAGCTGCAGCTCTGTGACGGATATCTCCTACGTAGCATTGCTAGCTGCGGCTCTGTGACGGATCTCTCCAAAGTAGCATTGCTAGCTGCAGCTCTGTGACGGATCTCTCCAACGTAGCATTGCTAGCTGCGGCTCTGTGACAGATCTCTCCAATGTAGCATTGCTCTGCGACGAATCTCCCCAACGTAGCATTGCTAGCTGCGGCTCTGTGACGGATCTCCCCAAAGTAGCATTGCTAGCTGCGGCTCTCTGACAGATCTCTCCAACGTAGCATTGCTAGCTGCGGCTCTGTGACGGATCTCCCCAACGTAGCATTGCTAGCTGCAGCCCTGTGACGGATCTCTCCAAAGTAGCATTGCTAGCTGCGGCTCTGTGACGGATCTCTCCAACGTAGCATTGCTAGCTGCGGCCCTGTGACGGATCTCTCCAACGTAGCATTGCTAGCTGCGGCTCTGTGACGGATCTCCCCAACGTAGCATTGCTAGCTGCGGCTCTGTGATGGATCCCTCCAACGTAGCATTGCTAGCTGCGGCTCTGTGACGGATCTCTCCAACGTAGCATTGCTAGCTGCGGCCCTGTGACGGATCTCCCCAACGTAGCATTGCTAGCTGTGGCTCTGTGACGGATCTCCCCAACGTAGCATTGCTAGCTGTGGCTCTGTGACGGATCTTCCCAACGTAGCATTGCTAGCTGCTGCGTTGGAAACAAACAAACACGGCACCTAAATGCCCAAAATCAGCTTCTTTTACCGAGGTTATAAGTCACGATTTTTTATAAAGCACGTAAAACAAGTAAAAACTGTTTGTGTTAAGACATTAAACAAAATCAATGTGTTGGTGCCACAAATTATTGTCTTTGCATAATGCGATAATTAATGCGGCCAGCGGTGGTGCATCTCTTTATTGGGTCCGACTGGAAAATTGAGCCAGACTTTAGTTAAAATCATACCATAAACAGCTGTACGCACCGTGGCTGTGTCTACTGCTGCTGGGATGTTTTTAGCTTTTCCAGATACAGAAACCAAAAATAAATACTAGTAATCCAACAGCTGCGCTTCATTCATTCAAAATGTCAACTTTTTAACCGCTGTTATGAAAAACATCAGTTCTGTGCAAAAACTGCACTGATGGACATGGACCATCATGCATTGCAACTTGAGACAGTAGCTGAGCTAGATAAGCTAAAAAAAGATACTCAGTGCACGAAATTTGATCTTTTCTACAGCACTATAGTTATATTGGCTGTGTGGAGATGAATCAAAGCACAAGTATTATATTAATATTATTTGATTAAAGTAAAAAAATCTCTGATTCTGACTGAAAGGAAGCAGAATAATGGATATAATCTCTAATCTATGACGTCCTGCCGGCTGTGGCTGGTTTGAGGCCTGCAAGCTGAATGCTTGTGGATGTGGGTGGAGGGTCGGGTGGTGTTGTGGAGGAAACGCTCCATCCTGCTGCTGAGGATGAGGAGGACGCCCAGATTACTCACATTTCCCTTCAAACCAGGATTTAGAAAGCTGAACTCACTAAAGGCTCATTTATATTAATAATCCTGTTTGCGAGCTAATCCTTCGTTATGAAGCAGCACGAGACATTTCAGGGATCAGAGTTGTGCTGCTGCAGCTTGGAGACGACGGTGCAGAGAAAAGAGAAACCAGCAGCAGTTTAGTCTTTTTAGTGGTTATTTAAAGTTAATAGAATAAGTCTGTCGGTGCTAAATGTCCCCTGCACAGCAGCAGGTCTATTTCTGCTCATCTTTTCCTCCATATTAGTCTTTCTTCTGTTTTCTCCTCCATGAAAATGTTTAATTCTATCCCTCGCTTTCCTTCCCATCAAGTCGAACTTGTAGAATAAAAATAAAGAATCTTGAATCTTAGTATTTCGTCATTGATCACGTATCTTGAAGTTGGGGGCGGATGCTAAATCTAAAGATTTAGAATTTTAGCCGAGATGATGTTGAATGGTGGGCGGAGCCTGGTCAGGCCACCTGAGCCAACCAATCAGAGCAGATTGGGAATTTTTTAGGGTGTTTCTATACAAACTTTATGAGATGCTTCATGGGAACTTTATGGGAAGGCACAGAGACAGAGTTCAGAGATTAATCATCCGTCATTGATTAAAAATCTAAATCTACAACACAGTAAAATCCATTAGTTTTGGTCCCCAAATAAAAATAAAATGTCCCAAAGGATCTTAAGCCAGCTGCAAACCATCCCAGACCATCCACCAGGGCGATATTTACATAAACCAGCTCGAAGTCCTTAACGGACCAAACTGGAATCCCTCCGGATCCCGGAATGATTGGAATTAAAACCAGACTGATTAAATTCTGTGAACGTAAACTTTGCTGATGTGCACCTGGTTTTGCACCGCTACACTTCCTGACGTCTTTTTTAACATCAGTGGTTTCCCACCTGGAGTCCCCAAAGAGCACCGGGGAGCACGAGGTTTTAACCGCAGACGCCTTTCATGATAGAAATAAAGGCCCTGTTCACATGGAGCTCATTAAGTTTTTACCATTTAGATGTTTCATCTGCTGGTCCTGGCTGGTTAGCTCAATTGGTAGAGCGTCGGTCCCATGTGGGAGACCAGGGTTCAAATCCCCCAGGGTACCGACATTAACACCTTCCAGTTGGGTCCTTGGCAAGACCCTTAACGCTACTGCCGAACCCTTGTAAGTCGCTTTGGATAAAAGCGTCGACTAAATGAATGTAACTATGTAAAAAACTTACTCAAGGCTCATTCCTGCTCCCTTCAAGTACGTAAATAGGTACATCTGATGGAGGTGGTCTGAGAGGACATTAAACGCACCTTTCTCGGGTCGCACATCAGCTATACTGCTCAACACTGCCCCTGTGGTCTCTGGTGGTACTGCTTTGCTAGCTTTGTCAGGTAATGCATGCAAAGGCCCCGAAAACGGAGCATTTTTTCACCGTTAAAAGCGGAATTTGCTCCAATGGCGACGGCTTTTTGTTAGTTGCATGAAGGGGGTCCTCGGGGAAATAAAATAGGCTGGGAATAAGTGTTGCACATAACGGTATATTCCTAGTCTGTCCTTACTTGTGATTGGCCGCATGGTGTGCCCATAAAAAGAAAATTCCGCCCTTTCTGAAGATTCGACTCCTGGTGGGAGTCGAATCTTCTCGTTCCAGGAATTCTCTCTTGGAATCGGCTCGTTTGTGAACATCACATCACTGACATCACTAAACTGGTTCTGGTTGAAGAAACCAGCCGGATTTCCTCACCAAGCAGGTTTTACTGGTTTTTACTGGTTTGTAACCACGCCTAACATCAGGAACATCGGGTTTCGTTCTGCTGCTCAGTTGGACCTCCCAGCAGCGTTGGAGTTGAACCCATTCCTACACTGCGGTTGCTGCTGAACTGCAGCTTTCTGCCACCCGTTCCTGATCAATCAAACCAGCTTCTCTGGAACTGGAGCTGTTTGGTGGATGTTTGCAGCAGGTGTTTCCTGTCCTGCATGCGTCCCCGTTACCCACGCTGCCTTGCAGCATGTCGGGATGTTTTTGTGGGTACTTGGACCTCCAGGGAATCACACACAGATGTAGCCCTGCTCTCCTGCTTTGAAGTGTGAGTGTGTAATAACCGTCCTGTTGTAGCTACATCTGATGTTCACGCCCACGTCGGCCCGTGTGCGGCGTCGCTGTTTCAGGTTCTAATATTAGCGAGCGATGCAGGAGCAGGATCATGTGCTTCATCAGATGTTTTGTCTTTCCTCCTTCCTTCCACGTGCCTGCCTGCTCTCGGACGTCATCACATGGTCCATCCATCTCCTCTGCTGTCTCCCATGGCAACACCACATCATTTCAGTCCCAACAAAGCGGCACGCGGCTCTCTTCCTGTCGTCTGACAGAACCTCTGCATCAGACCCGGACCCAGTAGTTCACATCCAGGCTGGATGACCTCAGAGATGCATCATCTCTGTCTGCTGGCCAGCTGCTTTTCTCAGAAACGGTTGAACAGCTGATGTTTTCGAGGGAAAACACTGCAGCACTGAAGCTGCTGCTGCATCATCCAGAGGTGCTCCAGCTTCCGGGAAACATTTTAAAGCCTTAATGGAACGAAGGAAAAAATCTTTAAAGGGTCAAACTGCTGTTACAGGACGCTGGAAGTTCAATGCGACTTCAGCCACATTCGTTATTTTAAACTTAGCAGATAAATTACGGAGTGTTTGGTGGATTCTGTCTCCTCTTTAATATTTATTACACACGGATGGAAGCCTGATTAATCACCTTTACCATCAGGGAGAACTGGGAATGATGGTGTTTCTGTGGAATGAGCATCACAGCTAAACGTGGAGGTAAAATCCTCCTGAGGCGATGACGACGCTCTCCTCCACGGAGCCAGGATAATCCTCCGGGATTCGGGAACAGAGAGGATGGAACGACCTGCTGGGAGTCCAGACCTTGACCCAACAGAACACTCCCCAGATAGCAGACATGTTTGGGCCGAATCCGGGCTGCTTCTGGCACTTATGGTTCAGTTACGGCACCGGCAAGTGTTATGTAGGCCACATGTGGTCCAGATGTCAGTTGTTGGCTTAGACATGGATTACGGTTAGTACTTTGTGGGCCAGAAGTGGTCCTCATACTGGAAGCCTTCCTTATACCAATTTCCATGTGGGCCACATGTGGTACATGTGGTGGTCATGTGACTGCGTTATGGCAGCTACACACACATTTACCCAACACCACATCTGGGCCACATCTGGGCCAAGCATTTTTTGCTATCTGGGTTCTAGGGTCAGCTCGGTTTGTTCCAGACCCAACCAGGCTGGTTAGAGTCCTGGATGAGGAATGGGATGCCGTCCCACAGACTAGACTAGTATGAGGAGGAGGTACCAGCTGGTGTGGATGGTGGAAAACAACTTGAATGGCCAGTTTGTGTTTTTCCTTCTTGCTGTGGGAGAGTTCAACCATCTGATCCACCAAGAACCTCCAGAGTGAACCCCACCAGTAGATTACAGGCAGTTTTGGCTGACTTTTGGGGGACTACCTTCACGTTTAGCTGTGGTGCTCATCCCACAGCAGCTCCATCCCTCCCAGTTCTCCCTGCATGTAAGGCGACTAACCAGGTTTTCATCCATGTAGAGTCCAAGTAACATAAAAGTCAAATTTATTCAGATTTTTATCAAAGGAAAAATAAATCCTTTTAAATAAAGGTTTTTTTCCAGTAAAATATTTTGCCAGTCAGTCTTGATTTAATCTCAAATCTCTTAAACAGGATTCCCTCACACATACGGAGCGCAGTCCTTTAGTTGACCCAGCTGGGACTCCGTGACGTCCTTCGACAGTAAGCCGAGTCGGTTTTCACACCTCCGAGTGCTGCCAGGCCGGCGTTCCTCAGAGTTTTGCCCTACTTCATCAGCTGTGCTCTAAATATGCTGCTGTTGACCTGATGGTTCCATCACAAGAAGATCAACACAGCAGACGTTTCCGGCGTGAAGGGACCTGCAGGAGGTTCGGGCTCAGCTGTAATGGGAAGATTTGCTGGTTTGTTCTGAAATAAATGGGGCGTAGATCGGCTGCAGCTCTTCATTCCTGCTGAACTCCGTCTCCGTTTTATTTCTTCTTTCTGGAACTTATACTTTGAACTAATATCCAGAACTTTTCTTTTTCTGGTGTATTAGTTTCCAGGATTGTTAGATTGGTCTGAGCACAAATAGTTGAACAGGAACTTCACCCAGAAACGTAATTTTGGTTTCCAGTTTCGCTTCGTGGACATGGAGGAACTTAGTCTCAGCTTGGATGAATTTAATCCACATTCTTGTGAAACTAACTGAGGCATGTCAGACTCACGCAGAGACTCAGGTTTTATTCTGATCACAGTTCTGCAGGAAAACAAACCTGAAAAACGTTGTGGTTGAGCGAGTTCCTGACTGGGTTCCATCCTGGGATGTGTTGTTATGGTAACCCATAAGACAGCTGCTGCATCCCGGATGACAGTCCTGTTTTATTCCTCCACCACCCCTCCAACCTCCTGAGTTGTTTGCTCCTTTTCCTGGGAGTTGCTCCCGTAGATCATCTCTCTGCTGCTGGAGAAAGAGGACGGAGTGTGATGTTCCAGGCTGTTAGCGGTTGTGGTTCAGGAGGCACAGCGGATGTTTTTCCCAACTTCCCGGGTACACATGCTAAAGTTTCACTGAGGATGAAAGTGTTTCTGTAAATGAACAAATGTTGGTCTGTGAGTTTGCTGCCATTTCATTTTCTTCTCTCTCTGTATGGTTGGTTGTCAGTTTATTAATCCGGGTTTCTGAACGAGGGGCCTGAACTTTTTCCCAGCGATGAGCCGTGACCTGACTCGGATCCGCTTCACTACAATAATTAATAATACAACCATGTGCATTTCTTCTGGGGTATTATTCTTCTTCAGTGGATGTATGAAGGAAAACTGGGTGCTGAAGTTAAAGATGGCGTGTTTATTTGTCTCGACGCAGAATGTGTTGATGCCTAAAAGCGGTTGGTTCACACTCTTCCCTCTGAGAACTAACATGGTGATGAGGTCATAGTGAGGAAACGAAACTGGTCTAAAAACCAGGGGGTGGACATTTTTCTTCTGTTTCTGCTCCAGCCTCTGACCTCGTTTCTCATACGAACCTTGAGATGGAGCAGGAAAAGGATGATTCATGCATGATTTAAGCTCTTTGTGACTGAGTAACCCACTTCTTTGTGGCTAAAAGCGTCTGCAGATGGTTTCAGGTTGCAGAGACGCAACATCCTGTCTCCTGCTGCTGCAGTTCACACATCCAGAGTTTCCCTCTGCTGTAATAATGGTGATATAACAAGAAAATCACCCTCCAGAACAGGCAACTTCAGTTCTTGATCCTCATTTATTATATTTTGTAGGAATTATAACAAAAAATAATGTCAATCATGACAAGTCATCAATATTATCTCAACCTGTCTTTTATCTCTAATTTATCTCCTCGTCCCGCCAACAGAGAAATGACGGATGCTTGTGGCTTGTCATGCTGCGCGTGCGCTAATTGTGTTTAAAGTATTAATTAAATATATATCAAATTAAATATGAATTAAATTTATAAATTAGTTACAGCCGTTAACACCTTATTTCTGACAACAATACATATGTATGTATATACGTATATTATTCTCATAACTAACTCTTGGAATTTGTTAAAGTCAGCTAAACATGTTAGCATGTGTAGCTAAGGAGCATACTTGTAGCTGTTAGCTTACATTAGCTACAGTTTCCGTGAACCAGATCATTTATTGCAGAAATCAAAGCTGTCAGCATCAACATGATCGAAGCTTAATATAAAACCTGAGGAGTTTTAATTTAATTCATAAATCTGAACCTTTATCCCAGATCCAAACGGGATCTTTAGCATGAGCGTTAGGTTACATTAGCTGATTGCTACAACTACAATAATCTGTTGTATTAGAAATATAATTAAATAAATATTCAACCTCTGAACTCATTTACAGTTAACAGTAATAAATTTTCATATAAACGTATCTTTTCTGTGCAGCTGCATGTGTGTACTACAGAAAAAGGCGTTTCTCTAACAGTGAGGATGACCTGTGATTTTATATAAAAGCTTTTCTCTGATTTTCTTTATTTCTTCTTCTGTCTGTTGCTAAGAGAAGTGAAGAAGCTTTCCTGACTCGGACTGGAGGTCGGGTTGGGTCCCAGGAATGTGTTTCCTCGGGTGTGGACGCTTGTTGACCAAAAGTCTTCCCGGATTTTTCTCTTTTTGTAATCCGTAAAGGAAGAAGCGGTGCAGTCCGTCAAGGACACGTCAGCTCTGTCTTGAGGTGAAAACAGAGATATGATCCTAACTTTCCAGTATTTAATCTGCCTGTTTCCAGTGTGGACATAGTTTAACGCCTCAGAAGACACATTTGTTGCACAGGAAGTGTGCATGCCTGAGATTCCTGAGATTGGCCTGACCTAGATCCAACATGTTCCCCTCATCAGGAAATGTACACAAGACGCATGCGCTTCCACACACGGGCTCAGACCTGCAGTGGACTGACCTGCTTCTCATGGCGGCGGCGGGGCTGCAGTGTATGTTGGTGCAGCTACAGATGGGTTCCCAGGGGGCAACAACCAGCTCCCATCCCAGTTGGTTTGGCAGAACCAAGCTAAATCGACACAACGCAGCAAACTGAACCAAGCAGCAGAAAACGAGAGAAATGTTCAGTTCCAGGAAGATCCCAGCCTGAAGGTGGTTGTGGGTTCAGGATGAGCAGACCCGCCTCACTGATGCCATCTTATAGCATCCATTCAGATAAAAATATGGATTTGGAAAATTTTCTTTCTCCTTGTATTTCATTATTATTCAATAATTTAAATCACTGCTCAAAAGTTTGGGATCACTTGAATTTCCATGGAAACACGTTTGAAATGAGTGTGAATAGTAAACACAACAACATGGTCTGAGTTAGAATAATGGAACGGATTTGTCCTCCTGGCAGACCTCCAGCATCCCAGCTGCTTGGAGATTCCTCCGTGCTTCCTGGAGTACCTCCGATGGAAGGCCTGAAGGAGTCTTCCTCCGTACCACTCAATCAAGCATCCAGAAGGTTCAGATCTGGAGATCGTGCTGGCTCCTCCATTACCGTCTGAAATCGGGCTGACGGCTTCTTCTTTGAACATTGCAGACATGTTTTGGTCCTTATGTCCCCGTCTGTCCTCTTTAATGCCAGTTTTTACTGCATGGTAGATTTAGTTTCCTCTAGGGTCTCTACAGGATCTTTTCAGCATGTAAGCAACCAGCTGCTGAAGAATAAAGAAGGCCACGATTATAGAATCAATATGGTGGACTAGCAGGCACACCGGCAGACGGAGGGCTGATAGTTGCTGCTGATGAGCTTTTATGCAAAGATCATTCGTTAGAATTCGTCTGATTGCTTTTAACTGTTTGTGAAGTTGATGAAATTGTTTGTGCATCGCATGAGATGTGTTTTTCTTTGGAACTGCAAGTGATTCCAAACTTTTATTACAATCTAGTGACTTTAAACGTGGTTTTGCCCCTCGAGAACGTGGACATCCTGTAGTGTGTAAGTAGGAAACCTTCCTGAGTTGTAGTTCAGCTCCTGGGTGATCCTTGGACCATCATCAGGCCTTAGTCTGTTGTTTTGCTTCCATAAACATGTTGTCTGTCACATGCAGACTGAAGCTGCTCAGACAGGAATTCTGGGAAATGGAGTTTGTTCTGATAAATCTGCTTGTTTCCACAGTTTTAGCTTTTTATAGGGTTTTTTCCTGTGGTGTGTTTGAGTAAATGTGGAGCAGCTCGTGTTGTTTGTGGTCAGTGCTCCGTCCCGAGCTGCCCCTTTTATGGCCCACATTCTCAGTATGGTGCTTACAGCTAATAATAACCCGGTGTGTCAGTGATGGGTGGAGGCCACGGGTGGACATCTGGGTTTTTGTGTTACATGGAGCCGGCCGTGAGCGGTGGCTTAAAGCTGCAGGAACTCACGTTAGTTTCCCTCAGTGGTTTACAGAGTAAAGCTTCAGCTTCAGTGATTTACATGATGTTCAAACCTGTTTGAAACTACTTTGATTTTATTTAGATAAACTGTCACCACTAGAAGTTGAGTGAATTTCCTTCTGGTGGTTCCCATTTGCAGCGTGGAAGATGACTATAAGGATAAAATGCTGATGTTCTGCAGCTGTAAGAAGCACATTTTTCACTAATGATCATACATTTGCTGTCTATAACCTCTTCAGTGGCTTAGTTCAGCTGAGGTGTTCCACAGGGCTCGGTCCTTGGGCCTCTTCTGTTCTATTTACATTCCACCTCTTGGCAGCTTGTTTAGAACCATGACGTAAATGATGATTTTTATGCTGATGACACCCACCTGTGCATGCTGATAACATCTGCGGATCCCAGCAGCCTTCAGTGGCACAGCTTTTTGTCTCGCATTAAATCCTGGATGACCCCAAATTTCCTGAAAGATTCTAACCCTAGTTTTAATGCTCAAGTCAAACATAGAGTTCTGTAGACCTCAGTTCTCCAGGAAGACTGTGGTTATTTCAGCAGGACGATGCCTCATCCTGCACTTAAACAGGAGTTCAGTCTGAAGCTGCAGGTCTGAAGCTGCAGGTCTGAAGCTGCAAGTCTGAAGCTGCAGGTCTGAAGCTGCAGGTCTGAAGCTGCAGGTCTGAAGCTGCAGGTGTAAAGCTGCAGGTCTGAAGCTGCAGGTCTGAAACTGCAGGTCTGAAACTGCAGGTCTGAATCTGCAGGTCTGAAGCTGCAGGTCTGAAACGGCAGGTCTGAAGCTGCAGGTCTGAAGCTGCAGGTCTGAAGCTGCAGGTCTGAAGCTGCAGCTCTAAAGCTGCAGGTCTAAAGCTGCAGGTCTGAAGCTGCAGGTCTAAAGCTGCAGGTCTGAAGCTGCAGGTCTGAAGCTGCAGGTCTGAAGCTGCAGGTCTGAAACTGCAGGTCTGAAGCTGCAGGTCTGAAGCTGCAAGTCTGAAGCTGCAGGTCTAAAGCTGCAGGTGTAAAGCTGCAGGTCTGAAACTGCAGGTCTGAAACTGCAGGTCTGAAGCTGCAGGTCTGAAACTGCAGGTCTGAAGCTGCAGGTCTGAAGCTGCAGGTCTGAAGCTGCAGCTCTAAAGCTGCAGGTCTAAAGCTGCAGG
>JBAMHW010000019.1:28387080-28400598 GCA_037177495.1 Rhadinocentrus ornatus | reverse complement strand
TCAGGTGCGTTGCAGCAGGGAGACATCTAAGACCTGCAGGATAGTGGGCCTTGAGGACCAGGGTTGGGGACCTCTGACCTAAAGGGTAAAATATCCATCGCAGAGCTACACAGTCCTGGTGGTGGAGGTGTCTTCTTTAGATTAAAGGATCGAGAAAATAAGCATGAGGTGAACTTGGTGACCTGACGTCATTTTTCCTTCTATACTTCTTTTTTTAGCCAGACTTTGAAAAACATCTATTTTCCTGCAGTCAGTGAACACCACATTACCTCCAGCTCTTCTAGACCTGCTGGAGGCTTAATTAATCTGACAAGGTAAATCCTGCAGGTGGAAGCGGGCGAACATCTGTAAACGTGTTACTGTTGCGAGGAATGAAGCTACGAAGACGTGCAGTAATTTGAGCAGACACTTTAATCAGAAACAAAACGACACCGGGGATCTCGGCGTTCCCGCCGCTGCCGCGGCGTTCCCTTCGGCATGTTAACAGTTTACTTCTACACCCGATTAAAAAATGACACAGGCCAAACTTATAAAACTCGTGGTATTTTACAAACTAATGAAAGGAGCGTGTGCAGAGACCAGGATCCTACAGCTACTTATCAAAAACCGGAGGCAGGGTGTTGTTGGGGGTCGAGGGAATGTTGATACGGGGGCGGGGGGACAAGTGGGGTGGGGGCTCCTGACAGACAGTCCAGAACCGGAACTAGGATCGAGAACGGGAACGAGAGCGAGATTGGGAACGGGACTCGGATCGGGAGCGGGATCGGGCTTTGGCGGGTGAGGGGGATCTGGACTTGGACTTGGACTTTGACCTGGCTCTGGGCTCTTCAGGAGAGCGGGAACGGGACTGGGACCGGACCCTGGCCTCGGGCTCGCCGGCCTCATCGTCACTCTTGGGCTGCTCACGGCCTTTAGAAGTAGACTTCCTGGAGCGGGAGCGGGACCGGGAGTGAGAGCGGGACCTGGACCTGGAATCCTCCTTCTTGGCCTTCTTTCCGTCCTTCTTGCCCTTTTTGCTCTTGGGGCTGCGACTGCGGCTGTGATCTTCGTCCTTCTGAGCGCCGTTGTTGCGCTCCTCTTCCTCCTTCTTGCTCTTGTTCTTCTTGCTGCGGGACCGGCTGCGGGACCGAGACGCCGCCCTGAGGAAGACGAGGAGGAACGTTAATCTTCAGCCTCTCAAACCACCAAAGTAAAAGAAAGAAAACCTCTGTGTCGGGCAAGAGATTCCGTTTCCAGCCTGCCCTTCAGCAACAGGAAGTGATGCAGTGATGACATCAGCTCACCTGGACCTGGACCTGGAGCGGCTGCTGCTCTCGCTGCGGCTGCGGCTCTTGTGAGACCTGCGACTTCTGGAGCGAGACCTGCAGACAAGCGCATCAGATGTTAGACGTGAAGACGGGAGAGCGGAGACGAACGCGGCCATGTTGAAACCCACCTGGAACGGCTGTGGCTGCGAGAATAAGAGCGGCGGCGTTTGGCGCCGGGACGGTCCTCGATGAGCCGGATCTTCCTGCCGTTCACCTCCGTGCCGTCCAGCTTCTCCAGGGCTCTCTTCATGTCCGAGTACTGCCGGAACTCGATCACGCCCTCGTTCCTGCGGCCTTTGTGGGTGTCGGCGTAGGTCACCTCCCCCGCCTGCCTCATGTAGTCCTGAACAGAAAGAAGCTCGGTAAAACTCAGTTTGACTCAACAGCTCCGATAGAGATCCAGTAAAACTGGTCCACACCTTCAGGTCCTGCCAGCTGCAGCGGCTGGAAAGATTCTCAACAATGAGTCGGTAATCTGTGCGAACAGGGGGGCCGTACCTGTCCCGTCCTCCCCACCGGCCATATCCACCTTTTAAGGTAACAAGGAAACAGAAAGAACAATGAGGACCAGAAGTGAACCGAGTTGAAGAAAATCATTCAATCTGAAAAACTCTAAACTACAATAATATTAATAATATTCACGGGAAAAACAAAAAGGGCAAAAGCAAAAAGGAGAAAAAAGGTTTAACTAAAATATTCATCAATTTAATGCTACAAAGTCCTAATCTTCCTTCCTACATGTCTGCAGTTACACTAGATATTAAACTTCAGTTTAAAGGGCAAATCTTATAAAAGGAAAAAAAAACAAAATAAAAGCAATAAAAAGTTAAAACTGATGAAGTACTTACGGTGAACTAAAGCATGTCTAAACTATCCTATCTAACAACATTTCACTGTTAGAAAACATGTTGCTTTTCAGGCACCTAGAAGAGCTGAACCCACATCTGCTCCTAACCCCATGGCATCCTCACCACCTGGCCTGGGCCTAATGGCAAAAGCGGTCTTCATTCACAATGGCTCCCTTTTTTGGTCTGCCCAGGGGCCCAGAATGGTCAAACCACACTCTTGGAAAGGGGGACACCATGGCCAGCAATAGGGGCAGGCAGTCAGCAAAGGACTCTTTCAATTAAAACATTGAGGTTCTTTGTTAAATCTTTACTTTTAAATTGACAATCAAATTTATAATGAAATAAAACGGAATAAGACAGATTTCATAATTGACATTTTACACATAAATGCACATATTCCTGTTTGTCAGCCATTTCCCCATCACATAAAAGCATTACTCCACCAGAAATCTTTCCACCCATCACACGGATGGTTCCGGTCCTTGGTGGCTCTGATGCACACGAATTTCATCAACCCCCCGGTTTCAGTTCCTAACATCGAAGCACAAGAACCGTCTTTGCTCACCCACAGCTGTTTTCACGCCCGCTAGACTCGGTACGATTGGGGGCCGGTCCGGGTTCACTTCTGTGCTCCGCCCCCGTCGGTCAGACGAGCCGGACCTAAAGTAACATACTCTAGCCCTCTCTGCTGCACGGAGGATAAACAAAGGGGACGACGAGACAAACAAGAACAGCCGAGGAGGTTTTAGGCAGACCTTGTTTAATTAACATGCCGGTTCAGTTGCGCATTCACATCTCCCCAAACGGACCCACTTTCTGAACAAGGATTCGAATCAGAAGGACCGGTCTGAATGTGTCAATAAGCGAAGAAGCTGTAGCATCTGAAGCAGGGGGTTAAAGTACGGAGGCAGCTTTCTGACCTCCGTCCAGACCCAGTGCAGCGTACCGTCGGTCGGACAACCCGGTTGGTTCCAGCCTGGAGACGTCCCAACACGAGCTAGAGGACGCTTCGGACCACGTGCCGCCTCAGCTACAACAAACGGATAGAAATCCAACGCACATCAGCCACCAAGGACAAGACTTAAATTTTGCCCCATTTTTAAAAATAAAAATAGGTCAATGGCATCATTCATGTGAAATAAACGCGATGGTGTCGTGGAGACTTACTCCGCCCGCCATAGCCTCCGTCACGGCGGGGTCCCTTCGTGTGCTCCACAATGACCCTCTCCCCACACAGCTCTTTACCATTCAGGTCATACACCGCATCATCAGCATCCCGAGGGTCATCAAACTCAACAAACCCGTACCTGCGCACATGTACAGGTTACAGAAAGATGTCAGCACACCTGAAAGGAACCACATCATCAACATACATGAGTCACAAGGCGTCTCGCAGCTGTACACGGCTTCTTTAACAGAAGCTGCAACTAGAAAATGATCATACTGGTAATTATTTATTTTGTCAACCCTTGATTTTACTGGTAACTATATGTTATTTCATGTGTCTCCACATTAACTTTTATCCCGGCTCCTCCATGCTGCCTTTGTGTACACGCAGGTTTTTGTCTCATTTCCACGTGAAACGTGCTGTTTAATGCAAAGTTGTATGAAATAATCCGCTTGGCAGTTTACGTAATTATGGGTAAAATTTATAAAAATGAACCTAAAAAATAAAAGCGCATGAAGCCCATGGAAACTACAGATGTGCCGATATTTTAATAATCTAAAACTTATTGATTGCTTTGTTTATGTACGCGAGTACGTTTAGCATCTGCTAACTAATACAGCCATGCTGCACAGAATGGATGTTCCCTTTGACAAAAACAACCAGGAACATTTTCTGTAAGTAAATACAACTTGAACTGGTGCTAAAATGCATTTCCACGTTTAAATATGGGTGTGACAGAACAACGCTACGGTAACGGTTCTGCTTTATTACACACGGGCTTTGACTTTGCCACGTCTAACGTTAGCTTAGCCACCGCTAACGGAGGTCGGCGTAGCGCGAACCATAACCTGAGCCGCTGGTGAAAATCAAACTTAAAAGGAAAAATACCGGAACAAAAAAACTCAAAACTGTGCCTCTAAAAACTTCTACAACTTCTTTTGTTGCTATACGTTTGCGGCGCGGTTGGGCTAGCTAACATTAGCAGCGGCGCGGGCTAGTTAGCATTAGCACAGCAGGCCCGTCTCCTTCGGCAAGGCCGGAATGCTGATTTTCTCTGCATGGCGCGCGGTAGCTTTCATATACAATTTTACCCATTTTTCAGATCAACTTCCAGAATCTTCCCGTAGCCCTTAAAGAACCTCTCCACGTCCTTTTCTCTAGCTCTGTAGCTCAATCTTCCGATATACACCCGCGACATTTTGTTTGCTTGTGTGTTGCCGAAATGTGAGCGAGGAGACCCGATCGAGCTCACGCCAGAAGGAGGCGCGAGGTTGCTAAAGCTAAAGTACTGTCTTTCCAGGGGGCGTAGCTTAAAGTGGTCTAGTGCGCCCCGGGTTTAGACTTTCAGGCAAACCAGGCCCGTCTGCGATAACCCCTTTGTCAGTTTGGTTTGTCATATTTTAAGCTTCCCAACGAGTCTCTCGCTTCTTTGTGCTCCTAGCTAGTATTTGTTTCTCCTTGTTTTTCCAGTGTCCCTTAGCTTACTGCACTTGGCCCCTTTTTTTTTGCCTTTTCTGTTTATTTGCCACTCTGACATTCCAAGTGCAATTTCCCATGTTAAATGCTTCCTTGTAATGTGTGTTTTAATGTCCTTTTACTGTTGTCTGTTTGTTTAATGTTAGTAGTTCTGTATTCACTGTTGGCTGCAAAGAGATTTGCCCCTTTTGGGATAATAAAGACTCCCTGAAACCCTTAACAAGATTTTTTTAAACGTTTCTCACAGTCAACCAAAATAATTGAATGCAACAGATAACTAATTTGACTAACCTGCACGTGAATGATTGTCATTCATTCATTCATTAAAGTTGATGGTTGTGAGCGTGCAGTGAACAGCTGCTCTGCTGTGAAGTGATTCACCTGAAATGGGGGTTGCAATCGTGCACCCAGTTCGCGTGTTTTAAGCAACCTTTGTCTCAGTGGGGCTCGGTGAAGGTATGTAGAACCAGTGCAAACATCACCTGAGTTACTAACAAACTTTTGAGATTTTCTTTAAAATTATCAGGAATTAATATATTTGATCAATCAACAGAAAATCTGTTTTATGTACAAATATTTGAATCCACGCGATGACATGCATAGTACTTTTAATACTTTAAGATCCTCTCCAGAAATTCACACATTTAGCAAGTTATGACTACACTGCAAGGATTTACATCTCCCATTTAGTTGCCATTTCATTAATCAATACGCAATCAAATAAAGAGCTCTTTGAAACATCCCACGTTCTTCAGGGCAAAGTAATTTTTATTATTATTCCAAAAACATCTGAAAAAGGATTTTGCCTGGTAAAAAGCTTTAATATGGAGTTTTGTTATTACATCTTAAGAATTGGACACATTTCAAATACATAAATTTAAAGAAAAACTTAAATCACCGTCCTAAGGAACAAATAATCACATTTTTCTTTTTTCCCCTCCAGTTTTCTTAAAAAAACCAACACAAAAACAATTATCTGGTTAAGTTTAAAAAGAAAAACTATTGCTCAACCTAATTGATCAATCTCCGGAAGTGGGCAGCGGAGTGGTTTAAAGTTAACGCCTCCCTGTCCCGGATTGTGCCATACAACCGCGGTGGGCGGGGTTAATAACTACAGACAAGCCGTCCCCTCTTCATTCTGTAACTGTTAGTTATTAATTTAACCCCCAAGTTTTCATCCCAGAAACCACTGCTGGATGTTTCCGTCCCGGTTCTGGTGGAAGTTGCCCAGATGTTAAAGTCCAGGCAACCTTTTGGCTCCGCCGGGCAGAGGAGCGGGGAGCCGCCTGGGGAGAGAATTAACGGTCCACCATGCTAGCAGAGAGCTAGCTTCGCAGCAACAGGTCGCTCCGGCTCGCGCAGCTCAGCATGGAGCGCGGAACTTTCTCAAAGTATTCCTGGATCGACTTTGTGTTCTCCGTGGTCGGAGTGTGTACTTTCCTGGTGGACTGGGGGTCCGACGTGTGGGTGGCGACCGAGTTTTACTGCCGCGGGGACTTCTTCTGGTTCGGGGTGCTGGTCGGCCTCATGGTCCTGTCGTCTGTGGTGGTCCAGATGTTCAGCTGGTTCTGGTTCAAGTACGACCGCGAGCTGCCGGGCTTCGGCGGGGAGACCGGAGCGGGGACCGTGCTGTGCGGTGACAGGGTGACGCTCTTCTGCCTGCTACATGTGCTGCAGCTCGGCTTCCTCTGCAGGTAACCGGCGGCCGGTTCATGGTCTGGTCCAGGTTCTGATCCGGATCCGGATGTGGTTCTGCATCAGAAGATCAGAGTACGGAAGCCTGGTGCTGCCACCACAGGGAAAAATTTAAATAAAAAAAATCTGAATAACATAATTTGGTAACTACTAAAAAACATAAATTTCTTAGACTTTCCAGAATTAACACAAATAAATTTATTTCCTAAATAAACAATAAATTGATTCATTTTATTGTTTCGATTTTCCTGATTTAATGAGATGGTTTAAAACTCTTCAGCTAAAAATAATTCAGAATATTTTATTAGCTAAATATCTTTTATTCGTGACGTTAATATGAGGAACTTTTGCTTTTCCAGATTCTCAATCAGGTCATTTTACTTCAAAACTTATATTTCCTGAAAAAGGTCATTTATTTTTACAGATGAGCTTTTCTGAACTAATAACTCAGATAATTAAATCTCTTTTTCTGAATTGAATAAATGATGAGTGTGATAATTTAGCTCTCGGCCATTTCTTGGAAAAAGTAAAAACTTTTTATCAACCCTTTTATTGGAGCTTCATCCTTTCCCGCAGAGCTCCAGCTGTGAAGTCACATGACCGTTTGTTTCCAACATGCTGGGTGTCGTGGGGCTTCTTCAGAACTGGAGGCTGGAGTCTCGGCACAGATCTGGACAACCACCAAGTCCTTAGTGATGTCTGCTGATTGCCGGCCATTGATTGGCAGAAAGAAAGTGACATCACTGGATGAGTCATGAGAGCGACTCCCGCCATTTTTAGAAACGCGGCGAAGCGACTGGGATTTTCTTACGTGTGTGATGGAGGTAAACCTTGCTAACCGGCACGGCGGCTCGGTGATCAGATGCAGACGTGTCTCTGCTTGTGGCTGATAAAATCCAGAGGGAGCAAGACGCATAAAATAAACTTTATTTCTCCTTAGAAGGAAATCTGTCCTGGGAAAGTTCGGAAGCTGAATTTAAAACACAGTAACTTACGTAGACCTGAACCAGGTGTGCCGTTATTCCCTCATCAATATCTGTAGGAGACACATACAGGTGAGGAGGAGGTGCATGGTGCGCTTGAGGGTGTGTGTGTGTGTAGCGGAGCGTGTGCACGTACGGAAGTGTGTAAAGGTGCGCACCCACCTGTGACACAGATGGAGAGAGTCTGGGTTTGTGTGTTTACATAAATATAAACTAAACGCACCCTGGATCTCAGCGCATCTGTCGACATAGCGCTCGAGGACCCAGCCTCATGCTCTCAGCGCTTTCCGGCGGTACGTGTCCACCCTGACCAAGCGGCAACCGCCGGCCTATGCGGAAGTTCCCCCATCATCCACTAGGGGCTGGCCCCAGCAGTCCCGCTCATCCGGAATGACGACACGCGTGACGCTGCCAAGATGGCGACGGTGGGAACCGCCCAATGGCTCCACTTCAGCGGAGGCTCCGCCCACCTTTTACATGCAGCCTGTGACCCTGACACCGTGGACACGTGAGAAATAAAACGTGTCTGAATAAGGAAACCACCGATGATGTCTCTGATCTACCGTTTCACGTTGAAAACAGGAAAATGAAGCTAACGCGGGATGTGTTGGGAATACATGAATAATTCCTGTTGTATTTATTAGAAGAATAAACTTCACACGTTTGATCTGTAGATGAGGCGGCAACGTACGAGATGGTTTTATGTCTCTGAGATCTTAAAATCCTCATTTTGAGCTGAGCTGTCGTTTCTCTGATAATTCAGAAGCCAAAATGTGGAAGATCTTCGTGCGACAGTTCAGCTGCTGTGATGCAAGCTGCAGCTTTCTTCTTCCCCTGTGGAGCGGGGAAGGTGTGGTAACCAGTGGGGTGGGAAGGTGGGAAATGCAGAAATGATGAGCTGATTAGAGGAAAACTGTCTGTGCTCGTCCATGCAGACACATCTCGGCCATTCGCCAGGGCTTCAGGGTGTGGTGGAGGAAGGAGGAAAGCTCGGACTACGCCGTCTACCTCACGCACGACCTCAGCATGCTCCGCCTCATCGAGACCTTCTGTGAGAGCGCGCCCCAGCTCATCCTGATGGTCTACGTCATGCTGCAGACCAACAGGGCCCGGACCGTTCAGTGTGAGTTTGCATGGAGGGAAAATCTCATCGCACAAGATTTATGAACTGTTACTTCCTGTTACGAGTTCACGTGTTACGTGTTCACATGTTACGTGTTCACATGTTTACGTGTTCACGCGTATCATGATTAAAAGCCAGATTGGAATTAAAAAGTTTCATGTAAACGTTCCAATCGGAAAATTCTGATCCGATCACGCTTGTTCAAATCACAATTTCATTCCAATTAAGAAGGTCGGATAATTCCGATTGTTCCGATCAGCGTGCATAAAAACACAAATTTCGGATGTCTGATAGAAATGATCCCAGCTACAGCTCGTACTGTTCGCTTTACTCAATAAAGTTTATTTGGGAAAAAAAGGTGCATTTAGTGGAAATGTTAATGTGTTATTGCATTATTCATGTTAACGTGAAACTAACCCGAACTCAACAGTCTAACGCTGATAGATTTTAAAGGACTAAAATTATTAAAGGGCAGAAACTGAAGTTGATAAGATGGTAAAAAAACAAAAACGCACACGCCGCGTGTTTACACCAGAAATCACGTTTCTTCTTCTACTGATGTTTCCGATAAGTCGGGCAGCTTTACACACGAACACGTGAACATGTAAACGAGTAAACATGTAACATGTAAACTTGTGTCCATGTAAACATGGACACTGAGACACAAGACCACGTCGATCCAGTTTTATCCTCCTAGTTTTAAGGACGTTTCCTCGGACCAGGAACAGACGGTTTCGAATACGAAAAAAAACTACGTTAACCCACAATAAAATAAAATCAGTCTTATTTAATGCATTAAAACTATAAGATAATGATACCATAATAATGTATTAACATAACAGGCCGATACGATAACGCTATAACACGATAATAATGTGATTAGCATGCTAGCCTTAATAGTTATAAAGTTGTTATTTATCGAGTCGGTATTCTGTCTATTTCCGAGGTTTCATGAACGCATCGCGTCATGCCTTTTGTGTGTTGACGTCTTCTTGCTTGGTCCTATGTCTCCGCAGTCGTGAGCGTCGCTGCGTCCACCACGTCCATCGCCTGGATGGTGGTGGACTACCACCGCTCCCTGCGCTCCTTCCTCCCGGACAAAGCCAAGCAGGGCTGGGGCTCCGCCCTCATCTACTTCCTGTGGAATCTGCTGCTGATTGGCCCTCGCGTGGCGGCCCTTGCCCTCTTCTCCTCTGTCCTGCCCGGGTTCATCGCCGTCCACTTCCTGCTGCTGTGGCCCGCCTTGGTGCTGTGGGCGTGGCAACAGAGGACGGACTTCATGGACAGCGCCGGGGGGGAGTGGCTCTACCGGGCCACAGTGGGGCTCATCTGGTACTTCAGCTGGTTTAATGTGGCTGAGGGCCGGACGCGGGGGCGGAGCTTCATCTACCACGCCTTCATCACCACGGACGGCGGCATCCTGCTGGCGGCCTGGTGGAGCTACCGGGACCCGGTGCAGACGGAGGCGTACGGCGTGGCGCTGCTCATCGCGCTGCCGCTCTCCTACCTGCTGGGTCTGCTCTTCAAGGCGCTCTACTACTGCTGCTTCCACCCCAAACTGTGGCGGCCGCTGACTCGGGAACCCGGGCTGCCCGACGACCTGCCTGACGCAGAAGTGTCCTTCAGAGACGTCTCCGTGCAGGACCACGTCCCGTCCTACCCGCTGCTAAACAGACGCATGGCCTGGCACGCCGCCCACTTTTACCGGCCGAGACGCATTGGCAGGAACTCAGAACCAGAACCAATCAGGACAGAGACCTCACAGCTGTGACCGGACGCTGCCGTGGGTTGCCATGGCAACAGTTGTGTCCAGACGGTGCCTGGAAAGTAGGAACAGAAACGGCTCAAAAAATAAAATCACATGAAAAATAATTTAGATTCAAATTAATTAAAAAATTTATTAGTTTTTGTTAGACTTTCCCAGTTTATCTGATTCATTTCAGATTATTTTTCCAAATAAATTTCTAAATAACAGTTTTTGGTAAGCGTGTAAAGAAAAGACGAATAAAAACAGGAAAAAACTAAAAGTAAATCATAGAGTTTAAAACATAAATGTAAAAGAAAAAAACTGAATAAATAAAAACAATATTCACAGTTTTTCTGTTTGATTTAATTATTTCTTTTTGATTTGGGGCCAATTTACAAAGAAAACCAAAATAAAGACACCAATGGGAAATAAATAGAGAAATACAATCATTTATATAGAGACAAAAACATCCCAACACTAAAATAAAGATTTTATTAAAGAATAAATTGTATAAGTACAATAAGTGATTAAAACAAACAAAATAAACAAACTGCTCATTAAAAAAGTTCATATGGAAATAAATAGTTTATTTAGATTTATCACAATCTCCCAGAATAAGCAAAAAGGAAATAAATGAAGCAAAACAGATAAAAATGAATAAAATGTTAACGTGAATAAGAAAAATTAATGTAAAGAAAAAATGTTTATAAATGAATAAAAAAACATTTTTTTTAGAAAATTAAATAAAAAAAGTAGAAATTTAACTTGTCTTAATTTTCTTTTTCTATCTTTGGATTGTGTCGGACAGCTGAGCCACATCTGGATGTTTACGGCTTTGTTTTTTTGTGTTACGTGTGTGTGTGACCTACCTCTGACCTGTAGCTGCTCACGCTGATTTACTTTCATTTTATTTTTTATGCTTCAGTCTCTCATCGGACCTTCGGACCATGGGGGGTTCTAGGGGGGGTCCAGGGTGGGCCGGTGCCACCCTGACAGCAAGCTGGTCCAGCTGGTGCCGTTTGAGTCGCAGTTACACTGAATGTTGTTGTTTTGAATTATTTTTGTTTTTCTCCGTTATAATTTCCATAAAGCCGAGTTAAAGACTCAGACGATCGTTTTTTCATATCGTCGCTAACAGATTACAGATATGAAGACTTTTTGCAAAAGTTATTTTGAAAATCTGAAAGACAATTGTATGTAAAACTACTGGAAACAAGAACTTCTGTAATTTGCTGCCAATCTAGAAAAACTTGAGGGGGTATTTTGTATTATTGTCTATAACGAAGCAGGTGGCCCCCTCTAATGTTGCTCTAGAACCGCCACTGCTTCAGCCTCTTGAAGCCAACGTTTGGACCTCATTAAAGTCCTGACGCGGACCTGCGGGTCTCTGAACGCGGTGCGGTGTTGCTTTAAGGCTGAAGCGCAGCCCGGGGGCGGAGTCTGACTCTGAACTTCGGCTCTTCTTCCTCCCGGCTGGAGTGTGTGTGTGTGTGAGGAGTAGAAATGTAGCGCGATGGCAGCCTTCAGATACACTCCCGTGGACTTTTTCTTCACCTGCGTGGGGCTGCCGCTGTTCCTGCTGGACATCGGCCTGGACGTGTGGGCTGCGGTGAACTTCTACCAGGAGGGGGCCTTCCTGAGTCTGGCTGTGCTGGTGCTGCTGCTCCTGGGCTCTTCCGTGCTGGTCCAGGTCTACAGCTGGCTCTGGTACAGCTATGAGGACTTTGAGATGGAGACGAAGGTGGAAGGATGCATGAGTGTGAACGCTGTGAAACTTCTTCACGTGCTGCAGCTGGGGATCTACCTGAGGTGCGTTCAGGGGCCCGAGGTTTGGTGGGAGAAATCGTCTTCAGAGTCAGTGTGAGCGGGGTTTTACAGGAAACACCAGCAGAGAGAAACGAAAATGAAGGAATTCAGGTGGAAACGTTAATAAAATAGTTCTGAACGTTTTATTTCTCTTTATTAAAATGCGTTTTTAAAGTTTTATATTTTAAAATGCCAACCAGTTAAATGTAATGGTTCGTATTTATCCAATAAAATCTGCCGATTGATTATTTCTGTATCGTTCATCATGTTTCCAATTCAACTGGTTTCAGAGCAGGACCCGTTTTCTACCAAGTCAGGTTCCAGTTTTAGTCCAGCTGAAGGACATAAAGCCAAAACAGCAGCGAAAGGACAGAAACTGGACTCAGTAACAAGAATTACAAGACGAAGCAAAACTAAATCTGGCGAGCGGCCCGTTTGGTCTAAAAATAAAAAAACAGCCAGGAAATCTAAAACGGAAGTTCACAACATTTTATTACAATAAACAGGTTTAAATGAAATAAAAACCACCGAGCTGCTCGCGACTGATCCGGGAGCCGCTACACACCGCGGGTAGGCTCGGAGGTCTACCAGGGCCATCCAGGAACAGGGAATCCACCCAGTCTAGTGTACCGGTTCTCGCCCCGCCCCTCGCACCTGGGGAGGTGCATGAAGGGAGCGGTAACCATACCTTGTCCTGCCACATGAACAACTAAATATGTGGTTCCTCAGTCCCGGTAAAGTCCCGGAATATAACCGCACATGTTAAGCTTTGTTCGGGTTTTAGTTCCTGGTTGTGTTCGTGTCTGCGGGGAAGACAGCCACCTGTCTTCCGTCTCCTTTCCTCTGAACTGGTGTTTGTGGATGAAACTGGAGTCTCAGCTGCTTCGGAGGAACTCTTCTTCCTCCGTGAATTCCCGAGCAGCAGGTAGAGTTCTTCAGGTGATCACAGCTTCAGCTTGTCCTCCTCAGGCACGCAGGAGTTCTGGAGGTTTCTGTGAAGAACTTCAAGTCCAGAGACGACAACCCTGAAGATCTGGTGGCGTACCTGAACCACGATCTGAGCATGCTCCGGATCATAGAGACCTTCTCGGAGAGCGCTCCTCAGCTGGTGCTCATGATCACCATCTACCTCCAGGAGGGACGGCTGGACCTGATCACAGGTGGGCTCGGTGCTCGTGTTCCCGCCACACGTTTAAACCAGATGTTCCTCAGCTGCAGGGATTAAACCTGAGACTTCCACGGCTCTCGATGCCGTTTAAAGGCCAGAATAAATCTGGTTGCTGGATTTCTGCTTCCATGATGCTCCAGATGTTGTGTATTGGTGGAGGTCTGGACTGCAGGCAGGCCAGTCCAGCAGCCGGACTC
>JBAMHW010000019.1:28297058-28308125 GCA_037177495.1 Rhadinocentrus ornatus | reverse complement strand
GCTCTTGTGGGCTGGTTGAAGACCAGACATGAAGCAGCACTGGCAATCGTAGGAGTCACATGACAGGTGTTAGTCTGTTCTTAAAGTCAGACGAAATGCAACATGGCAGTTCAGACTGAGGTCACATCAGATATGTATCCGATCCAGCATCTGATCCAGCACCACATATGACAGTGGCCTGGGTCTGATTAAAAAAAACTGGGATTTGAAAAGATTCTATATGGGTCACACATGGACAAAAAAGCCAGATTTGAGCCTTTTTTGTCTGCAGTGTGACCTGTAAATAATGTAGAAGAATTTCCGTCAATCTTTTTTGGTGACTGGTAAAGCTAACTTTCCTGCCCTGAAATGATGAGCACCACTTTAGCCTCCTACCTCTGGGAAAATGTAGCACCGAAACAGCTCAAATACAAACCTAAAAGTACTCAGAATTAGTTTTCATCAACCTCACTTTGCCTGTACTTGTTCAGAGCTCATCAGGAACATTAGCATCATAAGAAGCTAAAGCAGGAGTGCAAACATCAGAGCTGCTAAATATTAGCATGCTAAAGTTAGCATTAGGCCTCACAGAGCAGCTAGCTAAGCTGGAGGTTTGATTCTGTGATGCAGTTGTAGATGTTAACAGTTTTTCTGTCATTTTTATTGCTGCAGACTTCGTGTTAGTTTGGAGACAAATTATTATTCATGATAGACATTTTTTTGCTACGCTAATTCCCACAAGAGGCCAACGTTTATATTAGAACCAGGTGAGAAACAACCCGACAGGTCCAGCATTATTACTGCAGGGAGCAGATAAATGATGTTTTGTTTTATTAAAGCTCTCAAACTAATCCAACAGTTCCTGTGTAAGACAACATTAAAAGTAATTTGGATAATTTTGTGACTCAGAAACCATCAGAAAACTTCCATTAAGCAGCTGCATGAACGCAAACACTCAGAGAGGTGCATCAACATCTCTGTGAACACATTTATGGCTATTTTTACTCTTCATTTGTCGGGAAGGAAAGTCACTGGCTGATTTTCTATCTGAACAGCCGGAGGCAGCTCGGATTAAACGTCCACTCTGGATTAACAGAGTCTCATTGCAGCCTCCTCTGAAATAATCCGAAAACAAAGAAATTCATTCATAAACATCCTGTCCATCCCCAGCTGTGAGCAGGAAGCTCAGATTCCCAGGCAGATAAATAGTGCAGTGTGACTCCTTCACAAGGGGATTTAATCTGAATTCATGAACAGATGAATGGATGAAGAGGGGGATGGGGATTTGCTGTCTTCACTGACCAACACACTCACCCTTAAAACTTCAAGTCGTTTTCTGCTACTTTTCTTCCATCTGTTGATGTAAAATAAATGTATCAATAGTTAAAGTAGCATAAAGGCAATCGCATAATGTCTACTAAATAGTTTCTGGACCCACAGACAGTTTCAGGAGACAGACCTGCTCTAGCTAGGCTATATTAGCATTGTGCGGTCCAATAAGCGCCTTAAGGCGGATTTATGCTTGCGCGGCATCAGCGTGCAGCCGGCTATGGCGTAGCTGATGCGGATGAGTTTGCATTCGCACTCAAACGTAGGGGGCATGTCGTTTGGTGTCATGTTGCAGTTTCTCCTCCTAACCTGAAGGTGGCAGCAGGGGTGGTATCGGCCGGTAAACTCACCAGGTCGGAGTTATTTTCATGATTAACTTCAGTTCGGTAGATATTTCCTGTTTTAAAACAACGATGGCGTCCAGTATGGTTCAGTGTCTTTATTAGTTTGTGGAAGAAAACGAAGAAATAATTCGATCAGCGTCTCATCACCTTGATCCTGGTTATTGTTTTAGAAACGATGGTTACCACAAATTCAGCCACAAGTTATCCGGCTACACGTGTAGCAGAGGTGCACGTCAGGTCTGGAAGAGATGCGCTCGAGTCTCTGCGAAGCTACGAGCCTACGGTTGTTACGCGGACACAGATGACGCGCAAGCATAAATCCACCTTTAGACGATAGATTATAAAGGACTTTGGCCTTTCAGCATCTACAGAGCAGAATGATGGGAAAAGGTTCAGGAATTCTGGAGAACTCTCACACTGGACAGGACAGAAACCACTGGTGGACGGTCGGGACCTTCCAGTCTTCAGGCAGCTCTGCAGGAAAAACCACCATGACACCACGATCAATGAGACACATGGACCATAGACTGTATATAAAAGATGGGCGGAGCCTCCGTGACGTCACTTGTAGGTTTCTGAAGAGCAAAAGTGAAGCTCGTTGGGCGTCTCTTGCATCGCCATCTTGGCAGCATCATTCCTGCCGTTGCTCCCGGAAAATACAAAAATGGGCAAAGAGGCGGAGCTGAAAGGGGGGCTGTGAGCATGGGGGTGGATGATTGACACCCATCAAACTCCGAGCTTCCTGTAGCTAAGAGCTAACTGAACCAACTCAGATCTAACGGTAGCTAACCAGCTAACAGAGGTAGGCGGGCTAAAGCTAAGGCGCATTGTTAGCCGGCTAAAAACCGCGGTTGTGCTGCACAATTTTGGATACCTGTCAATCAAAAGGACACGGTCCTAATTATGCAGAATTTCGAGATTAAATAACATCCAAACGGATGAGTTAGAAAAAATTCATCCCCCACACTCCTTAAAAGGATTTTTGTACCAGACTTTAAACATGTTTATTTCTGCTGTGAAGTTGGTCTTTTTAACATGGGAGTCTACGGGGATTTGCCCTGTTTTGGAGCCCCTAGTGGATGAGGGGGGAACTGCAGCATAGGCTTCACATTTCTCCACCGGAGGTTGCTGCTTGACATGGACTCAGGAGGACCGGGAGAACATAGTTCACCACTAGATCCAGAATTATACCCCGGAACAAATCCTCACATATGGATTGTGGATTGCGGCTGGTTAACATCAGTCTCCCGTGTGGGAGACCAGCGTTCGAATCCCCCAGGGGATGAACATTAATACCTTCCAGTTGGGTCCTTAGGCAAGACCCTTAACGCTACTGCAGAACCATTGTAAGTTGCTCTGGATAAAAGCGTCGGCTAAATGACGATGTAATGTAATTGGATGCTTAGCAGTAAGGGTTGCCATGGTTACCTTGAGAATGGAGGAGCAGTCAGTTTTAAACTGAAGGCATATTTTACCCACCAACATGAAACTTTCCTAAACCTAACAAGACAGCGAATGGAAGCAGGAGGGTGCGGTTTCACTGCCCGTGGTGGGCTCTGGGTGGCGTTTTCCTCTGAGCTTTATCTAACAGTCCCTGAATCTGTCCTAATCTGCTGTTTGTTTGACGTCAGCACATCTGAACAACAGCTGGAGGAGCAACACAAAGAAGCGGATATCGGAGAATAAAAAGCCAGATGTGGCAAAGTTTAGGAGATTAAATCAGTGAAGCGATGCTGCAGACAAACAAGTTCAGCTGGATGTAGGTTATCATTCACGCTGTCTGAGGGGTGTTGGCTGCGCCCGGACCACCAGCCAACATTTTTATCTTGCGTTGTTCCTTGCAGAGACGTCAGAAAAGTTCCCAGCAGCACTCGGGACGGGTCGGACTTCCTGCAGATCTTTCTCTGTCTTTGGCTCTGAGTCAAGTGTGTATGACTAATTATAGCAGCTCAGCGTGGAGGACGCTGCAGACATCTGCTGTTATTTGCCTTCTGGCAGCTCCCGCCGAACCAAGTTCACTCAGAGACAACAGCTTGTTGTTGTTCCGAAGCTCTCAGCTGGTTTCTGCCTTTAAGTCAACATGAGGTCACACAGAAAACTCTCATCCTCGCTGTCAGATGCCAAACATTCACACGTCTCAGCTTTCCACGTGTCTTTTTTCCACGTATGTTTAGAATCACAGAAACCCCAAATTTATTTTGCATTATCTTTCCTGTGTTTCTGTTCAGGTCCTCACTCTTTCCACGACCTTCTAGATTCTGTGGTTTTTTTTCTCTGTTTTCTAACAATTTATGAATGAACCAAAAACATTAAAACAGCGAAAACATCAGCGTGACACTGCAGACGCCCCTCAGCGGCTTAACCAGCACAGAAAACAATATTATTAATAATAAATCCACATTATGAAGGAAAATTTGATGAATCTAGTTCTGGTGTCACAATAATTGCAAGGAAATAAAAAGTTATGTTTCCTTATTAGGACCATCCGGAGTTAAAATGTGCATAACTGGAATAATTCGTGGGCTGAAGGGTTCAGTCCTGCCAGGAGAGGATCCTGTGGGATTTGTGCTGCAGATAATAGACACGTCCCTGCAGCCTCGTCCTCTTTTTCTCAATGAGTGCTGTAATCAGTGAGCCACTGATGTGGAAACTTGCCAGAGGATCAGTGTCTCTGAGCGCAGGACTGTGATAGTCTCGTTGATTAACTGCAGTCAGCTGATGAGACAGAGGTGGAAAATTTAACCTGAGGACGTAAGACCTGGACTCCACCACCGATCCACACCCGATGGCGTAACGTTTACCGGTCCAAGTTAAATCTTCTTTTCTTTGCAGATGGACTCACATGTACTCATTAACTATTTAAACTCCAAGCTATTTTTTATATTGTTGATCCATCTGATTTTCCTCTTTAATTTAACTTCTCAATCCCAGCCACCATGCAGACATGATGTTTGCTGGACGGGATAGAAATGCTGGAAAACGTCCGTAGATCAGCTAAAGCTGGGTGTCACGCTCCGGTCCTCAAGGGCCACTATCCTGCAGATTTTCCATGTTTCCCTGCTCCAACACACCTGACTCAAATAATGAGTCATTGTGCAGAACTTCACAGGCTGTTGGATTCATTTAAATTGAGTCAGGTGTGAAGGAGCAGGGACACATGGAAAACATGCAGGACAGTGGCCCTTGAGGACCGACTTTAGACACCCTGACCTAAAGGGTAAAATATCCATCACAGAGCTGCACACTACCGCTCCTGGTGGAGGAGAAGTAGACCTCGGGGGGACCTGATGGAGTTTTAAGGGTTTATGACTCAATCATTTCCTTCTGTTAGCGTAGGCCACAAGCTGTTAGGTCCAGAGATCCGGTTGCCATGGTTACAGCCTTTAAGCCTGGCTGCAGTCTCACATGGCAGGTCAGAGGTCATGAACAGAGTAAACGTCAGTTAACAGACTGAGATTGATCCTGACGAGGACACTGCAGCTCAGTCCACAGAGACCCGGACCCCCCCGCGGTCCCACCATCTCGATGTTTGCTTTCCAGGTTCAGCACCAAACACGAGCTAAATGAGCGGTTAAACGCTCGCGTGCGTGACTTCAGGCATGACTCGCATCTCCGCGGCTGCCCATCAACCTTCACGGCATCTCATGCTGGACCACAGAAACCCCGGAGCCGCATTCCCTGAACATTTGGGTTTTTCTGGGATCTGGGGCGGGTTTAGAGGAATTCCAGTCTCCAGACAGCCAGTTCTTTAGCTGCCCCCCCAAACCACCACCACGTTAATGCTGCTGAGGCTTTGATCACTTCAGCACCAGACTTTTTTCTTCATCTGACTCACAGCACGCTTCCAGAATCATTTCGATTTGATCTAAGTGTGTTGCAGCAGGGAAACATCTAAAGAATGCAGGACAGTGATTCCTGAAGTAAATCCACCATGATCCATGATAACAGCATTATTTATCACATTTCATCATCACTACTATGTTGCTAAGAGACCTCTATTTAGACCTGGACACGATGATGAAGCCACTTCCTGCTTCTACAGGCTGGTTTATGTAAAAAGGGGGGTTGACTTGGTTGTTCTGGTCCTATCAGGTATCAGGTCCTGTTCTCTCCTCTCTCTGCACACCTGGGTTCTTGCGGTCACACCGGCCTGTCATGAGGAGAAATGATCTGTGTGGAAACTGCTGCTGCCTGCAGTCGGTCTCCGCTCATGTTCAGAAAAATGTCTCATTTTCAGGTCAGAAGAGGAAAATAATCCCATGAAGTGTCTCCTGCACACAAAGTGGCGGACTGTGGTGAAAGCCTTCGTCCCTGCCCACCTCTGTCTCGTGTAAATACCCATTAGCGGCTGTTAATTGATTTCCCCGTTAGAATGTTCCAGCACCATGACGGCCTGGGTTTGAACACCACCCACAGGTAGGCCCAGAACAGACGACCCATTATGATCTGCATGTTCTGTCCCGGACCGCCTGCCTCTGTACTGACCTGTTGTCAAGCTGCTCGTGCTCGGCCCCCCGCCTCCGTCTGCCTCCTCACGTCTACCTCACAATTACTGCCTGTCTGATGGAGTCAGATCACCGGCAAGGTCATGTGATCAGAGGAGGAGGGAAAACTTCAGATGAAAACCTCTGGAGAGGATCTGGCCCTGTTCTGGTTCACAGGGAAGAAAGAAAAGCTTTTCATTTCTTCATCACACCCAGAACTTCTGGTGTCTTTTATCCATCACACGTCCCAGGCAGAAGAGAGACCCAAACACAGGAGGCCGAGACCAGATGAGGTCCGAAATCCAGTTTTATTAACAAGCCAAGGTCAAAGAAAGGAAAGCAGACGTACACAGACACAAAGCAGACTGAAGGCAGCATAAATCCACGGCCCGGTAGTCCAAACAACCCACATTTAGAACCACAAACAACCAGGACCAGAACCACATGTTCAATAAAAACCCACAAACATGAAGAACAGCAGGCTGAACGTTTAACCGGACGTTTTCCAGCTGATGGAGGATCCAGGTGATTCTGCAGTAGAGCACCATGGTAGAGCATCAGTCTCCCATGTGGGAGACCAGGGTTTGAATCCCCCAGGGGACGAACGTTAACACCTTCCAGTTGGGTCCTTAGGCCAGACCCTTAACGCTGCTGCCGAACCATTGTAAGTCGCTCTGGATGAAAGCGTCGGCTAAATGACTGTAATGTTAAATGATTGTAGATATAAGGTTTTTTTCTAAAGCTCAGTCAAGTAGATCACTGGTTCCCGACCACCCCGAGGACCCCTTTCATGCAGCCTGTGGGTGTCCGCCTGCCACGCTCGGTTTAATGTTTTATTAGCTGCTTCTCACCATGAATTCTATTCGCCTCATTTCCTTTAATAAAACCAAAGTTAAGCTAATTCCCAACATGTAGCTTTGAAAAAGGGCGAATCTTCAGCGTGGTTCAGACACGTCGCTTTAGTCACCATCAGAAAATCAATAAGAAATCCGTTACAATATGTCTATAACCAGATCCAGGATGGGTCCTGCCAGTGAGTAACATGTACGTTATTATCAACATGATAAACAGTAAAATGTAAATGTATGCAGAGCGTGAACGTGTAGCAGTGGGTGTGTTGGGTGCCTTCATTTAAATCACACTGGCTCTGAACAGTCAAAGCCTGGGGGACCCCCTGTGTGTGAGGGACCCCCGGTTGAGAACCAGCAACTGTGTGATGCTGCCGTGTAACGTGAGCAAACATCTAAATCTCAGCTGGATCGTTTTTCTTCCTAATGATGGGAAACTTTCCCTTTCTTCTCATGTCAGGTGGAGGAGCGTGTGTTTTCCCATCAACTTGAGCCGAGCGTGGGAACAAGATGCATGAGAGAGAAGACCCGCTGTGACCTGCGGAGATTTCCACAGATGTGTCAGCATCAGTCCGTGCTCCCGACACGGGACAGAACACGAGCTCGGGAATCCTGTTTGTCCCTCAAACTGAAGCCGGAACAAAAACAAATGAATATCTGCTGCATCTGTGGAATTTACACACAGCAAATAGAAGCTGACGCAACGTTTGCACACGAGGGGACAGAAATGTGTTGAAAGATGTGTGAGGAGGCCTCATAAAAACACTGTTATCAGTAAAGCTGTTGCTTCTTGTGGGGAAAACCCAACATGTTGACGTTGAGGTCAGGAACAAAACATTTTGATCCACTTGTTCCGTTTACGTCATGAGTGGCGAGTTTTTCTTGGTTGTGAAACCAAACCAGCAGGTAGAAGCTGCTGCTGAGTCCTGCAGACTCTGGCTGGCTGCATGTAATCAGTGCAGGGTGTGGATTTCCCGGAACCAGAAGGCAGATCTGATGCTGGGAGGCGAACCTGGTGATCAGCAGTATCTGCAGAGTCATGAGCCCTGGACACCGTGTCATGTGATAAGGCTATTAGGGAAGGATCTGGCCTCCTTAAATAACCCAGATTTAAAGCGTTGGTGGTGCTGCGGAGGAAAAGTAGAAGGTTTTGTGGTGGAGGAGGGCATGAATGAATGGCAGGGTGACACACGGGAGGGGCGGAGCTGAGTCAGAGTCACAGAGAGAACATCCTGCGATGGATTCTGCGCAGCGCTAAGACGCTGACTCAGCGTTCACGGAGAGGAAATCATGTCCTGGACAAGTTCTTAGTGCGTGATCCAGGTCCTGAATGTACGCAGATGAACTGGATGCACTCTGTTTTAGGGAGGAGGTGTTGTTCTGCAGGACTGAGGAGACGCTGTTGGGTCCAGGTCTAGAAACCTGCTGCCTGAACACATGGAAGCAAAAACCAAAGCTTTAAAGCTGCACCTGAATCAGTCGAAAGGGGGTCCAGATGGTCCAGACACCTTAGAGCAGGGATGCCCTGTTCTGGTCCAGCTCTGGCCTAGTTCTAGCCCTATTCTGGTCCATCTCTGGTGTAGTTCTGACCCAGTACTGGCCTAGTTCTGACCCAGTTCTGATCCATCTCTGGCCTAGTTCAGGCCCTGTTCTGGTCCATCTCTGGTGTAGTTCTGGCCCAGTACTGGCCTAGTTCTGACCCAGTTCTGGTCCAGCTCTGGCGTAGCTCTTGCCTAGTTCTGATCCAGTTCTGGTCCAGCTCTGGCCTAGTTCTGACCTAGTTAGGACCCAGTTCTGGTCTAGCTCTGGCCCAGTTCTAGACCAGATCTCATCTAGCTCTGGCCTAGTTCTTGCCCAGATCTGGTCCAGCTCTGGCCTGATTCTGGCCCAGTTCTGGTCCAATTGGATAATTAGAAAGTCATGTTTTGTGTGTGGTTTTATGTTACGATGTTTTTCTTTTGAGGACCTGTCTGTTAACCAGGTTTGGGGACAATAAGTAATGACTTGACTTCCTAGAGAACTGGAAATCCCTGGATTAGGTAGACATGCAAAGCCCAGACCTGCAGCTTCCTACAGGCCTTGGAGTCCTCCAGTTACTCCTTTCAGATCCAGTTACATTGGGGAGAAAGGTCATTTCCTTCCTGTCACTTTCAGAGCAGCTTAAAGATTCTTTTACTGCATTTAAGACTCTTACTGGTCTTGGTCCTGAATATTTACCTGAACTGGTTTGACATTCTGAGCCTGTGGAACCTTCAGGTCTTCAGGGTTTTTATTAATCCCAAAGTTAGAACTAAAATCCATCGTCCATCTAGCAAACACGGCGAAGTGAGTCCAGTTACACGAGGGGCAGTGGGCTGCCATTGCTCCAGTGTCTGGGAGCAGTTCTGGGGTTACATTTTAGCCTTAGAGAGGTTTTCATGGATAAAAGACTTGTTGCGGAGCAACAGTGGACCTTTTCCCTGGAGCCTCGCTCATGTAGCAGCATCTTCATCTACGGAGGACAGCATGGCTGAATCTGCAGCCTGGACGGTGAACATCATTCACATCTGTAGATTACAGCTTCTCAGTGTTCAACGTGTAGGCACTGAGTAGAAGATATATTTATTAGTCCCGTCCCACCCACAGAATGTCCGCTCGGGCCTTCTTCCACAGCGGATCACCTCTGCTGCCAGCTCGGGGACTTGGTCCCAGGTCCTCCAGACCCTCCCACATCTGATTTATTCACATTTCTTTACTTCACCACCTTCGGGAGATTTTACCAGAAACGTGGCAGAGTGAAGGACCATGAGGTCTGAAGAAGCAGGTCCTAGAGCAGCAGCGTGCCCATCCTAAACTACCTGAACCTTCTCAACGTTACGAACTGAAACCCCAACGATGATGTTTCCAGCTTTGTGCCAGAAACATCTAGAACATCATCCAACTGTTTGGGTCCACGTGGATCCGGAGCTGATGCTCGTATCACATGACTAAATACTGCAGAATCAGGACCCTCCCAGGTCCAGATCCAAGCGGCTTGTTTCCCAGCCTGCCTCCTCGACACGGGCAGAGAGCCTGATCGGTCAGGACCGGCAGGATTGAAGTAAAACTGCGGATTTACAACCATAATAAGTAAGAATGTCACTGCAGCTGATGGCGCCCAGGGGGAGGGTGGGGGTCATAATGCTGCTGCACCACAAAGAATTTCACCTTATCTCGGCGGCGGGGGTCAGGTGAGGAGGATTATGTGCTGATTAAAGCCGGAGTCTGAATGAAAGCGGCGTTCTGTTCGAAGTGCAGCCTCATAAAGCCGCTCGGATCAGCGCGCTGGTTTCGTAAGAGAAGCAGCTGGATCCCGCTGCTCCATCAGCATCCACCTCCAGAGACATCAGGCCTCAGGTGGACAGTTTACAAGAGATGTGTTCAATTATTAATTCATAATTAAATAGAATTTATTTATGAGTGTTTGACTCAGATAAAAGCTGGGACCAGATTTGATAATTTTAAAATGAATCTGCAAACTATTAACTGTAGCGAGCGGGAAGAGCTGGGTGACGGTGGTCAGCTGACCGACACTGAGGCATCACATGCAGACCCCGTGCAGTCCGAGCTGCTTACATAACTTGCTTAGACCTGTTTTATGCTGAAGCAAATGCCACGGCCTCTCGGTTGCACACGCTTTATTCTGCAGAAATGGAGGACGTCTGGAATAAAGTTTGTCATGGGCCACCTCAGAGGGATTCAGAGAAAAGGCTCCCAGGATGGAGTCGTAAGTCTATCCTCAGGGTGTCACCTTGAGCGAAATCAGAGTGGAGACGACATTCACTCTGCTGTCTGCTTGCCAAAAGGTTTCCAGGTAGATTACAGCGCAACTCCTGGTTGGTGCTGCAGTGCTTTCAGTGAGAGCGCCAATCCTCTGACGTCCCGGTTTTAATTTGGTCGTCCAAATTCTCCCCAGAATCCGTCTGTGACTCATAAAGTCACTGATTCCGTCAGTAGAGCGTATAAATATATATGTATATATATATTTATATATATATATATATACACATATATATATTTATATATATATATGTATATATATATATATGTGTGTGTGTGTGTGTG